>JANFPS010000003.1:16488015-16845515 GCA_024703675.1 Drosophila nebulosa
CGGTAGCATTTTAAAGATTTTTAACATCTGGCATACTGCACAGACTTTTTAACACAAATTACATAAATTCTTTCATAAACTGACCAACTTCTTAGCGAAGAATATTGTGGACCATTAAATTTTTTTTACACAATTTCTCTTTCAAAAAATTCACTTTAGCACATAATTTTCACCAATTGAATATGTCATCTCCTCGTCACGTGTTTTTAAATTAGAAAAACCGTTACTTACGCCATTTTGTATGTGTTTACTCCTAATAAAATTATTAATAACAATATCGCCTGCGGAAGCCGCCACGAATTTACTTATTATACGCCTGGTGATCAGTTTGGCCGTCTTTTTATATCCAACTATACTGGATTATCTGAATGTCGATAAAAAGAATGGTAAAGTAGCAAAGATAAGAAAGATATCTTTGCTTGGAGTTTGGCCGTTTAGTTTCTAGGCATTCTATGCTACGTCATGGCGGAATAAATCGCTTTTTCTACTTCTAGCCCGCTGACTAATATTTGCCGGCAAAGACCAAAGAGAATAAATCTATATTTGTGTATTTTGAACGACTAATCAAATGAGAAAGTGTATTAATTATATATTATCTTGGATATGATAAAAAATAAGTATTGGCAATAAGGAAATATTAGAACCCATCGATAGACGAGACGAGGAGACTGACTTATCATAAAACTATGCATATGACTAATCTATACAAATAATAAAGAATTTCGAGTGTAAAAAAATGTTAATTCAAATTTGATTAAAACTCTTTTTTAGTTGACTACTATCGACGGTCTGATAGCACTCTGTTAGCTGTATGTATCGATAGCTATCGATTCACGGCGATTCAGGTTTAAATATTCAACTGAATCATAACACGTATTCCGGCGCACACTTACACCTACAAGTAAAAAACTGTGAGGACAGCAGAGAGCAATTGTAAATAATTTTGTATTGATTGGACTTTTTCCTTTCTCTGCACAGCAAGTACCCAACTTGCATTGTGTATGATGGCAAGCACCTAAGATTATGCTACTATTATCATGCAATTTAAAGTGTACAATGGGATAAATATCAATTTTTTGTATCTTCAGAATTAAAGAGAAAAGGGGAAAAAAGGGAAAAACTCAAAAAATGAATGGAATAAATAGATTGCAGTTCAAGTGTTTTATTACTTATATTTGCTGACATATATCAACATCGAAAGGCTTTCATCGATCTATCGGATTTCCTCAGTTCACCATCGATATTAGCGATGGTGTTATCGGTGGTTTGTCAGCTCTTGTTTCGTCTGTTGTATTGTTGAATATATGTATATATCTATATATAAAAAGATTCGATGTGAAAGTGCTAAGAAAAAATTGAATAATGTGCCGCACAAATACAACAATTAATTAATAAAGGATCAATTGCAGAAAATAAAGAATTGTGATAAACTGCAATGTGAGTTTATAATTTTGGATTACAAAGCCGAGTTTTACACACACATATATATTTGAAAACACACACAAAGGGGGCAAACAAACATGCATACACACTCACGCAGCTCATACATACACATTCACGCACTTAGCGTAGGCTAAAAAAGTGAATATATATTTTTTTCTAATTGGAATTGAAAATAAAACCAATCAAAGTGTTAAGTGAAAAACTAAAGTAAAAAGGCAAATGCGTCTTATGCATACATACGAACTTTTATATATATACGTGACTGGAGTGTGTCTGTGTGATTATGCTGCAATAACAACAACAACAATGCTAGCGGTTTTTTTAAGCTGCGCCCAGCTGCAACGCCCACTGAGATTGTGTGTCTCTCACTAGCTCTCTACATCTTTCTCTCTTTTACACATTTGGAGTAACGTGAAGAAGAAGCAACGACAAAGTCAGAAAAAAACTAAGCTGAAGTTTATTGTGTGGGTGGCTCTGCTTTCGTTTTTTTCGTTTTGTTGTTAAAGTATATAAATTAAAAGCTTAAAGAAAAATCATTGCGTCTGCGCCTCCATCAGCAACACTAACAACAACAAACAGCAACACCGCATCAACGGCTTTTTGGCCTTGGCAGCAGACACATAATTCGAAAGGGCTGTAATAGCAAATGCAAGTGCAGGCAACTGCAGTGCTGCCAGATCACTTACAGGGCTGCACAACTGGTTCTAAGCCCAGTCCTATCAAATAACATAAGCAAATTTCATTTGATAAACTGAAACAAAAGTATAAAAATAAATTATGGTTAAGGAAATGCTTTAAGTAGTATATAACTATAAAGAAGGGATGCAAATACTGTGTATTTCCGATCATTTGTACACCGCTACCTCGAATATCTCAATAAACAAACTGGTGATCGCTTAAAGCAAAAAACTTCTGTACAAAACATTCTGATTAAAAGAAAAAATTCGTTAAATAAGCGATCTCCAAATATCTAGAGTACTGTAAAATAGGTCGGAAATGTCTACAAATACTACCAACATTTTTATTAAAAGTTAGTATATGTTTTTAACCAAAAAAATTAAAATAAAGTTTATTTGGGCTTAAATCTTTAAAAATAAAGGAAATGAAGTTCACTTCTAAAATGTTGCATTCCAGCCCTGAAATTTGAGTCTTCTCTTTTTTTATTTGTCTTAAGCTGTAGTTGTTGTTGTTATTGCCCCCACGTAAGGATACAGTCTGTAGGTGTGTGACGCACGCATACAAACACACAGACGCACACACGCAATACCTACATACACACATACTTACTTACAGGCAACAAGACACAACTGGCGCTTGTTACATAAAAGCCAACCTCGCCCTCGTCGTCATCAGCATCATCAGCAGCAGTGGCAGGCAGCATTGTCATCATCTTCAATATTAAACTGAGGCATCAGCCACCTCTAAGCAACCTCAACGCCAACGACAACAGCAACAACAACAACGAAAAGAGAAAGATATAGTTGTAGTAGTAGTAGTATTAGAGGGAGGGAGTCGCCGCCAAACTGTGCATCATGAGCGTTTTTGATGATTTTCAACGTCTGTGGATGCAACGATTCCCTCAAAGTTCACTCTCCGATGCCTGGGAACAAGATGTCCGTGCCAGTTTGGAACGTCATAAAGTAAAAATATCGGAATTGAGCAAAGAATTGGAACAGGAAACTTTATATGTCGAATATTTAGAGCGCCTGCTATCGGATGTTGAGAAATATCGAGAATCTGGCGGAGATCCTTCTACACTTTTTGAAGCAGCTGCCTCCGCCGCCTCTTCCTCCTCAACATCATCATCCACTAACGGTTCAGTGGATAAGGAAATTGTAAGTATATACATATTTATATAGATGAATTATATTCCTGATCTTTAGTTAATCACTAACAAACTCATTTTACCAGGCGCTCAGAATTGGTTTCCCCTTTATTGTTTTGTTGTACCAATCTTCTTTTGCTTAATGTCATTGGCTTACTTATCAGTTGGTTGGTGGGGTTGGGGTTGAGGTTGGAAGACAAAAAGCTCCAAGAGCAGCGCAGCGTAGGCAGTGGCAGAGCAGCAGCAGCGCCGCTTAACATTTAGAAGAAGTTGCATACAGGCCAATTGGACATTTGAAAGCCTCTTTAAAAAACTAAAACTATTAAATTTACCAATTAAATTTGCTTAAAGCGGGTAAATGTCATAAAAATCCTGCGCAACTGTAAATACATAATCTTATCCAACAACAGGTCCCTGATACATTACAAGTCCTGGTATTGTTTCAATTTGAATTGATAAATATATAAATCTGAATATAAACATTGTAAATTATGTATGTAGAATCGCGAATTACTTAATCGATATCTAAACCGATAAGCAAAGCTAACATACATACATACATATGTATTTATGATTTCCAAAGTTGAGACTCGATTTTGAAAGGGTTTCGTCGCATAAAGCGTTCAGCTGCTACTGCTGCTGCTCTACGCTTCCATCTGTAGAGCATATGAGTGTGTAGATCCATTTGAGTCCCGTCTATGGGTTCGGTTCATTCTACCATTATATTATTTTTGATATCTATATTTTTGTTTTTGCTCGTTATCTACACACACAGGCACAAACGCATACACACGCACTTCTCCATTATTCAGAGACTTGCATATGTATGGACATATGCGTATGGATGTATGTAAGTGCTGCTCCACTGTCGTCGTCTACGTATGTTTATATGTATGTACGGCGGCGGACCTCTGTGCTCTGTCATCGTCATTTGTCGTCGTCTGGTTCTGGGTTCTCTATTGAGTTAGTTTCGGTAAATAAGAGCCCGTTAACAGGCCAAAAACGCGCTTCATTCTACCATGTTTTGGTGTTTCTCTCTTTTTGTTATTGTTGTATTTAAGTGAATTTAAAACTTATTCGAAGGGCAACCAAAATCAAAAGCAAAATTAAATATTTAGCAGTTAAATTGTGTTTTTGTGTGTGCTTTAATATTATTTAAATTATTGTTTAACCAAATTTCTCGGTTCGGCATTGGCGGTGTCTCAGCGTTGCATCCTAAAGCACAGGGCGGTGCTCTTAAGCTCGCTATCTTTTGCTCTCTCTTTCACTTAGGGATTAGAGGATTAGCTTAGTCGAAAGGATATTATGGCTTCGTTTAAAGAGAAATTCAAATTATGGACTAGAGGGGTACGTAATCAATGCCGGACGACGACGACAAGCAATTTTTTCCTGTTTCTTTTTTTTTAGTTTTTGTTGTATTATCACAAGTTGAAATCAATAAACTTATCAATAAACTTATACATATATACATACATACATACATGTTTAACAAAGTAGTCACATACTCACTCATACATGAAGACATACACATACACACGTGCAATCTCTAGTACTTACGAAATTAAGCAATACCTAAGTCAAAAAAGTCAACAACAACAACAAAAACACTTGAGCAGTTAAAAAATCGCATAATGTATATACATAGTGATATGTACACACATACACATATAAAAAGAAGAATGAAAAAAAAAAACAGTTAAAGGCGTTAACTTATTTTCGTTTGGTTTTCCTTTTTGTTTTTTTGTCGGCCCATAGAAGAAATCTTTAAACAAACTGATAAGCTTGAAGCTTCTTGTCGCGAGCTTATTTCGCTCAGTCCACTCTCTCACCCTTACATACCCATATCCTCTTCTCTCTCTCTCTCTCTCTCTCTCTCACTCTCTAGGATGCGAATAAAGTCTCTTGTGAAGGGTTTGCTTTGTTTTTGTTTTCTTAGCCCTGCATTAAAACAGCTGTTTTTGATAGTCAGTCAGAAAATCGCAAAAGGGATAGACAGAGAGAGCTTCTCTCTCCCCAGTCTACTTGTCCCCCTATTTATTCATGTATGATTCATTTTAACCTAATAAATTTGTGTCTCGTAATTGTAGAACCTTGCATTAATCGACCTTCGCCATCACTTCACTTATTTGCACGCTTTCTTCATCGCTTCGCTTGAGCACATTCAACCCAACACATACCATCATTTCTCTTTAACACCCTCCCTCCCACTCATCGGACAACCATTGCATTGATAAATATATGAAGTAAATAACAATTTAAAGTTGGCAATTTTCTTCTTTTTTTTTATTTGGCTCTAAGCTCTTTCTATAAGTCCGTGTTTTTTGGTTTTTTTTTTGTTGATACCGTGCGCCCAGTGAAAAAGAAGGTACATCAGTTTAGGCAAAAGCATTTCCGTCTGGTTAATCTGATTATTATTGACGCAAAGAAATTGTAGTTAAAAATATAGTATACATTTTCTGGTCTTCGATTAACTGGTAAAGTCACTAACAAGACTAAATTTTGACTGTATGCATACTACTGGGTTAGATCCAAATATCAATATAGAATTACTTCGCCAATATTGGCCGGTAGTAATGTTATAGAGAATATAATTTCTTTGAATGCTGATGTAATTTTTGCTCTTGCAGAGATCACTTGGGCAAATGCCCGGCGTAAACGACGATATTACACGTTGTTTTTCTTGCTGTAGCTCACCCTTTTTAATACAGGGTACGCTTTAAGTAGACTTTAAGCCCAACTTATCGTAAAAATTTGTTGTATTTTTTTATTGCTTTATGTTCGTTTTCACTTTTTCTTTCTGTGCTGTGTGTGTTACTGATCCCAACGCCGCACGCACCACGCATTTGGGCTTGAACCAAGTTTTTTTTGTGTTTTAGATATTTCGTTTGAAAAATCCAAAATTGGCACCGAAAAAAGAAATGTGAGAAGTAGTGTTACGTGCCAAGCATTTTACGAACTCATTATAGTAAAGAAAAGCACAGAAACTTTGCAAAGACGGTTTGAGGCCATAATCCGATTAATTTTTTTAGCCAATATAGAAAAAACTAATGTTATCAAGGTCAGAATTTCGTGCAATATTCTTTAAAAGAATTAAAAACGTCAAATGTTCAAGATAAACTTAGATAGATTAATGTTAACTTAGCTGGAAAATGATTTGATAACTTAGATAGATATTAATGTGAACTTAGCTGGAAAATGATATAGTAAATCTAACCCAAGGGGAAAATGATTTGATTCCTTCATCAACATGTGCCAACATTACATATTCTAATTCCAAACATCAATTAGATTAATGTGTTTTAGATTGATTATTTGTTAGATTTTTGTATAAAATACATATTTCTTTATATGCGTTTTATTTTGCCCCACAGAAATCTAGTTTGAATCTCCGTGAAGCCTCTGTCTCCACAGCGGGATCGACAAATGCTAGTAATAAGGATAAGGATCGGCTCTCCCTCAATACAGATAACAAATACAATAACAACCCACACACAAAAATTGCATCCGCTAGTGGTAGTGGTGGTGGTGGATTAAAATCGGCTCCACCCACGGGTAAACCATCGACAGAGCATAGCTTTGAGCGTGATGCTTTCAAAGACAAAGAAAATGAAAAGGATGCAGGTGGTAGTGGGGGAGGAGCAGCCAATGGAGCCCTGCAGCAATGCATCACCGAACTGGCCTCCATACAACAAAGCAATAACGAACAAAAAGGCAAGATAATTGATGCTACAACGTCGAGCAGCGGCGAAGAAAAGCAGCCACTGCGAAAATCCACTTCACATTTTGTCACAGTTATTGAGGTCAAGGAGTCAAAGGATAAGGATAAAGACGATGCCGCAGACATGGCGACAACTGCACAGTCAGCGTCAACTTCATCGTCGTCAACCTTTGGCCGCAGCAAAGTGGAGGCAACTGCTCCACCGTTATCACCCTCAATGATGGGCGGTACAACGACTTCACCGGCTATGTCCTTTTCTTCCTATGCCAATCATTTAGAGGCCAAAAAGAAAATGCCACCCAGGTGAGTGTCTTCTTTCGTTTTCATGTTCATTTTTCTCATCTAATCAACCCTTTTTTTGTTTTAGACCACCGCCCAAGGCTATACGACATGTGGCACCTCCCACTATACCCAGCCAACTGTCCTCGTCCCCAAAGCGGGATCATCAGACCTACGCTGGTAGCACGATGCCTCTGCCCGGCAATAGCTCTTCAACGGAGAGTCCTGGTAATTCGCTTGAACGAAATATAAAACCCTCAGACATTTTGAGACAAAAGTCGTCGGAGAATTTGGACTCCAAATATGCCTCAAATCGCAAGACGACCCCAGAATTGGGCAAATTGGCCAATGCAAATCCCGAGCTAATGGAGGAATTAGGCAGAAAAATGGTTAGCAAGACAGAAGAGAAGTCTTCAACTTCAACAGGTGGTAGCTTAGGGCGCACAGCATCGAACCCTGGCAGAGCCCTAACCCCAGGACGTTCACCCACTGGTAGTTTAAACAAGACCAACAAACTAGCTACCACAGATAGCAGCTCCACCAGCAGCTTGGAAAAGAAATCCCGAAATACTCTACAGGCCAGCAATGAGGCTGTAGTTGAGGGAACATCAAACAACTATAACACCAACAATCAACGTTCCGTTGGATCCAAAGAATCTTTAGCTTCGCAGGGTATATCGGAAGTGGTATGTAAATGTGAAAACTCTCAATTATACATAAGTTAATTTCCAAAAATTGTAACTACATATATACTTATACTTGTGCCCCATTTCTAGATCAAAAGCTATGAGTCTGTTTCTTCGCTCAGTTCGGATAGTGCCAAACAACAGCAGCAGGTTGCAGCGGCTCAGCATCAACAGTCGCAACAATCGATGGACAACGAACCCTACTATGACAGTGTGCCCTTAGATAATGGCGATGGTGAATATGTATTCATTAAGCCGGGCCGCACTGGCTCATCGTCGAGCCGTGACGATTTATCAACACCCGGAAGCAGCAGTACCACTACCACCACTAACACCAACCAACAGCTGCCCTCGATGATGGCTGCACAATTGAGCAGTCAAACGAGTGTAACAGATCCCGAATCTCCAGGACGTACATCCAACTATGTGAACATTGATTACTTTTTGCAGTAAGTTATCAAACTGAACCTACTGGATTACTTAAGATAACTTCAAACTATCTCTTCATTTATAGTCAAAGCAATGAGACGCGCTCAAGTTCACTGGACAGCGATGGCGAATATGAGGGTCCTCCCATATTGCGTACCATTTCGCATGACGAACAGACATCATCACAGACAACGCCAGGAGCATTACGCAAGGTTTGTTCTGTGGTTTTTTTCTTCGAAAAGATTTTTAAATTATTTTGATTTGGATATGGATTACATTAAATACCCTAAGGAAAATTAATTTTCACTTCTTCCACCTTCCACCACTCAGCTAGGCATCATTACCCAATATAGATGTTGACTAACTTAAACATATTGATATATACATATATATCCGTCGATATATAGTATATAGGTTAGTCATGTGGCTTAATGAGTCAAGAGGAGCTCGTGAATTAACGCTGCTTAAGTGCCCTGTGCATTTTTCTTATCGCCACAAATTGTTTTGTAATTGCATGTTAACTTTGGGTACTACTAAATGACCCCTCCCGCCCGTCTCGCGATTTCTTTAAATGTTGTTGTTGTTTTCAATGGCTCAATAGTGTCTATAGAAGATATATAACAGATTCAAATCTGTTGACTAACTAAAATCTACCTCTTTTGACAACTAATGATGCATTTTTGTCTGTTGCCTGCAACAGATCCAATCTAATCCAATTTTTGCCAGGCATCTCTACCTCCATCTTCCGCCGCCACTATCCCAAAATATAATATAATATTACATTTTTAAATATTGACTTAATTAAAATTTAACTTTTACTAATATTTTAATAATACTAACCTATTTTTTTTACTTTCGGTTTTCTCCTTACTTTTTTTTTTGTTTCGTTTTAATTTCTTTTTGCTCTCTCAACAGAACTTAGTTTCAGCGATACTTGTGAGTATTTCTTCAATTACAATAATTCAATAGATTGATGTGTGTTTACGATTACTTTTTCAATTTGAAACTTTTATAATAATCAAAGTCGAAGATTATGAAATTTACAAATAAAAGAAGTTCATTTATATGTACATACTCACATGCGAATATATATTGTACATACTATATATAGTATTATTCATTTTGAAAATGCCCTCATGCCTTTTTGTTCCTCGTTTAAAATTTTACTTTGTAATTAAATTGAATTGAAATTTGTATTTGTTTATCCTCGTCCTTGTGATTTTCATTTATATCTATAGCCTAATCCTATCATTGGTTGAACTGTGTGTGTGTGTGCGTGCCCATCTTAACCAGAAAACAACAAAAATTAAAACAATCTAATTTTCGTTACAATTACTAAACAAATATCCAGACATATTTTATTTTATTCGGTTTATATGTATTATATTATAATCATTAGACTTACTTGTTTCTGGCTTGGTTTATGTGTTGTAATGCTCAAAAGGTTTCTGGACACCCATTTCCAATCTATACACATATGTATACACAAAAGTATCAGTAACGAACTAATCTAAAACGGTATTGTTTATTCCATCTTAGGTTTCTGGGAATGCTCGTGGGGCCAAAATCCGGTCCATTTTAAGCTCAATAATACATAGCGAAACCATCTATGTTGAGTGTCTTAACAAAATGATGCAGGTAATTGAGAAAATGTATAATTTATTAAACTTTATGCAAATTCTACAAAATTTGTTTTCTTTTCTTATAGTATAAAAAGGCCATTCATGCCACATTGGGCACCTCACAACCTGTGATCAAAGAGGAGGAAGAGAATACAATTTTCTTTAAAATCGATGAACTGTTTGAGGTGCACACGGCTTTTCTGAGCGACCTAAAGACAATTGTATCCCATGAGGGTGGCGATGTGCTGATTGGCGACCCATTCAAACGTCTAGCTGATATGTTTGATCTTTATTCGGCTTTCTTGCACAATTATGGCCAAGCAATTGAGACGGTTAAGAAATGTAGTGCCAACAACCCGCAGTTTAAGAAAATTGTCTCGACCATTGTGGTAAATTTGCAGACCGAACAATCGCTAACGCTCGAGGATCTTCTTCATAAACCAGTTGCTCGAGTCCAAATCAATGCGTTGGTCTTTAACGATTTATTAAGAGAGACGCCAGCCAACCATCCTGATCATCAGCCATTGCGGCAGGCTCAAAAGATAATTCAAATGTTCCTTAATCAATTCAATGTGGTCAGTCAGCGATTGACTACCGAATCGAATAGGAATCTAAGACGCATGGTTCGCAACTCATTTATTGTTGAGCTGGTCGATGGTCATCGCAAGTTAAGGCATTTATTCCTTTTCAATGATGTGATAGCATGTGCCAAGTATAAGGCATTGGGCAGAGATCGCATCGATTACGAATTAAAATGGTTCATACCTCTGAAAGATGTTACAGTTCAAGTGTGTGAAGCCGAGAATTTGGCGGATCTGAAGGAATCTAGTCCAGCGAATATTTCGCAAGTAAAACGTAATTTGAGATCTGTCCGAGATCAATTGATATTAGAGGGCGGCAATGGTGGTGTACGCACTGGTGATAAATATCGCCGCAAATTGGCCGATCTTGAGTCACAATTGGTATTGGCCACACCGAATTTGGTATTACGTCTATTAAATAAATCGAACAACAAGCCGATTACCTTTTTCCTTAGCTCAGATTTTGAGCGAACCCAATGGATTGACTCAATCACATCACTAAAAGTAAGTAAAATATGCATTTTTATCTACATATGTATTATTTCATTATTTATTCAATTTTTTGTCGCTCCAGCAAAAGTGTAACATTCCTGGGGCAAATACCATTAACTCCCTGGAGGTTACCGCTTTCATTGTGGCCATGCAAAAGGGCATGAACATGAAGACTGAAATGGGCTCTTATCTAATGCGAAATACAAACGATGAGAGTCTGCTTGTGGGGGATTTGCATATGGGCGTACAGGCATTAACGGGATTGGATCAGTCGCAGCCGGCTGATCTATATATCTGTATTGAAGTGGACTCATATGGGCATTATTTCCGTAAGGCTACAACGAAAAGGATTTGCCGCAGTGCGAATCCGGTGTGGAATGAGAGCTTTATGCTAGAACTGGAGGGTAGCCAAAATATCAGGATTTTACTCTATGAGGCCAAAGAGCGGCCTTTACTGAGAGCTAAACAAATACTAAAGGTAACCCATAACTGTTAAAAAGTACAAAAATTCTATTTAACACAAATATATGTTCCTGATTCCTGATCGTTTTTCAGTTAAGCTTCAGTTGGCTGACAGAGACCACACAGACCCGCTCCATAAAACTAAGTGAAACTCTGGAGCTCAGTGCTAGCTTTCGTTTTGTTCCTGGAGAATTGTGTCGAGCCACCACCAAGCCGGGCGCACTCTTTGGAGCCAAAATGAGTCAAGTATTAAAGTGAGTATTTCCCAATCATTATCTGCTAAAATGAGTTTCATTTAATTAACATTTCGATTGTATTTGTAGACGCGAAAAACGTGACATTCCTTTTATAATCAGTGCCTGCATACGTGAAGTCGAACGTCGGGGTATGCTTGAAGTGGGTTGCTATCGTGTTAGTGGCTCGGCTTCAGATCTGGCCAAGCTTAAGAAGTCATTTGAGTCGGGTAAGCTAAGAGTCTAACTCGGCACTGCCACAGCTAGCTGATGCCGCTAGTACTACTTATACAATTTGCTAACCAATTCATTTTTTACAGATGCCTATGAGGCAGAGCAATTGCTACGCGAAGTTGATATACATTCTGTCACTGGCATTTTAAAGACTTTCCTTAGAGAACTTCCTGAAGCTTTATTTACCGATCAGTTATATCCACGTTTCTTTGAAACATTCAGCGCATTCAGTAATAACAACGAAGCCACCAGGATCAGTGAACTGCTTAAAGTATTTGAAGAGTTGCCGCATGCGAATAAAGCTTCCATTAATTTGATATTAGATCATTTAATAAGGTAAGAAGCGCTCAAAAAGGAAGACAAAGCAAAGTAGAATTAATATCTGTTATCTGTATTTTTGTTTTTAGGGTCCATGAAAAGGAATCGGATAATAAAATGTCTTTGCATAATTTGGCCATGGTATTTGGTCCAACATTATTAAGACCCGGTCAGACACAAGTAAAGCAAAAGGATCCATTGGCTGCCAGCACTGTGGATGTAATGGCGCAAGCGGGCATTCTCTATTGTTTCCTACAAGCACGCATTAAAAAGGATTAAATGATATTTCCTTTGAGTAAACTGAGACACGCTGCCAATCACATTGTACATACCAGAAGGAAAACAAAGGTGACGAGAACGAAGAACAAAAATAAAAGAAACCGTAGAAGTAGAAGCCTGGCAAAACAGAATAGAATGGAGATGATTAATAGATATAAAGAAACAGAGAGCAAAAGAGAGAGAGAGAGATGATTATAAATCGATGTTAAGATACTGCTCAATATCGGGGATTCATTTCGGCAATCAGTTCAGACCTAAGTGTGTAACACTTGACTGATACTTGATCTTGGTGCGTCCCTCCCCTTCCTTTTTGGCGTCTGGCTCGATAATATATGCGGACTCATCAAAACATATGTATACCTATTACAAAAACATATATTTATATACCTATATTTATATATATACAAAAATATATATATATTTAATCTGTCTTTAAAGAGCTTCACGCACATGTCTCCCTGCTTGTAAACGAACGATTTTGTTTTTGCAAATATTTTCATTATAACATCGTATTTACATATACATATATACAAAAGTATATACGTACACATATATATGTATATATATATTTACATACAAACCTACTACTTAGTACTTTACATACATATTAAACAACTACAAGCGAAACTGCAAGTTGCTCTGAAACATAAAGGTAATACGATATGGATATGATAGCGTTTTTGGTGATTGATAATTGATGATTGCGTTTAAAAAATAAGTAATGATCGGTATGATATGAATGATGTAATTGTATGCTTATATAAAAATTCTGTTTTCCCTATTTTTTTTTTTTTTGTCATCTTGTTTTATATTAATGTATTATTTAGGTTTTATATAGAAACTGAAAAACGTAAAATAAAATTATATTCTATTTAGAAAGAGAACTGGTATCTTTTATTCGGATTAAAATTGAGTTCAACTAATGTTTATTTTACAGTCACACAAGTGTATTGTAAGTTTTTAAACGGCTTGGACTGGCTATTAAAAGGAACAAATTTTGAATTTCCGTTACAGCTGTGTAAGAAGGTTGCGCTTATGGCGCCACATTGCGGTAAAGGGTGTTTTATTTGGTGATGCCAATTAAAAGAGAGCGACAGAGAAAGAGAGCAACAAAGAGCGAAAATACATATATGACTGCACTGAAAAGAATAACTAAACATAATAATGAAAATGGAAATTCGTAAAAATTGCTTCTCTTAAGTTTTATATTTTTTCTTGCTGACAAATTTTAATTAGGCATATAATGTTTTTTTGGGCATGATTATCAATTATTGATCGAACCGATTTAAATTGAACGACATAAATTATACCATGTATGCCCCTATACAAAATTCTATGTACCCGCATTGGTTGTTTTGTTTTCTCCCTTCGTTTTTATTGAAATTGAATAGAATTTTATTTAACTGTCAAATGACAGAAATCGTATAATATATGATATATTATTGTATTTGTATTGTATTTTGTATATAGATAGCAACAAGTAACAAAAATTCTGATACTCAGAGAGTATTGTTATTGTTGGTTTACCCATTATCTCAACGATAAATATATATATATGTATTTATATATATATATATATATGTAATGAATCAAATTGATTATTCATTTACAATTGAAACATTTGATTACTCTATGTGAGGAGGGGGGAGGAGGTGTAACATTGCTTTTTCATCTTCATTATTTTTTGGCATTTAAATATTAAAAATGATCATATATAATATATATATGTAATTTATATGTAAATAACTTATGCAATTTTTGTATTGTATTTTATATAAAATGTTTTGAAACTTCATATATCGAAAAACAATTCTCTAACATTCACAACAAGTTATATATCTATATATTAATATATATATATATATATATATACAAATTTGTATGTACATATATGTAAATATATATATTTAATAAAATACATATATGCTTAAATCGCTTGTTAACAATAAACCTTTAGCTGTACATGAATGAAATGCTTAACTTTTGAAGAGCGAATTTGTCGATTTGGTAACAACTCTTCAAGATGTAAGCAAATTTTGTGTGCCCATATATAATATATAGTTTTATATATATAGGCAGATTTTCTTTTTTTTTTTTGTAATTAGTGCGAGAAACAGTACAATAATAAAATCGAAAAGACAAGCGTCCAAATATGCTTCAATTATGATTTCATATCTATATATATATATATATATATATATACATATATATATATATATATATGTTTGTTTGTGTCTGTGTATGTATATATATAAGTATATTAGGTATATAAGTAAATAGGTAGGTAGGTAGGTAGGTATATAGGTATGGGTAGGTATGTATATCTATAGGTAAAGTGCTAAAGATATTTAATCCTTAGCCTGATGATCGTTAATCGATGGCAACAAATATTGCAGCGGTGGCGATGGCAAAATAATAATAGCAACAAAGCTTTAACTGAAGTCAACACGGGGAAAAAACAGAGAAAAACAACATTTTATATGTTTGTTAACATTTGCTACAATTCCAACAGTTCGAACAGCTCCGATATATCCGACAACAAAAATACTCGGCAACATTTCGGTCGTTTATCATCTTTGGTTGCATGGTTTTGCTTTTTGGTGGCTTATCAATGCGCCAGCGCTTCATTGCCGCCTTCCATTTTTACATAAAATCGTTTCTCAAATTGTTTTCACTCCCATTCTCAGGGCATCTATCTGGATCGTATATGTTACTCATCATAATCGGCTATCATTAAGCCACGTTTTGTGAAATTTATTGAGGACACTGTGGCTAGAGTTGCTGTAGTATCTATGCCCTCGAACAGGTCACTTGTAGCTGAACTATTTAGAGAATTAAGAGTCACATTGAATGATCCACCGCTAGCACCGCCATTACCAGCGCTGGATGTTGTGCCATGATACCGCTCTTGCAGCTGCTGCTGCCTCAGACTGTCCAGCTCGTCGCGCAATGCCTGATTACTCAGACGCAGATTATCCGACTCACGCAAACATTCGCGTAAACTGAAACGAATTATATAAACAAATACATATAAACAATTTGTATATCACATCGGCTTTCAGTTAGATTTAGCTTTCAAAATGACTAATCTGTGATGCAATTAAAGAATTTCAATTGTGCTCGATTTCAAGATGTGATCACTTTTCATTCGGTTCAGGATTACAAATTCTACTCACTTATCAATCTCGTTCTGCATGCTCTTGATATAATCACAGGCTTTGATAAGTATTTGCGACTTGGAATCGTTGGGTGGTGTGCGTCCATTTTGATTTGTTTGACTGCTCTTTTGGCTAATGCTCGAACTGGATGAGGTGGCCTCATCAATTTGGTTATTGGGCTTATACCGATTCCCCTCTGTGGGCAGCATTTCTTTAAGCTTGAAGATCCAACAATTAATTTTGTCGCGACGTCGTCGCTCAACTTCATTATGGGTGGCCCGACGTTTGTCATCTCGTTTCTTGTAAGCTAAATCGACTTTGACATTGGACTGCGATTGGGAGGATTGAGAAGAGTGAATCTGCGGGTTGTGCTGATGCTGCTGGGTATGTGACTGAACAGTTCCTGTTATAGTTGGAAGGGTGGATTGGGTTTGATGATTTTCCACAAGTATGGAATGGGGCATAGTCGTTGATGTGGCCAATGCTGGTGTTGTAGTTACTGCAGTAGGTCCGGCTACTTGACCACTAACAAATAAAAGCTTTTTCACATTTAAATTACAATTATCGGCAGCTGATTCCGGTTCCAATTTGATTGCCGAAGGACTAGGTGCCAATTGAGTAGGACTGCTGATCTGTGTGGTGTCCTTAACCAGATAAATCTCACAACCAGTGGGCAGCTGCAAATTGGTCGGCAATAGTGTATGTACATCCAAATCGGGTTCCTGCTTGATGGCATAATACTCATCCTCCTCAGAGTTCTCTTCCCCGCATATGGTCAAAAAGATTTGAGCACCAGCTGTGTTACTCAAATTGTTGACAACACCGCTGGTGCTGCTGAGGAATAGGCTTTGGCTTTGATTCTGACATTGACTCTGCGCCTGTCCACCATATGAGGCAGTATTACTATTACTGGTGGTCACAACTGCCCCGACCGATGATGGATCCATATCCAGATCCAGACGTGGCCGTTTCTTTATGCTCATTGCTGCTTGGAATTGGCTTTCATTGCTAGCTGCTTTGTGTCCATTCTGTTTGCGAAGGTGATTGTTTTCCTCCTACCTCCTCCTCCTTCTCTTGTTACTTGCTTACTCTTCTTCTTTTGACTGTGTTCTGGTTTGCAAACAATTTTGTTTCTGATTGGGACTTTTGTTTTCCCCACGAAGTATGGTAAGTTTCGCGTTATCGATATACATGGGCCAGGCAATTTCTTTAATAGTTATCGGCTACATTACAACGGATTTGAAACTTTGAATGTAAGAGCGGCAATATCTTGTAATTGAGTTTCATTTGATACAAACTTAAAATGAATTTAATTTCAATTATTCAATTAGCTTAAGTCAAAAATTTTGGTCTAAAACCGGGTGGGAAAACCAACACGACGACGGTGGGCTCTCTCAAATTGAAGGTCTTGAACTATTTTGCTGTGCGGAATAATAAATCAAGTATAAATAAACTGCCTACTGTTACATATAAATATGAACATACCTGGCCTCTCGCAGTACGTCTTCTAAAGTATTAATACTCTCCCGTATGGAGTTGAGATCATCTTCATGTTGTTTATCCTCCAATTTCAGCTGAAGTGTCAGTCGCTTTGCTTCAATTTCATTTGAAACGGTCTTCTCCTTCGAAGATATAATTGTGTTGGTCAGTTCGACATGATTCTGAAACACACATTATCAAAATTAGCGGGATTCGCAAAAGTAAGCCTGTTGTCCTCTCACCATAGTAGTCAAATCATCATAGCCAAGAGACTGTTTTTCCCCATGATGCTGCTTGTCATGCTGACCGAAAGCCGCCTTACAGTGATCGTCGTAGGCCTGGCTCATCTGCTTCTCCATATTGAGCATTTCTTCCATTTTCTGCATCACCTTCAGTTGCTTCACTTTGATTAGCTTCAGAAACGCCTTTTCGATAGAAGGCGGCGGCAAGTTCATCATATACAGACTATTAAGTTTCTCTTTCACCTTTGCGTCAAAAGATTCTTGCAGCCGACGATTTTCCTCGGTCAAACGTATGTTCTCTTCGCGCTAAAAATTAACACCAGACGAATTCGCACTTGTTGTCTTCGATAATTGGGCATGAAAATGTATTCCCTTACCAAGTTTTTCAGAGACAATCTAAGATAAGAGGCAATGGATTGAACTGCTGAAGTTGAGGAAACGCCGGCAAGAGAATTGAAGTCTGGACTGTGCGACTCCATATGCGTCGGCTCGATCCTATTGCGCGAATCGGTATGCGCTTGATCTTTACCCTTCTCCATATTGGCGGCGGTCGCTTCTTCTGTCTCCATATCCATGTTGGTGGTGTTCTTTTTTTTCGGCCAATTTGTAAGAGAATGAAAACGCAAACGAAATTTGGAAAAAGGCAGTCACTAAAATGGAGCGCCAAAAGTGTTGTAAAACTTGCAATGTATTAATCAACCGTAAAACTGATTCGCAAAAATACTAGGGTCACATACAACAGTGCATTAGCATTGCCATTATACGATGATGTGCGTAAAGTTAGGCGCACTGTTAACAGTGATTTATCCACACTCCTCTGTCAAAACCTGAAAGGGCCAAAAATCATTAATATGTCGGAGCCGGTACTTGGAACCAGTTGCAGAACTATTCATAGTGAACCGTTGTCGACATGTGTGGATAACTCGCCTGGCACATAGCTCAAAATGCAGGCTAGTCCATTAGATTAAGCATAATTAAATATATATACTAGGCCCGCTTTCATTTAGATCATGTGAACAGTTGTAGATCAAATTGCAATTAAATATTCACAACGGCAATCGATACTCGATGATTAACACACGAGAGTTGTATCGCTTAAATAGGGTTAGACAGTGGAATAATGGGGCACAGGGTTAGGGAAATGGCGGTTTTATCGGAGATTGAAAAAATCGATTTGATAACCTTATATCTTTTAAGGCGACGATTTTAAAACCATTAACGCATGCATACATAATTAGTATGTAATATTATGGAATCTTTTTTGCCACTTCTTGCCAATTATAAAACAAAATTTATATATTAATTCTTTAAACCCTCTGGTTAATCCGAAACATACAACATAGTTTGTGGTAGTTCTTCAATTCGCAATTATCAATTCAAAGAATTTTATTATTAATGTTAATAAAAAGTACAATTTAAAATATTGTGTAAAATTTAGTAAATTAAATTGTTGTTGAGAGATTTTTAGTTTGGTCGGATTTTAATCTGGAAAAGCGAGGCTTGACCATTTCGTCATCGAAGACCTTTAGATTAGCGAACAGAAACTGTCTTAGACCCTGTCCTTGATCGTTAAACACACTGTCCACAAAAACGGTGTGGTTAAAGGTAAAATCAATATTGGCGCTATAGACGCAATCTGTAGCATTGCATTTCAAATACTTAAAGAATTTATTGCGAACGAAGCGTTTCTCATGAGTGGTCCAAAGGCGTTCCATACTATACGGCATAATGCCAGTGAGTCGCAACTCGACGGCCTGAAACAGTTCGTTTTGAAAGTGCACACATTCGAACAACTCGGAAATTGGCATTTTAAAACATCTGGTGCCCCAATCCAATTGTCTGACACCTATTTGGGTCGGGTCACTGGCGATGCTCGTGATGGTGACCCTCTGATAGCAATCGTCATATTTCATGACGCATGTGTCGCCAATGGATGCATTCTTTAGTCCAGTTCGATTTAAATTGTGACGGTAATAGGCATGAACTTCATTTCTGACATTGAACTTCTCATACTCTATTGGTTGGTTGGGGGGATCCTTCAAATGCAAAAGCTTTGCTGTCAAGTTGGCTGGAGAATCGCACTAAAAATTAATTAAAAAAAGGAAAGTTATAGTTTCTCTCAGTTGATCGGCATACTCACATTTAAAACCCGAAAATAGAGAGTGCCCCTCTTGGGCAAACAAATTGGTGGCTCGACCTCAGCGGATGTCAAGTGATGGCGATAGCGGCATGTGCGTCTATAGCAATTGCCGTAGGCCAACATTTGCGAGCACAGATTGACATTGAAGCGCGGAAAAATGGTCTCCCTTTCCATGCGAAACTCGTGGAGATGATCAAACCAATCCCGATGCATGACCATGTTATGCTTCAGCACGTAATCACAAAAAAGCCACACTTCTTCGGTTTCCCGTTTGTTGAAGAATATGAGAGCTTGACTTGGTTGCGGTTTGGATTTATCTTGACTTTTGTAATTGGCATAGAATAAATTGAAGCGTGCTTTGAATCTATGCCAGGTGTGAGAGAAAGTATAATTTATCAATAGATCGACGTGGCCACACTTCAGACTTGCTAGCATCTCATCAATCGTTATGATAATACCTTGCTGGGATTTTATCAGCTCCTGGCTGGCTTTATCATTGGCAAAATAATTGAAATGGTCAACATTATTGGCCTCTAGCAATTCACTTAAGTGCAGAGAATCATCCGCTTTGTAGCAGACAATCACAATGCGTTCTCCCTCCAAGTCCCGGCTAGCGAGAGCCTTTAGCAGAGAAGTGCCCTCTTCGTAGTCTTGGTCGGAAACGAATTTCAGGTTGAGTTTGATGCGCCCATATGCGCTTGCCTCCAGTCCATCTTCGAAAACCAGCAAGATATTTGAGAACAGCGGCATCAGTTGAGATCTCATCAGTTCCTCCATCCAAAGATGACTCGTGATAATTAATTGTGTTTGTTGCTTTGAAAATTTAAATTTACTTGTTATGTATTTGATCAATTTTGGAGTTTTCAAGGGATTATCACGCCACATATTGTCCAGATTGTCCAGCACCAAGGAACGCATGGCCTTGACATCAAATATGATATGGCCCGGTCTATCGAATTGCTCCAATTGCAACATTAAATCCACTGTTGTTATTAGAATTCCGCAGGGTCCACTCAACTTATTGGAGACATGGTCAACATAACAAGCATCCAATAGGGTAACAATCAGTTCCATGCCATCGGTAGAGTAGAAATCCATTATTTCACACAAAGTCTGGGCCAGTTGTTTACCCTCTTTCTTGTCAACGGCCATCACAATACATATCGGTCCAGTCCAATCGAGATTGCCCTTCCGTATTGCGTCGTATACGCGTTGGCATAGAATCGGTATGTATGACCAGGATTTGCCGCATTTTTCGTGGCCAATCAAGATTATCGAATGCCCCGACGCCAAATGGGGCCAGGCCAAACGCTGAACATTCCGAGCCCTCTCGGGCGCATCGGCTAAACTTTTAATGGCCGAACGGATTTCGCTGGTAATACCAGGCACTCCCGTAATATAATTGCAGTTTATTAGAGGATAAAGGCTCCAAGCCATAATACCAAAATTCACATAGTGCATGCCCATTTGAAGGAAATTCTCTGCCTTCGGTAGGCATTCGTCTTTAGAATCTGGACAAGATGTCACGCAGGTTTCTTCTTTCTGCATTCCCAAGTGGTTACTCGAGAGACAAAGGATTTCGCTGTTTACCTGAAAAGCTTCTGCTGCCATCTCGTTTATCACCAATAAGCCAATTGTTTTGCCCCCCAACTGAAATTGGGTCCATAAATCGCGACTAACGATCAAAATGGTTTCAGCGAGCTGCATGGAGACGGATACGGAGCATGATGAGCTAGTTTAAGTATATGGTTTTGTTTCTCCGGGCATTACTTACTCTTTCGGGCCACAATGGCATTATGGTTTCCATTCCATCAGAGCTATGGCACACCAACACATTCTTTAGACCCCTTCCTTCCAACTCCATTCTCAGCTGCTTGCACTCGGCAGGATCTCTGCAGAGTATCATTGTTGGATGTGCCTTCAGGTCTATGCCCTTTAGCTTAAAAGCCAAATAGTCCATTGATTCCTCCAGAGATTTGGATAAGGCGTACAGTGTCTTCACGCCTTCCTTGTCAACTTGATTTTCGCTCACCGGTAGCTTCGACTCAAGCTCTGCGCCAAGTCCTACGGAAGCCTTCCCTTTCTTGGCTTCCATATAGGCATCCAAAATTGTTTGAAAACGGCTGTGCCCATTTTTAATTTACTTAATGTACGTAATAAGATATTTTAAGTTACTCACTTAATTTTGTTCATTGCACCGTACGAGATAAGGATAAATTTAATTAATTTTTTTTCCTCTGCAATTGAGAAGCTGTCAAATTTCAATTGTCAATTGTTTTTAGATAACCCTGAAAAAAGATGACAATTTTCAAATTTATTGGAAAATGCCCAATTATTTATTGAACGATTTACCTTAACAAATGCTTCGACATCATCTAGATGAATTGCAATTTCCGCTCTCGGCAAAGTCCTCCGGAATCCCTATTCGATTGGATTATCGTCTCAATTTTCATATATGTATGTACATGAATATGAATTTATATTCAACATAACCTTATACGCAAACATGTTTGTTTATACATATGTATGTATGTATGTACATATATATTTAAGTAGAATCACTCAGCACTGAGGATGCATCCGATCTCTGTGTCTGACATCCACAGACTCCAAACATTGCTTAGCTCAAAATTCTTAATCTGCGAATGAAAACAAAATAGAACCTCTCAGAGCGTAAAATTTTTATCAGTTGTTTTGCCCTACACAGAAAAAAAAAATTATATTTGCGGGAGTCCCAGGCTTTTACATGCGTTGAAAAGTGTTGACAAATTTTTTTCGAACCTATTTATAAATTAATGAAAAATAATCATAGAAGATGCAATGAAGATTAAGTTTTGCGCAGTGTATGCTTATATCATATTTCCTTATACCCCTCTTGAAAATGTTGCATAGGCAGAACACTCGAAATTAATTGTTACAGTGGACAAACATGAGCCGCGCGTTTGAAAAATGACTACAATTGTTTCGGATAATTATTTCTTTAGGCCACTCGGATCCAAAACAGTACATAAAATTAGTTAAACAAAGGAAAGAATCGCTGTAAGTACGACCACGGGTGTGCTGATGCGAGTTGATGCCCAAAAGTAATTTTATTTTTAGCGTGAAAAAACGATAAATAGTAAAACTGTGTGCTATTGTCTTAAGCAGCTTGGAAAATTCCGTTACCTTGTAACATTTTGTTTACAAACGCTTACTAAATTTTCAAAAGCAGCGGGAAATTTAAATAGGAACCGCGTATGAATGTAACAGTCCGGCAGCGCAATTTATCGTACTTACCACATTTTTGCATTGTCCAACCCCAGTTATGGAGTAGCAATAGCTTTGTTGTTGCGGCAGTGTTGCCAGAGCTTCGCCAATTGTAAGTGTTGCAAAATAATTTAAACAAAAAGTTAAAGTACTAAGACAACACAAATTCGCGCTCTCTCTCTCGGTTGGTCGGGTCGGTCGATTTACCTCTCTGGCTAAGCTGTGTGTGTGCGTGTTGCATGGGAAATTAATAAACCTTGGATGACAGCAACTGAGAGTAAAAAGAGCGAAAAGCAACGACATATTCATCAAACAAACAAACAAACCGTTGCAGCAGACCAGTTGGAATTACAAACCAAGTTAAGCCAGGGTCAGATCAATCGATTTTGGACCCAAGAGCAATCGTCAGTCACAGATAGGAGGAGTCAAGTTCGATCGAAGTGGAAATACAAGACAGTGAAATTGCAAACGCTGTCGTCACCCCACCTTGGCGTTAGCGCTGGCGCTGGATGGGCGCGCTAACTAAAAATAGAAACAAGTAAAACAAACAGTAGACAAAACCTTACCCAACCACTAGCGGCGGAGGCGACGGCGGTGAGCTTGGCCAATGTTAGCCATGGATGCCCCATCCATCGATCAGGAGATTGATACCCTTAGCGATGGCATTGTTTCCGGGATCGGTACCGGGAACGTTCCCGTGGCCATGCCTGAGAAGTCTAAGTTGGACATTGTGAGGCAGCGCTTCAAGGAGGATGAGATTGTTCACTGTGTAAGTAATGATAATGGCCATGATGATTCGGACAATCTTTTGCAGAACTAATACGTGGTGGAGGGCGTTGTGAGCAGCAGCAGCAGATAGCGACAGAACAATAAATAGTAATATCAACACACGATTCTCTCTTTGAGTTGAGCAAGATATTATCACAAGTCACACACATACATATGTGTGTATGTATTTGTGTGTGTTTTACACTGCTCCACTAAGTTATGAAAGATTGCCATCATCATCCGCCAACTAAGTCCCATCTATGTATGTGCCTCTTGCTATTATTTTAACGATTTCTACTTACTTTTTCTTTAGATATTTGAGGCCTATCAGATACAGGGTCAGGAGTATTTGGATCGTCTGCTGGCTTTGGTCTCCTCGGAATCGGGTGGCACATATGCCATTATTGCCTTCTCCTACTTACGCACCCCGCTGACTACAGCCAATGAGCTGATTATCAACAAAGTTTTTGCTTTAAACGAGAGTTTCCAGCTTCGTCAGGGTGAGTGAATAAAATTTCCAAGTATAAGACTTGGAGCTGATATTGATTCTTTTTTCTGATTTGTTTTACAGGCGATGGCAAGGGCTCCATTACGACAATGCAATTTGATCTATCTACCGCTGAAGACAGACCCATTAAATATTATTATTATCCCTTGAAGTCACTGGAATACGAAGAGTTTGTAGCAAAGGTGATATCGTGTAAGAATTCTATGTACAAATGTGATCCGGAGGCAGTGCTTAACTTTAGTTGGCTCAATGACTATCGTCAGATAGGTGAAGTAAAGCAGGAATTAAAAAAGCGCGAAGCGGAATATATTGTCTATAAGGACATCATGTAAGTGGGGGACCCCCTCTCACCATTTTGATTCAATCTCTCTCTTTTTGAGTAGAATCTATTGTGCCACCTGGAATGTTAACAATAAACCTTGCTGTGATAGCAACAGTCCGCTACGCTCTTGGCTGGCTTGCAGCGAAAGATCGCCCGATATCTACGCTATTGGCCTGCAGGAGCTGGACACACCAACCAAAGCTATGCTGAATTCCACCCAATTGCAGGCCAGTGTTGAGCAATGGACGTAAGTATAACAATTCCACTTGCACTTAGTCAATTGTTATTTCTCACTTGTTGTGCAGACAGAAGATGGTGGAGAGTCTGCATCCCGGCGTGGAGTATGAGATATTACGTTCAGTCCGTCTGGTGGGCATCATGCTGACTGTCATCGTGCGTAAGCAGCTGCGCCAACATATTCTACGCTGTCAGCTTAATTCGGTGGCTCGCGGTGTCCTAAATACGTTGGGCAACAAGGGGGGCGTGGCTATTAGTCTGCAGCTGCATGAGGGAAACATTTGTTTTGTCAACTCGCATTTGGCAGCCCACATGGGCTATGTAGAGGAGCGTAATAGGGACTACAACGCCATTGTGGAGGGCATG
Source organism: Drosophila nebulosa (assembly GCA_024703675.1). NCBI lineage: Eukaryota > Metazoa > Arthropoda > Insecta > Diptera > Drosophilidae > Drosophila > Drosophila nebulosa. The sequence continues at coordinate 16,513,083 of JANFPS010000003.1, forward strand.
CGATTCGATGACAGGCGCACCATTAGCGACCATGAGTGAGTGATCACACTTTACGCCACTTTCAGTACCCTTTAGTCTCTTTTCTTTTGCAGCCACATCTTTTGGTTGGGTGATCTCAATTATCGCATACAAGAGCCACCCGGTCAACAGCGGCCTGGACCTTTGACCGATGCCCAGACATACGAGCTCCTACTGCAATACGATCAACTGGGTCAGGAGATGCGCAAGGGCAGATGCTTTGATGGCTATACGGAGGGAGAGATTAAATTCCGGCCTACCTACAAGTACGATCCCGGGACGGACAACTACGACAGCAGCGAGAAGCAGCGGGCCCCCGCCTATTGTGATCGAGTGCTGTGGCGGGGCGCACGAATCGAGCAATTGGCCTACGACAGCGTTATGGAGATCCGACAGAGTGACCACAAGCCAGTCTATGCCGTATTTCGGGCGAAGATTAAGAAACGCGACGAAATCAAGTACAAGAAGGTGCAGGAGGAGGTCCTTAAGGCCGTCGATAAGCGGGAGAACGACAATCAGCCTCAGATAACGGTGGAGACAGTGAGCATTGACTTCGGTCGAGTGCGCTTCAATGAGCCAAGCATGCGGGACTTTAATGTTTACAACAATTGCCCGCTGCCCGTGGACTTTAGTTTTAAAGAAAAGGACATGCACGACATTTGTGAGAAGTATCTGCAGGTGGATCCGCGTCAGGATAGTCTGATGATTGACTCGGCACGCAGTATACGAATCAAGCTGCTAGTGGATGTGCGCACAGTTGGCAGCTTGCTCAGAAAGATACGCACCAGCGACAACTTCGACATACTCATTCTGCATGTGGAGAATGGCCGGGATATATTCATTACGGTGACGGGCGACTATCAGCCCAGCTGTTTTGGCCTCTCCATGGAGACAATGTGTCGCACGAATCGTCCGCTTAGCGAGTATACTCAAGAGCAGATAAAGCATTTGGTAAGCAATGGGCAATTGGCAATTACCGGCAGAGATCAATCTATTAATGAATTCTTAATTTGTGTTTGCCAGATGAGGGACGAATCGCCGGAATATCAGGTTACCATGCCACGAGAGTTCTTTTTGCTTATTGATTATCTACACAGGCAGGGCTCTAGCCTCGAGGGTGTTTTCAATGGGCACGATACACGTTATTCCCTCGGCGGTCATTTCAATGCAGTGCGTGACTGGCTGGACACCTGGTCGAATGAGGAATTCCGTAAGTTTACTTTAGCTATCCTCAATTTCAACTTTTTGATTTGTGCGTTTCTTAGCCGGCAATGTGCAGACTGCTGCTCAGGCTTTAATGCTATTGCTGGAATTGCCGGAACAGTCATTGCTCGAGCCATTCGTTGAGGATCTTCTGGCCAGCTCAAGTAAATCGAAGGCCATGGACTATATTGCCTTGTTAAGTGCGCCAAAGCGAAATGTCTTTATGCATTTATGCATGTTTCTGCGTGAGGGTATCCTGTGCCAGTACTATGATCTGCAGCAAGTCGGTAAGTACATATGAAACGAATATAACTTATCATAACTAACTATTTAATGATTTAGCTCTTATATTCGGCCGCATTTTACTTCGTGGTAGTAGCAGCAGCGCCAGAATGGACTATAACAACCGCTGCACACAATTCATGCGGTTTTTCATTGATAGCGACATCTCGGACTCGACATTGGGGAATGGCCATGCAGGCGGTGGCAGTGCAGGAGCAGGCAACTTGAAACCGGCAACATCATCGGCAACCTTTTCATCATCACAGACGCGTTAATTATCGTACAACCAACTGTATTTAAGTCTATTTGTTGTTTAGTCGTAAATTAATTTATTGTTCTTGTAATTTGAATGTTCATGTACTGTTTTGCTCTTCCTCGACACACACACATATATTATGTATATATATATATATATGTACATGTGTGTCGCTATGTCCATTGCTTATATTTTATTAATTTTATGTATATTAAGACACTCCATCTGCAATCATCTTTAATACTGGAACACTTATACCCACCCTCTCCGTATAGTCAGTGTTTACTCACAATACCTAATCATCACAAACAAGCAAAATATATATACACAGTTAGAAGACTATATAAAAAGGACTTATGTAATAAAATCGAAAACTTATGAAATCGGATGGCGCCCTTTATAGGGATAATTGTTGAAACTATCTCGATTTATGCATATATTTTGAACGCAGAGATAAGATATTGTTGTCACAACGAAATTAGAGAAATTTCTATGGAAATTACAAAAAAACGAAATGATGTGAACATTTTTGTTAAAGATATTTTAAGTACGGCAGTCGGGCAACGTGATTTCCGTTAACATAATTCGTGATTCAGTAGTTTCTGAAAAAGTGTTTTTGAATTTATATATTTTTTCATTCATTTATTTGTAAATTGTGTAAATAGCTAAAGAAAAGTGTACAAAACATTTATAGTTTGTGGGTAAAGCAATAAAACAATATACATTCAATAATTATTCATATTTTGAAATAAGTTCCAGCATCTAAACACTAAAGAGATGCGAAAGAAGGAGAGAAATAATGTTGATGGTTTCAATAAATAGACAAAAAATAAACATAATACATGTTGCAAGAATTTAGCCTGAATTGGACTTTAATTTCCATATTTGTAAACCTCACAACATAGGTATGGTGAATACATATTTCTAATGGGCACAAACTAGGGACACAATTCTATAGCTATTAGAAGAAAATTAAAATCCATCCGATCCTGCAAAAAAAAGCCTTTAATAGGCACCAGGTAAATGTGGATTTAAATAATTTATTTTTGGTTTTTACACGGTATTCCCATGTAGTTTATATGATCTTTATATTTATCTAATTTCAAGTGCACAAAATATCATCATGATCGTGATCATCATTCCGATTCGTAGACATAACATACACACACATACATTCATATATGTACATCCATACACAGTCATTGTATATAAATTTTCTATATACATGGGTTAATACACTATCCATATATAGATATCTAAAAAAAGCGTTTACGATTAGAGGTTTAAAACTGAACAATGGAAATTTGGTGCGTATGCAAACAGACACAAACAAATGTCAGTCGAATGGTTGTAAATTGAAACGTTAAAACAACCGTGGGACACGATGACATTTCTGCGGGAATGCTGAGCAGCTTGCTTGCGAATTGGGTTTCTGTTTCTGTTTTCTGTGTGCTAATCTTTTGTTTGGTCTTGTTGTTGTTGTTGTGTACTTGACTAGATGCTGCGAATGCGGAACAGATTTAGCTTTTTTAGAGGCATTATGAACTTATTCTAAACCCAACATCCAATTGATGCCTTGTACTATAAAGAAAATCAACGGCTGCCAAGCTACTAGCCAACGGATCCAGTCTAATAGACGTCCATACAGCATGTGGGGCTTTTCCCACCTGAAAGAGATTAGATTAGATCATACATTGGTCTAATCCATATGTTAAATGTTTTTTACGTACGGATTACGAAACATTTTTTGTAGATCAACCTTCTCCTTACAGTACGGACATGTTTGCTTCTTGCCCACAATACACCAGCCGCGTATGCAAAACTCATGGAACACATGATTGCAAGATAACTTGTAGGTATTCTCAATGACGCCCTCTTCCTTCTCGGATACCAGTAACTGATTACCACAAACAGCGCACACATTTTGTTCTAGATGGCGAGTGGGAATGCCCTGCGGTGTATAATACTGAAAGAAGCCATAGACAAGAGAGAGGGAAAGTGGTCAATAGTTAGTTGGGTTGAAAAATAGGAAAACTAACATACACCAATTGCTGCAGCCATTTTATCGGAACAGATTTCAGATATATCACGACCCAATACACCAATGTAAAGTCCATAAAAGCAAAACATTAACCCCACATCCATCCAGGTGTTAGGTGGCTGCGAGAATATATAGTTCATGCCCAGAAAGGCGGCCATTATAACCAAATAGCCAACCAGTCCCAGGCCGTAGCTGAGCTTGTAAATGAAGTAGAACCATTTGTACACTAGCCTGACAAAGGGAGTAAGTAAGCGGAGAGAGAGTTAGATTGGGCACCTTATCAACGTTTAACTCAGCTGAGTCACCTGGGCGTTGTGCCTTGAATCGGTTTGCTTATCGCCCGCCGCATTACCAAAGCCGTTATACAGGTGAATATAAGCCAAATCACTATAAAACGTATCCAGCCAAAGGTGCACGACATGATCAGTGGAATTAGCCACATGGCCAGCAATGTGACAAAAGAATAGGAGCTGTAGTGTCGTTTCTTCCATTCGACCAATATTATCTGGGCAATGACTAGAGTAACAAACAGTATCATGACCATTTCGGAGTGCATGGCATCGTGGCCCCTATGCTTCTCCACCAGTATCTGGTGTTCAGCTCTAGAGATGAGATTAAAATGTGAAACACACATAATATACTGCAACTATGACATTAGAATTTACCGCATACGCTCCTCCGGTGTCATCTCATCCAGGGACTTGTCGAATAAAAAACAAACAAATCATTTTATGCGGTTTTAATTACAAATTATTCTCTCTCACCTTGTTCAAGTCCACTGGGGCGTGCAGATCCATATGCTGCTGGTGCATGTTGCTGCTGCTGTAATGGTGGTTACTTCTGCTGCTACCACCCCGTACAATTCCAAACGCTTCCAAAGGGTCTTTCCGGAATTTTGCCAACGTTTTATGTTAATATCTTCTTGTTGGTGTTGTTGTTGTTGTTGTTGTATGATACAAATATGAAACTTAAGCAGCGTTGAGCGGAGCTAAATCGGTTTTACGGCTAGGAGTCATCATCAAAAATCCGCTAGATTGCGTTGAGCAAACCGGTAATATTGTCTGAGTTTAGTTTCACATTAAAATTATTTGCCGTGCGTACTTCTTTAATTTAAAAGTTAAAAATCTTAAACAAAGATTTCTTATTGAAAGCTGCGTAAAACAAGTTCAATAAATAAAATCCGCTAAATGTAGTGGAATTTTGCCAGCTGATTTAACCAAGAACGATAAAATTATCGATTTCATTGAAACTATTTTTCAACCTAGCGGATAAGAAAACGTCTGTGCGTCTACCAACACTGCGACAACAATGGCAAGCGGCAACGGAGCGGTGCATGTGGAGCACTGGGGAAGCCTACGACTTGATGATGACAATGACGCCCAACTTACTTCCGACAAATATGTGCCGACGACGGCTAAAAAGTCCAAGTTGGACGAAATACGCCAACACGGTGAACCTCAACCGGAGGAGACTCAGTAAGTTGCCAAACAGGCCTCTGGAGCCAGCCACTATAGAACAATATATTCTCTCTTGTAGTCACATAGTAGAGTTAAAAAGCTCACTAGTAACACAAACCATAGAGGTAATGAAGCAAACAGAGATGCTCCAGTCACTCATTGATACCTACTCCAACAAAAATGTAAGCGACAATCTGACCGAGCTTCAAACGGTGCATTCGTTACACTTTGTCTCTCCCTCTTTACAGGGCACATCCAACTACCTGCTGAACCCATGCCAAATGATACCCGAGGTGGACTTTCCACCCGAAAATGCAGCCGATTTGGTTGGCGGTCAAAAGTTCCAGAAGCCTATTTGGTTCATACCCACAGTGGACACAGCATACTCACGCGGCGAGCCGCAACCGTATCCAGAAATCTCGAGTCTGGTTTGTCGCCAGACTTTGCGAAAGGTTATGTGCGGTATGTTGCGTCTGGCTGGTTTCACCGACTGCTCCGAATCGGCTGTGCAGCTGTTAACCGACGCCACTGAGGAATTCCTGCGCAGCTTCATTGGGGAATATCGTGAGTGTTACGATATTAACCCGCGCCTGAGAAAGTCCACAATGCTGCGACTACTGCCACTGGAGCAGGCCTACACTTCTGTGACGGGCACCTCGCTCACCCAGGTACACAACTACTACAAACACAGAGTCATGGCCCGCAATCGCTCCGAGATTGCCGAATTTAATTGCGTTCTGCAGGAGTACGATAAATTAATGAAAGAGAGTCAGAGCAGCATGAATATGCAAAAGCAGAATGAGTTCAATGGCAGCGACTACCTTAACATGTTGGACAACAGCACTGGTACGGGCAGTAGCCAAAGTATGGGTCACATAGTGGGCGACATAATGCAGGATCTTAATGGCACTGGCCAAGGTCAGGGGCACGGGACGGGGCCGGGACAGGGGCAACAGGCACACTTGCTTCGTAGCAGCTCCTTATATGGCCTTCTGGAAAATAGCCAAAGTAGCACCACCGCCACCACCTCCAATCTTACCAATACCAGCAGCAGTGGTGGTGCTACCACCAACAGCTTTCAGCCCAACTTTGAGTCTTAACTTTAAATATAGAATATATTTAATTCTTCATTCAATGCATTATTTTATTCGTTAGCCGCCTTTTCTGGCATATCTTTGACTCGTCCCATTTATTTTTAAGTCTTTGCGATGTGAACTCATTTGTCGGCAGCACTTCAACCCCGTGAAGTGGCAACAGCTCTTGTCCCGTCTTTCTATCATTGGATTTGTATTCAAAGAACTTGTTTGGATGAGACTTTCGCTTGGCCCAACAGTTGGTATCCGCTGCCTCCAATATTTCTTGACTACTAACTGCACAAGCAGCCAAAGCACTGGCTTCATTTTGCTGGTTGTTAGTTTCTTCACTCAAACGGCGCTTCTTGATGATGGGTTTTTTCAAAGGTCCCGCTGGCTCCGTATCCACAATTTCAGTGTTTAAATAGCACTTGGCATTTGACACAAGTTTAACACAACCGGGTATAAATATCTCGTCATCCGATTGCCCACTGTTCTTAATCTGACAAAATTCAACCTGATTCTGAATAATCTGGCTTAGCCTGTTCCAAAAATGAGTTTGCATTTCCTGACTGAATTGCAGATCATTTTCAGTTCCTGTCCTGCTGCCGCTTTCCTCGTGCTCCATATGGCGGTTGCTTTTTAATTTTGGCTGTGGTTGGGCTTGTGGCGGAGGTGTAGTTGTAATAGAAGAATCGGATTTAGTTTTTGGCTGAAACATGGCATTGTTGAGCAATGTGTGGTCAGCAGCCTCTAAGAATTGCCGCATTTGAGCTTCATCTTGGGAATCGGAATCGCTGTCGCTTGCTGTCATCTTACTGATTGAGAGTTGAAACAATGCGGCAACTAAGTTAGAATAAGTATCTTTGGCACTGACATTAGTGATGGACGATAACAAAATCTATGTATTGTCTATCGCCCATAGGCCGCACTTAATATAACGGTATGTAAACAATTTGAAATGCCAAGTAAGAAATTGCCTTAAGTGTATTTAAAAATTTTAAGTTTATTCAATGCAAAAAGTTTAATTTCGAATTTGTCAGTCTCACGCCACTGAGTTGCACAGCCCGCAATTGCTGACGGGGCACATCTTCATCTCCAAATCCTCGCCAACGCGCACCACTGCCGCCATACCGTTCTCGGAATGGGGTGAGATGTGACAATGGTACATCCAATATCCCGGACTGTCTGAATAAAAGCGAATGATTGTGTAGCCAAAGGCCGGAACCTGCACCGAGTCCTTGAGCGGACCACGTCCACGTCTCGGAAATGGTGTGCGTCGATCAATCTCTTCGATCTGACCGATACGCGCCTCACCCAGCACACCCATGCCTACTACACGGAAAGTATAACCGTGCAAATGAATAGGATGCGGTGTATTCGACTTACTCGAGATGACAAACTCAACATGTTTATATGCCGGAACGTGGATTACATTGGAACACTTGCAGTGGCGTTCCCGACAATTAAATCCCAGATCCGACTGCTGTGAATTGTTGCAGAACGTCTGTCCAATACCCAAATTACGCGTCTGAAGCAGCGACATTTTGGGCATGCTAAAGGTAATGTCATCCATCTGGAAGCGGAAGCCCTCCCCTCGCAACTCATAAGCATTCATGCTGGTATAGTAAGTCAAAGAGGGTTGCTGCATGGTATTGGAGTACTGTGAGTTGAGGGTAGCAAGTGAAATGCTCTGACCATTGTCATCTTCAAGCTGATTCAACATAATACCCGGGGCATCGTAGGCATAGCTCAGAGTGCGGGTGTCCAAGGCTCTAGAATCAGCATCCTGATAATGTAGCACCGCCTCCTGATGCAACTGATTTTTGGCACAAAAACTGTATCCCTTGATGCGTATCCAGTAGTTTGCTACCTCCTGGTTAGCGTGTAACACAAAATCAAATCGCTCGGCTCCGTGGAACATAATCTTCTGTACAACAACGGGCTCAATGTCGTTGCCATCGCTAGCAATGACCTCCAGGTCGTGGCCGTCAATACTTAAACTTATTGGGCAATTGGACACCCCATTAAAAATGGCACGAAAACGATAGCGTCCACCCCTTATGACCGAAAAATGGGCGTACAGAGTCGCTTTGGCCTTGTTGTTTTTCTTAAGATTTCGGCCGCGGCCATTCACCAGAATGTTTTCGGCCACGCTTTCATCAAAATTAGTGACCCAATCCTGGATCATGATAATATGCTCTGAAAGATCAAAATCATAGAGATGGGCATGCGGATTATTTTGGACTGGCTGGCGTACAATCAATGGCCCAGCCAGGCCATAGGCGCGCTGGTGTTCGGTATGGCTGTGCCACCAGTTGGTGCCCGCATGGTCCACCTCGAAGCGATAACGAAAGGCCTGACCCGCCTCAATCGGGTATTGAGTCACATGCGGCACTCCATCCATGTGAGGTGTGAGGCGCTGGTGCATGCCATGCCAATGGATAGTTGTCGTGTCGTGCAAACTGTTAATTACATCGGCGACTATAGTGTCGCCAAAGCAGACCTCAATAGCCTGACCCGGCAGCTGGCCATTGACCACCATCACCTGCGACTCCAGCCCATCAGCGTACTTGCAATCGTCCACTGGCGGCTCCAACTCCGCCAACAGGATGCCATCGATGAATTGCTTGCCGTTCAGCTTATACCTGTACTTGGACTGTAGATATCGCTTGCATGTCTCTGACATGGTATCATCGTAGTGGACCACCATGTAATAGTAGCAGGTCATTGGCACCTGATCCACGCACTCCCGTCGGCACGGATGTGGCATGCCCTTGGCGGCGGAACGCCACTGTGAGGATTCGCTTCCAGTTGCCAATTCCGGATAGATTTCCTTGATTCTCTCATAGTTGCTAATAATCCGCTTGCCGCTTGCGTCTTGAAATTGTGAGAAGAAAAGTCATAGACTCTTGTAAATTCTCTTCTATCAGTGCTAGGGTGTACACTAATATAAATATTCAACAAAAAAGTGTAAAAAGACTAAAGGCTATTCAAAATAATATTAAGTTCCAGAGATCTAGGAACAAAAAAAGTTGAGAGATCTAGGCAGAGGGGAATATTTTTGTTTGATTAAAATGTATTGACAGACAGACACGGTATAGGACAGACTATGATATAAAATATAGAAAAGTATAGCATACCCAAAAAAAAAACCCGTCATCTAATTTAAAAATGTATGTCATTTAACTCTATCTGCCATTTTAAAGGCCAATTCATTATAACACTTTCTCATAGAAGTCCTAGTCCTTATAATAATAAAACTGTCGGAATATGGGTTATCCTTAGCCTCAAAATTGCTCATTACACTTCAAATGGCTGTTGCAGTATCAGGACCACATATTTCACATTTTTAAGATGACCTTATTCTTAACACATGCACAAAGGAAACTAAATCAATTAAATGCAAAACTGTCAAAAAAAAGCTGTTTTAGTACCAACAGTTATCCTTACAGGCGATATCTTCAAGATTTAAGATCTGCCCTTTCTTTACCTTGTATGCCATAGATTTGTACAGTAATGAGGCAACTGAAGGCCATTATTGTTTGCACTAGGCTAGATTGCAATCGCATTGCTCTTGTTGTTGTTACTGCTATCCTTTGTCGAGTGTTTTGTTATTTCTAAAGTTTTACAGCAAAAGGGTAACGTCTCAAATGCCAAAACGTAACTGTTCTCATATAGCCATTGTCAGATAGCTTTTGTAAGCAATTATGCCGCGGCTTTCTGACATCGTGACATCGGAAACGGCAATTGGCATGTCGTACATCTTAATGGTTAATTGAAGATTGTTGGAAAGACAAGCAAGCAGTCGTCGTCAACAGCAGCAGAAACATTACAATCTTTTTCTGATATTCATATGTATCATCGTTTATATCATTTACTACGTTTAGATGAAGGAGAGTTTGCTTGACGCAAGCGAAAATTACTCGTATGCAGGGGAATAACTACCAACTTCTTTTTTTAAATTATCGTTGGCATATATTTTTCCAACCTTGAAATATTTGCAAATTAATCATTTTGAATTCAAATTTTCAGTAATATCACCGGCAACGGGTTTTCTTGCCTCCGAATGAAAGACAATTTACATATGCACTTTTTTATTGTTCTACAATCTAGATTCCAATTGTTGTTTGTATGGATGTATGGATGTATGTATTTATTTGGTTATCTTTTGATAGGCAATGAAAACAAAACAAAAAAAATGGTAATTTCTCATTTTAATTTTAACTAGCTTCTAAGCGTTATCAAAATGCTTTTTGCTCCCCCCGAACCCAGTATTCGTATTAATTTGGCTTTCGTTTTCGTTGTTGTTTCCATTTGGTGTGAGTTGTTTGCGTTTATGGGACAATATTATCACAATATTCAAAAATGGCAAAATATTTCGATTCAAAAACATGAGTTTCAAAATATTAAAAAATTTTATTTAAGTATTTTTAAAAAGAGGACTATATTATATGAAATAACTTCCAAATTCATATTTCAAATTAAAATGTGCATACATACGCATATAGATAAACTATTTTGGAGTAATACTTTTTATAGCTAATATAAAATAGTTTTAGTGGACCATTTCTGTTGACATTGATAGTTTTTATTTGTGAGATACTTTGTTTTATAAAAAGCTATTGATAAAAAAGAATTAGGGTCGCTCATACCTATTTTTAAGAAACGTATGAACAATATACAATATAAAAAAATACATATATGTGTGTGCTTAACAATTTGTTTATGGGACCCAGGAGCAACGTTTTAGATTATGCAAAAATAAAACAGGTAAAAGTGCAACAAACCATATACATGTATATACATACATATGTATATGTACATAGCCACACACAACACACATCCATTAACGAATCAACGAAAACAACAAACAAGTTTCAAGGCGTTTGGAAAGAAAGAAGAAAAAATTGTGTTAAATTGACGATGGAGTTCATTAGGCGTTTTCTAGTGCCACTGAGCGGTCGCAACAGCAGACGTATTTATAAATTCCAAGACAGGAACAGGAGATTTCACTTCCACCCACAAGTTTGTAAGTTGCCACCCACCAAAGCCAGTAAGCTGCAAACAGCATGGCAACTCTCTCGATAACGGCTGGATCTTGTTTCATTTGTTGTTGTTTTTTCTGTTGATATAAATTTCACAATTTATGTTCAACGCTTATCTTCTCTGTATATGTATCAGTTAATCGGGGCAAAATGGACACAGTGCACTCAGCTGGAATAGCCGAAATCCATAATGTACCTATGAGTGTAATCAAACGTCCCATTCCTTCTATACTAGATGAAAAGAAAGTACTCTCGCTTATAGATACCATTCAGGTGGGTGGAAAGCAATTTCCTCATCGGCCTTTCTTTTACAAACATGTCTACTTCTCTTACAGCAAGAGAAAACCGAGGATGAAGTGCCGCCAATTGACTTGCTTTGGATAACTGGCAGCCAGGGTGGAAACTATTTCTTTAGCTTTGGTGGCTGCCATCGATTTGAGGCATATAAACGTCTTAATCGAGAAACCATAAAAGCGAAATTGGTTCGATCCACTTTGGGTGATTTGTATCATTATATGGGCTCCAGTGCCCCAAAATATTTGGATTAGTTGCACCCAAAACTGTACACAAATCTGTGCAATCTTGTTTTACTTTTACATTTTTCTATACCATACACATATTATAAAGTTCAAATATTATTACAATTTGTTTACAATTTTTTTTAGTTTATTACCGCGGCTTATGGTTATGTTTTTTATTCGAAACGGTTGAGCGGTCGAAGTTTACCAAAGAAATGGTGAACGTTCGCGCAAAATGCGTAAGCCGTTTTGTTGCCAATCTTGTTGCGTTATCCACAACTCGCGCGCACTCTCCAGCACGGACATAATAGCTGCCCCCTTCCAAGCCACCATACCCACATCCATGCTTTTGCTAAACACATTTATCTCCACACCGGGTGGCATCTGCTTAACAATTCGCTGCTCCAGCCAAGGCACGAGACCGTTTAATTTGGCCATGCTGCCGACCAAAAGTATGGAACCAAACATTTTGCGTTTCGTATCATAGCTGGCACAACGCCCAATGGCCTGAATAATAGCCTGATCCAGAGGCACAATCTGACCCTGGCCATTGTGATAACTAGCGGAAACGTTGGAACTCGGAAGGGATCCCATCGGTGGCAGCGGTGGGTGAGAATTACTGTTTATGGTTGTTATAGCATCATCTTGGTCGACCACAATCAGCTCCTCGTCGTCAGCTGTGACGGGGGCCATTTGATGCAGTCGCTGCATCGCCTGACCCATGCCTGCAACGTTCATAATTGGATCGCGCTCCAAGCCACGCATCCCATTGTTATTGCCTTTTCGACCTGTCTCCCGTAAAAACTCCGCATCAAAGCAATCCTCGCAGTCATATTGCGACTGCGCCGACTGCTGAGTGGCCACGTCTTTGGTCCTGCCCGTAATATTAAGCAGTTCAGTGTGAAAGAGGGCAAGTGGGGCCATGATGGCCTCGTCGCCCACCTGCAGAGTATAACGCACCCATTGGCCATTGGGGCGGCGCAAAGTAAAGTGCTTCTCCTGGGAGCCACAGACACTGACGTTTAAGTGGCAGAAGCGCTCCTTCAGCTCGACAAGCAGGCGGGCATCTACATAACTATCCTGCGCGTTACACTCGCGATAGGGAAAGCCACACTTGCGCAGAAGCATTAAAAGCACTTGGTCGACATCGGCGCCACCGTAGGGTAGGCGGACGCGAGCATCTAGTTGTGAGATTCCATCCTCCACGCAAGCAATGGACGTCTTTTGGGCCCCAATGTCGACAACACACCCATGGCCCAATCCTGCCCCATAGGTTGCAGCCACGCTGTCCTGAACCAAAAAGCAACGCTGAAAACCTAGACGCTGCAATAGCAGGGTCATATACTCACGCAGATGACGTCGCACGAAGACATCGTTCACCACCAAAACGGCACAATGTGTGCCCAAATCGCGCAGTGGTATCTTCAGCCGATCCTCTAAGGCATGTGACCAAATGCGCTCCAAATGCTCTAGTGTAGCCTGCAATGATCCGCCCGGCTGCTGATGCAAATTCAATTCACCCCGCCGTATGGGAAAATGGATGTCATAATCCTGGATGTTGGCAGCATTTAGCTGCAGAATTTGTTCATCGTACAAAGCTGTGCCGCTGCGACTCTGCCATGGTTCCTCAGCATCAATCCCACTACTGACTGGTGCTGGAATCGTTTCGGCTAGACTGTTTCGATTAAAGAGAGCCAGCTGCTGGGGAGGAGTAGCAACGCGCAAGCGATTTTGCTCATCCACTACACAATGTTGCAGGATGCGGGACACGACTAGTCTTTGCTCCTCAAACTCCACTTGTAGCTGCGAATTGAGAGTGTCTAGCGGCGGCAGCAATGGATCATGATGCGGCTGGGGCGAGGTCGAGCAAACGGCATTATTTTGCTGTCGTTGTTTTCTCTTGTAGGCCACTGCATGAAGCAACGTCAGCGGATTCAGGTCTGCAGCACGTCCAATCCGCAAGTTCTGTGAGCCAGGATGGATAACTATGATCTTAGGAGCCTCCAGGGGTTGCTGATGCGACTGACTCTGGATGTTGATGTTCGTGAGCGGTACCCGGACACTGCTCGTGCTGCTGGCCCGCGATCGCCTATAGCAAATAATAGTTTTCAATTAAAAATAATAAAATATTATGGCATCTACTACTCACTGCATTATCCAAGGTATTTATTAAATAGCGCCGGCATAAACATAGCCGAAGCTGTAGCGGTTTCATGGTATAGAGATGAAACTTTAACCATTGAAGGCCTATCGCGGCTAATACCGATACAAATGTGAGCCGATATATCGATAAATGGCTTGCCAAGTCCAAGATGAAAGGTTTTATAACACTCCACTGATGACTAAACTTTTAAAACCTTAAGAATTTACGAATCATCAATCTTTTCATAAACTTCCTGTGTTTATTTTGCTCTAATAAATTGGTAATTATTTACTTAGATGCGTGCGTGTAGAAATAACGCATAATGCCATCACTATTTTGTGTTATTTCCAAGTTGCTCATCACTAATTTTCTCGTATAGAGAAAAATGGCGTCCTTTTAGTATTTTTTTTTGTTTTTTGTAAGCATTTTTGTTGTTGTTCGCGCCGTGTATGTGAAAAGTTCCCTAAATTTTCAATTGCACTTAATTTTGAACTTTACAAGACGTTACGTAAATGAACATCATGGCCCTGCCGAGCAATTACAAACAGATTGCGGTGGGTGTAGGTGCACCCGGCACGGGGCCTGGAACGACAACGCCACTGCAAGGCGTTGGCGGCGGCGGTCCTAGCCGGTCTCGTGCGTCTGGCGGGGGCGGCGGCAGTGCCTCCGATCGCAACAAAGATCAGACACCCATCTTTACGCACAGTAATTATGGCAATCCAGCATTTACTCCACAGAAAGTAACAAAGTCGTCGAGTAGTAAAAACCAAAGTGAATCTCGGCTGCCCAAACCGCCAAAACCGCCAGAGAAACCGATATTGCCATACATGAGATATTCGAAACGCGTGTGGGACAGTGTTAAGGCCCAACATCCGGAGCTTAAACTTTGGGAACTGGGCAAAAAGATCGGGGCCATGTGGAAGCAGCTTGGCGAAGACGAAAAGTTGGAATTTATCGATGAGTACGAGGCTGAGAAGCTGGAGTACGAAAAGGCGCTGAAAGCATACCACCAGACGCCGGCCTATCAAGCCTACATGTCGGCCAAAAGCAAGGTCAAGTCGGATGTTCTTGATATGCACGAGACACCGTCAAGAGGTGGGGGGAGTAAGTCGCAACACGAGCGCCGCATTGACATTCAACCGGCGGAGGATGAGGATGACCAGGATGAAGGGTATACGGCCAAACATATGGCTTATGCGCGCTATTTGCGAAATCATCGACTAATCAACGAGATCTTCTCAGAGGCTGTGGTCCCGGATGTGCGGTCGGTGGTGACCACACAGCGGATGCAAGTGCTTAAGCGGCAGGTTAGCTCCTTGACCATGCATCAGACCAAACTGGAAGCGGAACTCCAGCAGATGGAAGAGAAGTTCGAAGCGAAAAAGCAGCGCATGGTGGAGTCTAGTGAGGCGTTTCAGGAGGAGCTAAAGAGGCACTGCAAACCCGCCGTTGATGAGGAAACATTCCAGAAAATGGTTCATCGCATGTACGAGGATATCAAACGCGACCGCCAGCGCTTAGATGAACAAGGACAAGGGCAGGGACAAGGACCTCCACCTGCATCGGCATCTGCATCCAATTCGGAGCCCGCCAAAAACCAGCCAAGCCAACCAGGAGCCACACCTGCGACCTGCCAACAGGATCCACCGTCTTCTGTTAAAGCACAGGAGGCACCGCCTGCTGCCAGCAAACCGAATCCTACAACCAACGCAACTCAGATTATTCCAGCTGCCCCTGCTTCCGGACCCATAGCATTGCCTACGCCTACGCCTATAGTGCATCAGCACGAGACGGGTAGCAAGACAGATCCGGAGCCCATGGATATTGAACCGTCACCCAAGCCTTCGGTTCCCCCGCCGCCGATAAAGCCAGAGAAACTGGAAATGGCAGCTGCTCTTCCTCTTCAATCTGCTCCTACGATAGGGATAGCACTGGGCGCAGTAAGCGGAGTGGCCGAAGTAGTACCCAAAAATAATGACTCAAACAAAGTTGCTGCTCATAGTAAGGTGTCCACCACACCATTGCCCACTCCCACACCAACTCCACCACCACCGCAGACGGGCAACGATCTTAATCCGGCCACAACGAATCCGAATCCGACTCCACCTCTTCCAAATGCAGTGCAACCGCAGCAGCAGACGACACCATTGCCACAACAACAACAGCCGCAGCAGCAGCCGCCCCAGCAGCAGCAACAACAACAGTGTCCACCACCGCCAGGGGTAGCACAAATGCATCCACATCCCGGTCATCCTGGTCCACCTCCACCAGGGCCGCCAGGACATCCGCATATGCCGCCGCACATGGCAGGACCGCATCAGCCGCCACCACCCGGAATGCCCCCAGGATTGGCGCCACCACCCCCGCCGCATGCCGGTTATGCGAACTATGGTGGACCACCTCCATCGCCGGGAGGGCCAACTCGTTCGCCCTATTACCAACCCCAATATGGCGGCCACCCCAACGCCCAATCCTACTACTCGCCCTATGGCCCCTACCAACAGACATACTCCCCTTACATGAATCCTCGCCCGCCACCGCAGCACAATGGCAATCCGGGCGTGCATTATGCGGCTGAGCATCCCACAAATGCTCCTCCGCCACCACCACAACAGCAACTGCCTCCGGGCCATAACGTACATGAGCCTGGCGCAGGCGCAGGTGGAGGTGGAGCAGCAACGGCAGGCGGCGGGGCACCAGCAATTTACGGGCAACAACCGCCTCCAACGAGTGTTGTCACCGGTGCTCCACCAGCGTCCGCCGGCGATGGACCAGCCCCAGCAACAGGCCCAGCGTCAACAGCAGCAGCAACTGCAGCTACAGCAACAGCTCCTCCAGCTAGCGGAAAACATGATGCCGAGAAGCATGAAACAGATTAGGACTAGAAAGAATCCCGTTTCTCTCCCCGCAGCCGCTTTTAACTATAGTTATGGCAATTAAATTATATATATACATTTTTCAATTATTATATGTGCGTCCCTCGCGTTGTAACATAGCTCATCAATTACCCTATGTACCCCCCAATATCCCTTCCCTCTACTTTCCAACCTATTCAATTTATTATTTTTTATCATTAATTTTTCTTATATTTTTTTTGACACAGCAGAAAAATGTACTAAGTAAAACTCAATTATTTTTAAGCTTAAAAAAAAAAAAAAGATTTTAAGCGATTGTATGCACTGTATCTGAAGAGAAAATGTATTATCATTCGAAATATACAGATTACAAAACGTGTTTTATATCTTTTCTATGGATGGCCAGGGCCAAATCTATGTGGGAACCGTGTATGGGAGGGTGCACTTGCACTTTTTATTTTATAAAAATCGGAATATTTTAATTTTATGAAAAATGTTTTATACGTTTAATTGCCCTATGCAATATTGTTAATTTTATCAAAGTATTTAGGAGGACCCGGGCCCGCCGCTTGTCATCGCCTTAAGGCGACTCAGCAAAAATACAGTCTTCATTAAAGAATCACTACAGAATCAAATATAGCTGATAACGTTAAAAACAAGACTACGAGTTTTGAAGATGGTGTTCATTTAAACTGTTTAAGATAAAATTACAACCTGAACTTTGCCAATATTTTTTACATTAGAACAATTAAACAATAAAAATATAAAAACAAATTTTTTTTTGCGTTTTTTCTCTAGAAAAAACAGTTTATTAAGATGGTACTATTGGAGGATGGGCAGGGGAAATATTATTTTTTTTTATGCTGTTTTTAAACAGCAAGATTTACGTTTTTTTTACTTAATATTTTCGTGTGCTCATGTAAACTATGTTTATATGTATGTATATATTGAATATTGTGTAATCATACATAAATTATATAATCAAATATCAATTTTTAAATGAAATTTTGGATTTACAAAATTAAAAAAAAAGTCTTCCAATTTAACTGCTTGTTTTTTTTTCCCCTAAATATATGAAATGCATTTAATCTAAGAAAAACTTATTTTAAATCCACGCCAAGTCGTATATATAAGAATATGAATAGTAAGAATCTAGTTTTTAAGCTTTTTATGAAGTTAATGCATTTAAGTCGATGTGTATCCACGTCGATTTTCGGTGTATTTCATTGGATATAAATTGAATTTGTGATTGTTGTGTCCACCGCTTTGTTGCAGTCAGAAGATTTATTCACTTTCTTTAAACTGAAGCTAAACCAAATTGGTTAGAATCAGTTGGACAGTTAGTTCATGGGGTTTCTGGGCGACGAAAAGCGTGGCGAGTGGTAAAGTGTACTTGGAAGGTAAAGAGCGTGGCGATAAACAAAGAGATAAAGTATAAAAAAGAAAGAAGAGAATGAAGAACTTAGAAACTAAGATAATAATAATAGCAGTAATTTTATAAAATATAAAACTAGCTTATGTTGTGATATTATTTTCATCCGTAAAGTATGTTTTAGTTTGAATATTATTTGCTTTGAAAAGAAGAAGAAAACATTCCAATTGACAAAAACGGGTGCTGCTGGGGTGCATATATATGAATGATCGATCTGTTATAACTAGTTCCGATTCTGATTCTGTTGGTTTTGTAGATGTTACTGCCTGTGTGTTTTTGGGTGTCTTCCAAAAATGAATTATATTAGTATTATTACTGCGTAATATATATTTAATGTTGTTTTTGTAAATAAACTCCCACTTTAAGCACGTTCACCACGGATGCGACGGGCCAATTGAATATCCTTTGGCATAATGGTCACTCGCTTGGCATGAATGGCGCATAAATTGGTATCCTCGAACAAGCCAACCAAATAGGCCTCGGAAGCTTCCTAAGGGAGCAAATGATTATCATTAGATACCGATGTTGGATTTTTCTTTGCATTGTGTGTCATTACTTACCTGAAGAGCTCCAATGGCAGCTGATTGGAAACGCAAGTCGGTTTTGAAATCTTGAGCGATTTCACGGACCAAACGCTGAAAGGGCAACTTGCGGATCAGCAACTCGGTGGACTTCTGATAACGACGAATTTCACGCAAGGCAACAGTGCCGGGACGATAACGATGGGGCTTCTTAACTCCACCAGTGGATGGGGCCGATTTACGGGCGGCTTTGGTGGCCAGTTGTTTACGTGGTGCCTTGCCACCAGTAGACTTACGAGCTGTCTGCTTGGTACGTGCCATTTTCAATCAGAATATATCAAATCTGAGTAGATCAAAGAGGGAGTTTGATAAAGAGCTTAATAAGCGGAGTCACTATATAAAACGTTTCTAAAATAAGTTCCAAAAGTCATATTCAGCTATCTTTAACTTTCTAGGTATCTAGATTAATTTAACCCATCATCGTAAATACTAACAAAAAGTAATTCAAACTCTATTCAAACACGAAAAGGTAAGAAAGAGACAACTACCCTATGGGTCAAAAGACAGAGACAGAACAATGGTTTGCAACACATCAAAACAATTGTGGAAGTTGGAGATGAACGATGATTTTCTATCCGAAATTCAATCCAGATAAAATGGCAGTTAATTTGTTGGTAATTTGGATTTGGTTTGTAGCAGACAGACACTGTCAGGCAGCACTATGCAATTAGTGACGTCAAGAGATGCGCAGAATCAAAACAAAAAAACTGCATGTTTTTGATGGCGCGCTACCTTCGTTCGTTGGGTTACACGATGACAAATTGCGTCGTTTCTCAATTTCTATGCAGAGTGTATAGGTATGTGTATATGTGGGTGTGTGTACGTTTCTTGTATGTACGCTTGCTTGCTTATTATTAAAAACAATAAATATTAGAAAAGAAATAAAATCAGACGCATACAATGCAATGCTACCACATCTCCTCTCCCGCTCTTTGTTTTTCTCTTTCTCACCCTCATTGAGAGAAAATACTAGAACAAAAAGAAACTTTCTGCGCAAGTCAAGCAAAACTAAATATGATATTGCGTGCGTGTGTGTGTGTGCGTATGTATGTGTTGACTGCCTACATGGGGATTTGTATATTTAAAAATAATTAAAACCCAAATGAATGTGCGCTTGCTGATTGTTGAATAAAAGCACATACAGTTTCCGCGCCTTTTTTCAGTTGTTTAAGTAGTTTTAACATTTGTTATTGTTTTAGTTGCGAGATCCCTGGGCCACCATTTTGGAAATTGAAACAGCAAATAATAACTTAGTTTCAGGCCCGAGTGCATCGTGCGACGAACGAAGTCACTTCCTTCGGGTTTCGTCGTGCATTAATGCGCGCGTGTGTGTATACGTAAAAGCTACACACGAAAAATCAGTGCTCCACCGGCCGTCCAGCGGAGCCCCCAAAAGTCTAAAACGATCGCAAACAATTTTAAACACTCCTAAAATCGTTTAACTAAGCTTTCACTATTATATTAACCGAACTAAATCGAAATGCACATTCCCTTTATATTTTTTAATAATTTTACACTTACCGATTTGTTAAAATACACAACTTGTCACTCCGAATAACACAATAAACGTTCAGTCCTTCAAAACACAACTTTTCGTTATAAACTTAGATCTGGGAGAACCATCGATAATACCGACGGAAAGTAATCTTCAAATACAGATACTTCTTGTCATCGATAACGACCCATCTCTGGTAAAGCACTATTTGTTGCTTACATATTTTGGAACCCGCTATTTGTGAGAAAACCACCAGAATAGTTTCTGGCTATAGCAATTAGACATCTGGCCGCACTGTTCGGGGCTGCCAGATTCTACAATTCACACTGGTGGCAACATTATTAGAAACAAAACAAAAGCAAAAAAAAATTTGCATTTTACAAACGAACAGTAGGCCAATTAAACGAACTAGCATTTGTATGTTTAATTACGAAAAATCAACAGCATTTTAGCAAAACACTAGTTTAGGCACGTAAGGAGACAGTGAGGGGAGAGAAAACGAAAAAAAGAGAGTGTTTTCAAAGTGAGCGTGGGCAGGCCCCACCAAATTACAAATACTAACAAATACAAAGAAGGGGAAGAAAGGCCCCCGCATAAGAGCGCAGAGAGGCCCTAATTAACTGCGTCTTATTTGTAAAACGGAATCGCTAAACGAAATTACACTGATCGTCCTTCCCTGAGGGCCGGAAGTAAGGACAAACCGTTCAAACCAAGTGCCAACCACTTTTATATTTGATCCCCAGAATGGTTGAACCAATCTTTGAATACCAATTCCGTTTAATACTCATTGGCGACAGCACAGTGGGTAAAAGTTCCCTGCTGAAATTTTTCACAGATGGCAAATTTGCCGAGGTGAGTGCATCCGATGCAGCGAGCATCTCTTTATGGCATGACATAATCTCTTTCGCAACGTTGATTCACTAACGCACTCACTCGTTTATTTTACTCTCTGGCAGCTCTCGGATCCCACAGTGGGTGTGGATTTTTTTGCCCGCTTGATCGAGATGAAAGATGGCACACAAATTAAATTACAATTATGGGACACAGCTGGGCAGGAGCGTTTCCGTTCGATTACCAAATCGTATTATCGCAATTCAGTCGGCGTCCTTCTAGTCTATGATATCTCCAATCATGCCAGCTTTGAGCATATTCCATTGTGGATGATGGAGGCACAACGACACATTGAACCGCATCGACCAGTGTTCGCCTTAGTTGGCTGCAAACTTGACTTAATCAATGCTGGTGGCGGACATCGGGAAGTCAGCACCGAGGAAGCCCAAACATTTGCCAAACAGCATGGCCTACATTTTGTTGAGACTTCCGCCCGCACTGGAGCCAATGTGGAGGAGGCATTTCGCATGGTCACTCAAGAAGTGTATGCTCGCATTCGATCGGGCGAATATAAAGCCGAAGATGGTTGGGATGGCATCAAATCTGGCTTTGCCAGGCCAAATAGTCTGGATTTCAATCTGGTTGTGGCTGAACCAGAGAAATCCTCCTGTTGTTGATTTGTTTTATTTCTTGCTTTATTTTTTTTGTAATCTATCTATCTCCATATACACAGACACCCACACAAACAGACGAAACGCTAGAACAAGTTGCCAATTCTGGCTTGTAATTCCCCCAAAACTTAAAAGACAATTATTTGGTATCATGTATTTGAATCAATAAACAATTTTCCCATTTTACAAAAAAGTTTTGTGGGCATTACAAATCGGAATTCGAATGCAACTTACATATATCTGTATATGTATGTTTATTTTGTTTTTATTTTAAACGTCGTCTTCTGTTTTATTAACCTTAACTTACCTTAACTTAGCTGCAAAACCAAATTATAAGAGTCGAGAATTGCGTTGAGGGATCTATTTTTAGTTTCGTTTTTAGTTGTAAGTTTTTGTCCAGTTGTCAATTAGGTGACTCATTGGGATTTTCCACTTAGTACAATTTGTTTATATCAAAAAAAAAGTTAGAGCGAGAATTTCTCTGAAAGTGGTAGCTTATTTTCTCAGTTTAATAAATAATTCATGCGGGCGAATGAACTTTTTCTCATTTTAATTTGTTTCCCTTTTATGCATTACATTACGTACATACATATATATATATATATATATATGTGTAATATATATATGAGAAAAACTATTATAAACTTGAAACGAAACGTAACTTTTAACTTGGGTTTTCATTTGAAAGTGTTTACAGTAAGTATAAGGAATTTTTATAAATTCTTATAAAAAGTAATTACTTAAAAGTCAGACTAGTAACCTAATTAACTAAGCTAGCACATTAACATAAAAAACTTGGTTGTTAGACAACAAAATAATAATGAAAAATAATCTTTGGACTCTTGCTATCTCATCCCATTCTGGGTCACCATTGAATCTCTTGTGTTTCGAGAGCCTTGAGCATGTGAGTAATGCTCTTATATGTATGCTGGCTTCCATTTACTTTGTTGCCATCTCCATTAACCCCGCCGGAGTGCACCAATAAGCCGCTCCAACCGCTGTTTCGTGCTCCCATGTAGTCCATATCCGATTTGTTGCCAATGTGCAGGGCTTCATGTGGCGCAATATTCAAAAGCTGCAATGGTATGCGGAAAATGGAAGGGTTCGGTTTCATAACACCAGCCTCATACGACGTCAGTACGAAATCGAAATGATTCTTGAAATTCATTTCGTCTAGCACCTCACGCAACGAGGGATCGAAATTCGATATAATGCCCACACATTTGCCCGCCTCGCGAACCCGCTCCACCAGATCCTTGGCGCCATTTACATGCTCCCAGCAGGCACGCGTACGAAATATGGCCAGCAATTGTTCAGCTATAATGTTTAGCTGGGCCATCGGTATACTGGCATCCATGCAGCGGAATGTCTGCACCACAAGATCCTTCCACCAACATTGCCAGCCCATTTTACCGGCTCCATGGCCAAAATTTGGATGGTCTTTGCTCATTTTTTTGAATTGTTGGCGAAAACAAAGCTCAAGCTTTTTAGTATCAACATTTTGGACGCCGCATTCGCTGGCAGTTTGTTTGTACTGCTGAATAGGATCCTTCAGATGCAGCAGAGTGTCCGTTACGTCAAATGTAACTAAACGAAAGCGGTGCAAATTCCGAGCAAACATTTTTAAGTGCTCGATTATTGAACAATCGATAATTCAAAAGTGCTAGCGGTGGATTTCCAAAGTCTTTAAAAGAAGAAGAACAAATCTGGGAATCCATCGCTAACACTATCGATTGTTTAATACAATCGAGTACTGTTAAATTCACAATAGCAAATGTTAAAGTTAACAGTGGGTTAACAGAGTTACAAAAATTGTTGCAAATTTGTGTGAAAAATCCTGTGCCTGAACAAAAATGTATTCCTGATCAAAACAAAGGTCAATGAGTATGAATATCTGATCAAAATAAACATTTATACGACGATCGTTTCGTGTGTTCTTTTCTTTTTGTCATTTTCGTTTCGTTTGTTACCAAGCTTCTGTATATATGTGAATGTGTATGTGTGTGCGTGTGTTTGTGCGAGTGTGTGCTCTTCTTCTTTACGTTTTCGAGTTGCAATTGTGTTAGTGTGAGAATTGATTGCGATATACGAAAAAAATGGTATGAAAAAAAGCTGAGAAAAGCAAATATGTTAAAAGTGAACACATTTAAGTAATATGAAATATCAGGGAAAACTACAATAATATAACTAAAGTGTTTGTGTATTGATTCTGAAGGCACAATTAATCATAAAATAATGCAAAACAACAAATGTATTTGCATACATACATATATTCGTATGCGTGTGTTGTGTATGTGTTCTGTGCTGTGTGAGCAGCCATGTCGGTCGGCTGTGTGCATGTGTGTGTGTTTGTGTGGCTATGAAAAAAGGCGTGTTTCGATTTTCAAATAAAAAATAAGAACAACAACACAAATGACAAACTACTTTGTTTTGTTTAACATATCAGCAAAGTAATTGGATTTGATGAAGTTCATCGGAGATAATTGACTGATATAGCAAATGCCAAAGAAAGCTTCTAACTACAAAGGGCGAGAGGCAAAGTTGACGAGGTGCCAAAGGGGACGAGAGGACCAACTGTGGTGACCCTCTTGTAGATGCCCATTCGCCAACCGTTAGCCAAATTACCGCTAGCACGTGCATATGTAACTACAGAAACCATCCACCCCCCATCAGAGGCGAGACGCCGCTCCTTCTACTTTTCGCCTCCTTCTCCCCCTTTCACCCTCCTAATGCTTTACACTGATAATAATAATCATATTTGTTTTTCTACTGCTCTTCGCTCATCGGATTTCCAAAGTACCGTTAGTCTGTTAAAATTGTTGCCAGCATGAAAAGATTGGCTCGAAAGCGAATGAGAGAGAGAGAGAGAGAGCGAGCGAGACCGAATAAGAACATAAAATATATTTTTTTTTGATAAGAGTCGCCACTCTGTGGAATTCTCTAAATGATTTCGGTCTGGGTTTATGTGTGTGTGCAAGTGTTTGAGAGCCATGCCCAAAGCTGACCAAAAAGAAAAAAAAAAATGAAAAGTGAATCACTTGATCGATTTGATAACCAATATTTCGGTTTTTCCTGCTTTTCCCCTCTAGCGAACACGTACCCCCACCCGTTCTTGCGTTTGATAAGATGGAACTAGAATCTAAAGTTACTTTGAAAGTGCATTACTTTTTCATTTTGTTCTGTTTTTACGGCTTGTCTAATCCTTTTAAATGTTTTACATACATATATCATTTGCAGAGTCAATCTTTTTAACCAAGAAGGAACTTTCGGAATTTGCACAACGCGTTAGTGTGTTAGTGTGAGAGCGAGCTAATAAGCGAGAGAGATAGAGAGAGAGAGAAGGAGAAGGGGTTGCAGTTGGATTTTGGTGGTAACATGAAACACAGTCATCATGCCTTCGGCACGCCCTGGTAGTCTTAAAGATCCGGAAATCGCCGATCTATTTAATAAACATGATCCAGAGAAGATTTTCGAAGATTTACGAGAAATTGGCCATGGATCATTCGGTGCCGTTTATTATGCCCGCTGCAATCTCAACAAAGAGATTGTGGCCATCAAGAAGATGTCGTATACGGGTAAACAGAGTCAGGAGAAATGGCAGGATATACTCAAAGAGATACGGTAAGCAGAGCAGCTATAATCTCTCCAAAATGATCTGTATTTATTCCTACCTTCTACATTCTACACAGATTCCTACGTCAATTGAATCATCCGAATACCATCGAATACAAGGGTTGCTACCTGCGTGAATCGACAGCATGGCTTGTAATGGAATACTGCGTGGGTTCTGCTTCCGATATTATTGAGGTGCATAAGAAACCGCTTCACGAGGACGAAATAGCAGCCATTTGCTTGGGTGTGCTCAGTGGGTTGAGTTATCTTCATTCGCTAGGACGCATCCACAGAGACATTAAGGCGGGCAATATTCTGCTGACGGACAACGGTGTGGTAAAGCTAGCTGATTTCGGTTCGGCGGCTATTAAATGTCCGGCCAATAGCTTTGTGGGCACTCCCTACTGGATGGCGCCCGAGGTTATTCTAGCCATGGACGAGGGACAGTACGACGGCAAGGTAGATGTGTGGTCGCTTGGCATCACCTGCATTGAGCTAGCAGAGCGAAAGCCGCCCTATTTCAATATGAATGCCATGTCCGCATTATATCATATTGCACAGAATGAGTCGCCCACACTGCCGGTAAGAAGGAGAAAAAGCTTGCGTGGAATTTTGCTTAAATGGGTATATTGTTTTTCTATTTTGCCTGTAGAAGAACGACTGGTCAGATGCCTTTTGCAATTTCGTTGAACTGTGCCTCAAAAAGATGCCAGCAGAGCGTCCATCGTCTGCCAAACTTGTCATGCACGTCTATGTGACGCGTCCCCGTTCGGAGACCGTGTTGCTGGATCTAATAGCCCGCACTAAGTCGGCAGTCCGTGAGTTGGACAACCTCAACTATCGCAAGATGAAGAAGATACTCATGGTGGATACCTGCGAAACGGAGAGTGCTGTGGGGGATACAGATGACCAGCAGGACGACCATGCCGGTGGCGACAGCAGCAAGAGCAATAGTATTACTTCGGAACACTCCATACACTCGGTGGGTGTATCGGCGGCCAGTAGTCAGGTGAGCCACCAAACTTATTTTCTTATAATTTGTGTTTTGTTCTGCTCACAACTAAAAAAATGTCTTGTTTTTTAGAGCTCCTCTTCAAATTCCATACCGGCTGCAGCCCAAAATCATCATCATATCGCTGTACATCATCATCAGCAGGCGGCTGCCGCTGCAGTGGCCGCTGCCATGCAGCATCATCATCATCAACAGCAGCAGCAGTGGTCAAATGCTGGACAGCAAGTAGGAGGAGGAGGAGGCGGAGCTGTTTCAGGATCAGGCGCCGTATCGCGCAACTCCTCACGCCACCGCAACCTCCCGCCGTTGCCGAACATAATGCATAGTATGAACAACAACGTAACGCCCACCAACTCAGCTTCAGTGGTGCCGGCCCCGGCTCCACCTGTTCCAGCGCCAGCACCCCAACACTCAGTGATGCCATTACTGGCTGGCATGGGCACCGGCACGGCCAGCAGTGGCGGATCACCGGCCGCCGGTTCTGTGATGAGCACTGATCGGATGGCTCCAATTCAGCCGCGATATCTTTCGACACCAGCAGCCCAGGCAGCTGTTTATGCAGCATCGTCAGCCTCCTCCCAGCAAGCCATCTCTAATGCGGTTAACGATCATGGTCCAAACAACTTTGCCACCATACGCACCACTAGCATTGTGACCAAGCAGCAAAAGGAGCACATGCAGGTGCGTTCACCAACCCATGGCCCAGCCATAAGCATTTACTAATCTCTAGTCTAAACAAGACAGGGCAGAAAAATTTTTCTGTGGGTCGACCGAGACCGATTATCGGGCTTAGCTTAGTCCATGTTGTATCTATTTTTTCTTCGCCCCAGGAGTTCAAGTTTGTTGTCTCTCTCTAGGCATATTTCAAGCATATCTCATTATATTTTTCGTGTCTGTTTGCGTCTCTTATCCATGTAGCCATAGCTTCAATCTATTCCTCTCCTCATGTGTGTGCTTTAATAATTCTGTTTTAATTTTGTGTTGTTTTTTTTTCGTTTGTCTCCACTGACAACCTTTGCTCTTTCTCTCTCTCTTTATGTGTTTTTTTTTTTTTTTTTTTTGTTTATTGTTCTACCTTCTCCCACTTCCTGCGGGCCACGAATCACAAACGTAATAGGCGCATTATAACTTCTGCCCACAACTCAGTTGCTGTTGTGGCAGCAGCGCCAGACCCAAGACGTGGCCGGATGACCCTGGTCCTGATCTAACGTCATCCAACGGCACCGCTAAGAAGGGAGAGCAAATCAATCGCTCTTGTCCCCCATGTGTGATAAGCTAACGACAACCTGTTGAACAAATCAGTAACAATCAGGAACCAATCCACACAACAGCGAATAAAACAAAAAATAATCAAAAGAAAACCCAAAAAAAAGAATGTGTTGTAAAAGGATTTTTTGTGCTCTCAATCCTTCTACTCCTCCTCCGCCTCCATTTGAATGTTTTTGAATGTAATCACAATTTCATTCCAAATCGAAGAAAAAACAAAATCTTTGTCTTATATTCTACTCCTCCACTTAAACATTTTTAACCATTTTTGTGTTGTTTTAGTTATGACAATGCGCCCAAGGCCTGAGCCTTGGCCCGAATGTAAGCAGTTTTTAATTCAAATTTGATAGTGCATTGAAAAACAGTACGGCAACCCCGTCAGATTCATTCCATCCACCGTATACACACAACACACCTTTACCTTATTCCATCTTGCTTTTCAATTCACCTCACTTCCAAAAATATAAAAAAAATTCTCCACAGTTTACAGTTAAAATTTACCAAGGCAGACTTTGGTGGCTCTTAACAAAAGTTTAAGTTGGTTTTAAATTAAATTCTACCGCTCCACCCACCCGACCGATCGATCTCCTCCTACATTGTTGTGTGCAATTATTTTTGTTAAACGTTTCTTACAACAATATTTTGTATATTGTGGCGCTGTGCATTGTGCATATTACACATTTTTTCACACACACACACCCACAAAAAAAAAAAAACACGATGGTTAAGCTTTTTGAGGTTAAAAACGAATTGCGCTCACGTTTGTGGCTAGAACTTGAATTGGCGCTTAGCAGTAACTATTTTGTGAGTTTTGATCCTGTTAGTTCTGTTGTCTTTGTTAGTTTGTCATTAGTTTAGTTGTTATTACTATTATTACTACCTACTAACAATACAAGCCAAGCAACAACAACAACAACCATATTCAGCAGCTTCTTCAAATATTCCTTCAAATTGCCTATAATTTTTCATACACCACCCAAAATCATAAATAAAAAAAAATGACCAAAAATACAGGAGGAGATGCACGAACAAATGTCCGGTTATAAGCGCATGCGACGAGAGCATCAGGCCACTTTGGTAAAGCTCGAGGAGAAGTGCAAAGTAGAGATGGAAACGCACAAGGCCGCCCTGGACAAGGAGTACGATAATTTATTGCATAACTTTACCCGGGAACTAGAGCGATTGGCGGTAAGAAAGACACACAACATTCGAATTACAAAGCCATTGGGGCGATTTCGTTCATATTCATGTTCATATACATAGGGCAAACACCAACAGGATGTGGAACGTCGTTCAAAACAAACTGCCGCCGCCGAAAAAAAACTACACAAAGAGATTACACTGAAGCAGGAGGGCGATCGCAAAGTGTACGATTTGAATCGGAAAAAGGAATACAAAGCCAATAAGGAGCGCTGGAAACGTGAACTGTCAATGGACGATTCAACGCCGAAGCGTCAAAGAGATCTGACCTTGCAATCGCAAAAGGATAATCTAAAACAGCATGAGGCACAGGAGGAGCAGCGCATGTTGCAGGCTCAAAAGCAATACATTGAGCTTGAGATGCGTAAATTTAAACGAAAACGTATGATTTTGTTACACGAACTGGACGATCAGCTGTTGCGTGATGTAAGTCAGCGTCAATTCCTCTTAAGCAATCAAATTAAGACTTTCTCTTCTTACATTGCAGGAGCTCAGCAAGAAGCAACAACAGTTGGAGCAGGCGCATGGCATGCTGTTAAAGCATCACGAAAAGACACAAGAACTGGAATATCGTCAGCAGAAAAGCGTGCATCAATTACGCGAGGAGCAGGTAAGACCAAACCCAAGCCAATCAATTAATTTCTTTTCTTTCATAATTCCACTCCTTTTCTTTCCAGATAAATAAGCAACACGACACAGAGTTGCACAATCAAAAAGACTACATGGATCGGCTTAAGAAGGATTTGCTGCGTAAGCATGCACTGGAGCTAAGGCAGCAGCCCAAAAGCCTAAAGGTATGGCCGCCCACAAATTTAACAAAGAATCAATTGTTAAATAGTTTTTATCTCTCCACAGCAAAAGGAGTTGCAAATACGTAAGCAGTTTCGTGAGACATGCAAAACGCAAACGAAACAATATAAACGTTACAAGGCCCAAGTGCTGCAGACGACACCAAAAGAGCAACAAAAGGAGGTTATTAAGCAGCTAAAAGAGGAAAAGCACCGCAAACTGACGCTGCTGGGGGAACAGGTAGATCAGCCTAGATAGCAAACCCACATACAAAGGATTCAATACCAATTCTTTATCTCTGTCTCCGTTTTTAGTATGAACAAAGCATTTCCGATATGTTCCAAAGTCAAAGCTATAAACTAGACGAAAGTCAAGTTATCGAGTGCCAACGTACCAATGAGCAATTGGACTACGAACTGGATATTCTCACAGCCTATCAGAATAAGAACAAGAAGCAGGCGCAGGAGCAGCGCGATCGTGAGCGACGAGAGCTAGAGAATCGTGTCAGTGTGCGGCGTAATCTCTTAGAGAATAAGGTGAGCGTATAGTGATGCTTCCCCTTCTCTTCTTTCTTCTCATCATATAAATAAATTTGTTTATTTCAGATGGATGCCGAATTGCAGCAATTCAATCAGGAACGTGCCGAACGCTTGCGTATGAAACATGAGAAGCATACTAAAGAATTGGAAGCTTTTGATAATGAATCAATAGCATTAGGTTTCAGGTATGGCAATATAATAAAAGTTATCCTTAAATAAAAAAAAAAAAAATGATTCATCATTATGATAAAATTTGCAGCGCGTTATCGCTTACTGAGGTATCTCGGGAAGCCTATCCAGATGAGGAGGGCAGTTTGTCTGGTTCCATGATTAGTTTAGCACATAGCAATAGTTCAACAAGTTTTCCAGCTGGTTCGCTATAGCATAAACAACAACAACAACATCATCATCATCAACAGCAACTACAACACAAACAACAAACACTGCAGCAAGAACAAAAACATCATCAATTACGACAGCCACAACAAAAAATACATAGTAACAACACTATGAACTATATAAATTTTAATGGAAATTTTAAAAGCCAACAACACAACAATAACAAGTAGGTCCACACACCCCCGTCTCCCTTTGCCCCTGCCCCTGCCCCTGCCCCTGCCCATGCCTCTGCACCCGAGACACATAAGAAACAAACAAGCAGGCAAGAAAAAGAACAACAACATGAGTAGAACTAAAAAAAAACAAAACAAAAACAAAAAAAATATTAAAAATTGATTTTTTTGTAGCCGAAAGAAAAAGCAAACGGAATGGGGTAGAAACCGAAGAAAACCGAAATCAATTTACAGATATAATAGATAAGAAAGGACCCAAGTATTTTCTATATAGTTACGACAAGCTGAAAGTTGCAATAGTTTTTGTATTAAGTAAAAGCCATTTTCGAGAAAAACACAGCAAGTTATAAATAAATATATATATATATATATACATATATATATAACTCTATATTATATATATATATATATATATATATATATACATAATACATAAAGAAAATCAAAGTTAATAACAGAAAGGAATACAGCAGCAACGTAATTTATAAAAATCTAAGCATGCATGTCAACCAACCATTCAGCAAATTATGTTATCGGAGAAATTTAATGTTTTATTTGCGAAACTTTGATATTATTATTATTATGATTATAATTAATGACAAAATTAATTTCGTTATACCAAATTCTATGCGTTGTTTCCCCACATTATCTAATTTTGGACAAAGTCGTTCAATTTTCATTTCGTTTACAATGAAAATCAAAAAACTATCACAAAAGTGTTTGCTAGACGCCATTTAACAATGTAATTCAAATGCAACAACAAATTTCGATTTGTGTTATTTTGACTCGCTAAAAAACAAATTATAATAATAATTTTACAAATAATGCAATTATTATATATGTAATTTTTTTTATTAACTCAATTATTAATTTTATGGTCAAATTTACAAAAAACAAAAACGTTCGTTTCGTTTACAATTAAATTTTTATTATTTTTGTTTGTTGAAACACATGATATGATTGCAATTACATTATACACATACACACAAGCAACAAGTAACTAAACATAAGCCTAATTTAGAGTTAATTAAATAATGCGAATAGCAACAAAGAAATGCTTAGTCAAAACAATAAAAATTGTATAGAAAATTAAAGCATATGAATGTTTAATTAATTAAAGCAAAGTAAAAACAATTTCTATTATGTTCATTTTTCATTGCCGTCGTAGTACTCTTACACACACACACATCCCCAGAATCATTCTCCGAATGAAATTTATAAACACGACTAATAAAAAATCAAATAAAATGTGCGGAAAAGCTGATTATAGCAATAAATTTTCTAGTAAACTAAAAAATAACAAAACAATTATGAAAAAAGGAGGTAGATAAAAAAAAGTTTAAGTAAAACACAAGAATTTGTTTCGTTAAGTGAATAACTGATTGATATTTAATGAATAATTGATTGATTGTATTATTATCATTGTGGCAAAATGGCATTAAAAGACGCGACGGCGACGAGACGAGATAAGGCCGAGAAGTGGAGAGCAGTTGAAATCGGCGTGGATTTAGGGTATACAACCACAACATAAAACATACGCATATATTGAGATATGATCGGACTAATAATGATTATGAATATACAAATATAAATACCTAATATAATGATAATTATTATGGATGTGTATTATTCTAGTACATAAACTCTACCTAGTTACTTTTTGCATGTATCGAAACAAGAAACAACAACTTATCATGAATTGAAATCATTCGTTAAAGAAAAAGAAATGAAGCGCTAAACTAAAACTGAAATCTGAACACATAGCACAGCACAGTTTTGAGTATTGAACAAAATGCAATAACAGCAACAACATCCGATAAACAGATAACCTTGAGACAGAGACAGATATAGAGAAAAATAGAGTTACCGGTAGCTTAAGAGCGGCAGCAGCAGCAGCATGGGGAACACAAAACAATTGTAATATTTTTATGTTTATAAAATTGTTTTCTTTTTTTTTTTAATTATTATAACTATTATAATTATAAATTGTATTTTTGCAATTGATAAAAATGAAGAAAAACAAATAACAATTAAATTGATACAACACGTCAATGTTAATAAAAATAAAACCTATTTAAAACCATACAAAGAAACAAATTGATTTAGTTTATAAGAACTTTACTCTCTGATCCTTATCTAAGAAGTCCTTTTTTACAGCTCCTTAAAGGACCTTTTAGGACCTCTTCATACCAATCGCCAAAAGCCGAAAAAACCATAAAAAATCAGAAAATGCTTTATATCTCAGCTTCTGGCAGGACTAACAGGAAGTCCTTTACATAGACGATAGTCTTTGAGGACGCAAATTGTTTGACACCAAATTGATCCTGATCCTTCAAAGGATACGCAAGATATTCGTTGTTATTTTTATAGCAAAAAAGTCCTTTTGTTTAGGTTCCCTAAAGGACCTTCCAGGATCTGATCATGTCAGTCGATGCGGCTCACCAAGGACTTCAATCTGGCCAAGTTACATCCCAATAGTCCTTCAAATGGCCGAGTTACAAGGACATTTTTACAAAAATATAACAATAAAATAAACGAAATTTAATGGAAAATATGTATTGTTGTTGTAATTTGGGCTTGGGTTTTGTTGTTGTTGTTGTCGTTGAGGTGGTTGTTGTTGTTGTTGCTGTAATTGCTGTTGTTGTTGTTGTAGTGCTTGTTGCTCGAAAACTCAAAAAAATTGCACTGGGAAAAAAGTGAAATACCAGGCGAACAGAAATGCATAGCAGGTAGATGATTTCTTAAAAACCCATATAAGTATGCAGCACAATTTTTACAAAATTTAAAATCATCCGCCTACTATCCACTTCTGTTGGCCTGGTGTTTTGCTTTTTGTCCGGTACAATTTTCGAATCTTGCGGGCTGGAAATTCATCGGCCGTTTCCTGTAAAAATCCAGCTGAAGTACTAGGCCAACAGAAGTGCATAGAAGGTGGATGATTTTTAATTTTTTCATATTTGTAAAAATTGTGCTGCATACTTATATGGGTTTTTAAGAAATCATCTACCTGCTATGCATTTCTGTTCGCCTGGTATTTCACTTTTTTCCCAGTGCAATTTTTTTGGACTTTTCGATCAGCAGCAGCAGCAGCAGCAACAACAACAACAACAACAACAACAACAACAACAACAACAACAACAACAACAACAACAACAACAACAACAACAACAACAACAACAACAACAACAACAACAACAACAACAACAACAGCAACAACAACAACAACAACAACAACAACAACAACAACAACAACAACAACAACAACAACAACAACAACAACAACAACAACAACAACAACAACCCAAGCCCAAATTACAACAACAAATGCATATTTTCTATTAAATTTCGTTTGTTTATTGTTATATTTTTGGTAAGGGGGTGAGTCGCAAACATTTTAAGAAAGTTGCGAAAAAACTACAAATGTCCTTGTAACTCGGCCATTTGAAGGACTATTGAGATGTAGCTTGGCCGGATTGAAGTCCTTGGTGAGCCGCATCGGTTGGTATGATCAGATCCTGGAAAGTCCTTTAAGGATCCGAAAAAAAGGACTTCTTTGTCTACAAAATAACAACGAATATCTTGCGTATCCTTTGAAGGATCAGGATGAAATTGGTGTCAAACAACTTGTCTTCTCAAGGACTGTCGTCTATGTAAAGGACTTCCCGTTAGTCGTGCCAGAAGCTGATATATAAGGCATTTTCTGATTTTTTTATGGTTTTTTCGCCTTTTGGGGCAATTTTAGGACTTGCGAAAAATTCCAAGTCCAAAAGCAGTAAAATGCGCATATCTCAGCCAATTTAAGTACTATTCGGATGTCCTTCGGAAGTCCTGCGTCGGTGCCGTGGATTGGTATGAAGATGTCCTGGAAGGTTCTTCAGATGCCTACGAATTAGGATCTTTTCGTAATATTTTGTGATGACTTCTACTTTTTTTGATGCCAACCGATAGAGTTCGTCAAGGACATCCTAGAAACCTGAGTCCTTTTGTCCTGCGTCCTCTATCCTCTGGGAACAGCTCTATCCATCTTCATTCAAAGAATGGCCAAATATATTGCTGCAATTTCTGTAACAAAGTTAGTAGCTAAATTAGCTAAGAAGTCGCCAAATGAAACATAGAAGTCCAACTCGGCCATTTCAAGCACTATCGGAATAGTCCTGGGTTAGTGCCGTCGTTCAGGAAGCTTAAAAAAGAAAAACAAGGAAAAGAAAAGAAAAGAAAGAAAATAATTAGAAGTAAAAAACATCCGCCTGGAAACATGCAAACGTATTTTTAGGACATTGTTTCTTTTTTTTTTATCAAGTTCATTGGATAACATTTTATACAAAAAGTCGAAAACTAAAGCCGGCGCCACATTGGCTGCGTTTCCTGTTGTCCTGACTTACCTATGACTTCGGGACAATTGTTCTGAATGGGACCCTATTGGGACCTCGATCTTGATGATATGCAAGCAAAATTTCAGCACCTTGGCTAGGAGGTGTTTGTATCGTTACAGACGGACGGACAGAAGGACAAATGCTCGTCATGCTGATCAAGAATAAACTTCATGAGTATCCTTCATTTGCAAGCTTATAAAGAATCTCTCAAGCTATTAGAGTTCTTGCGGACACCCTACTATTGAATTTAATTTATTTGTAATTTATAAGTATTTAATTAAGAACTACGAGTTCATTTTGCATTCTTTTGTTCTCGAGTTTGTAGAAAAAAAGTAAAGCACTCGATTATTATTAGGTGGCTTGTTGTTATACTCTGTGATAGGGTATACACATGTCTATGTGAAACAAGAAAACTGGTTGCAGCTTATATGAAAGGAGACACAATTTTTTTTCAAGT
This sequence comes from Drosophila nebulosa, assembly GCA_024703675.1. NCBI lineage: Eukaryota > Metazoa > Arthropoda > Insecta > Diptera > Drosophilidae > Drosophila > Drosophila nebulosa. The sequence continues at coordinate 16,548,807 of JANFPS010000003.1, forward strand.
CTTTCTTTGTCAACAAATCATATATTTGCCCCTTCTCATGTAGGGCATTTCGAAGTCGGCGTTTTGTTCATATAAACGCTTTCAATTGTTGTTTCTTCTTTCTGCTAAGCATTTGCATGTACCGTTATTTAAAGTTTATGCATCTCGTTACATTGACGTAGACGGGACCATGTTTGGGGTGGAAGGGGGGGGGGGGGTGTTGAAGGTCCGTACATATCCGCTCACTACGTCCCTGATTTCCCATTTTCGGTATGAGTGTCTCAATTTACTATTTTCAATGTATTCCCTAAAACACACACACACACACACACACACCCACACACACACGAATGCATGTGTGTGTGTAGCAATCTTCCGGCATTTATTACATCCTCCTACAACCTTCCCCTCACACCCCTTCCTCAACACAAACGTCAAGGGTTTATTTATCCTTTGACATAACATTTTTTTTATTGCATTCTAAAGTAAACAAATGACAATAAAAGCTTTTTGCTGCTCAACCAAAAAAATTGAATGGAAAGTAAAGCAAAAATAAAGAAGTAGAAAAGCGAAAATATGTAAGAGCGCGCAAGGTATTAAAATGATCTAAGAGAGAGAGAGAGAGAGAGAGAGAGAGAGAGAGAGAGAGAGAGAGAGAGAGAGGGAAAGAGAGAAAGATTATAAAAAATAGATATAATATTTGGGCACCCAAATGACAAGTGCATAACAACATAGAAATACTCTTTCATTTTCTACTGTAACCACTTTCGTTCTCTTGCACCTGTCCCCCAACCCCCCTCCCCCCTCACCACACTTCCCCTTAGTAGGAAACAAAATCCACCTTAGGGTATACATAAATCGGTGCAAGGTCGTTTCGTTATGGCAACTTCTTTAATTTGTTGCTAACCTCTTTTCACCAGCCCTGCAACTCCCGCACCCCACATACGGCACCCCCCCTGGCTCTTTCACCCACTCATCGTTCACATTCAATTGCATTTATTGACCGACGAAATATTTTATTACTTTACGCTTGGCAAATATCAGTTGGCGCGAAATTCTCATGCTCTCTCAAACGAGAGAAGGGGAGAGAGATGAGAATGAGAATCAGAGAAGCGCCCGAATTTGGGGCGCTGAAATGTATGCGTCATATATGGGTATGAGAAATGGTGATTTGAAGGGGTTTTTAAGGGGGTTTCAAGGGGGTTTTTCAGAGGGTTGGCTGCTGTCTGCCTTGACTTGGCTAATATATCCGGCCTGTCCTTTTTGTGTGTCGCCCACTTTGACTTCTTGGCATCGCTCGGCTGCTGCCGCTTTCTTTTTATATATTTTTTGTTTTTTTTTTTGTTTTTTAGCTCTCTGCTCTCTGCGAAGTTTGGCAAATATTTTGGTCATAGCCGAGATTTGCGTGCCTTGCCAATGGTTTTGTTTGTTTTGCTGTCCACAAATGGCAAGTGAAGTTTTTACACAGCAGGGGAGGGGGGGGGGGGGGCAGGGTATGGGCAGGGGGCAGTGAACAAGGGGGCATTGGGCGAGGGGTGGTAAAAAGAGACAATGCCAGAGAATGGTGGATGGAGGGGATTGTCCAGCGACCCTCATATATGTGTGTGTGTGTGTGTGTGTGTGTTTGTCAGTGCTTTTGAATGTGGGTAATTCGGTCATGAATATGCGAACAATTTTGTGCCATTGTATAACGGTACAATGTCCGAGAAGCATTTTTTGGTTGCGCATATTTGTCGCAAATGGACTACATTACATTACTGCGACAGTTATCTTTTGATATAGTAAACATAATACACACACACACACACACACACACACACATATACATATATATATATATATATATATATATATATATACACATACACAAATCTAAGATCTAAAGTATGTACATTTATGACTATGAGCGAAAAATGCCGAAAACTATATCCAACCGATACGTATGAATGTACATATGTAAGTATGTACATATGTATGTATGTTTCTATGTATGGAACAAAAGGACATCATACACCAATTACAGTGGGCAAAACAAGGCTTCAATTGATACCTCTTTGGCAGGTAAAATTTTAATATTTCAAAGATTTTTAACTTCTTTTGGCGTACAGTTTTTTGTCATTCGATGTTTGCTGAGTTTTGATTTAAAAGAATTTGCAAGATTTATAAGGGAATCAGGATTCAAGAAACCGACGACTAGCCGGCACACGTTGCGTATACGTTATTGCTAACTGACAAACAAAATGTGTATAAATTCGAATAATTAAACTATGTAAGTAGGTATATGAAAAAATTAAAATATCAAAATGATGTTTTAAGTAAACACAAAATCAAAGGAACTTTTTAAATATATTTCTTTAGAACACGTTAAATACAAAATCTAAAATAGGATAATCCTCAGTAGATTTTAGAAACAATTATCAAGTCTTTCTAAGCTGTCTGTTTAGTCTGTTAAAAACCTTTAAAGGTTGATAACGAATATACAAAAATATTTATTTATGGCTTAAACGAAAATTGTAAGTGTATTTTGCCCACTGTATATATGTTCATATGTATGTACATATGTACATGAATGCATGTTCATACATACATAAGTATTCAAACATTTGTCAACAAAAAGCCACAAAAACAATGCTCAAGTGTTGTAACTTTACATGGTAGTTGTACTTTTGTGTGGCTGATTGAACAAACAAAACAAGTTTGAACTTGAAAAATTGCCTTTGTATGTCCATTTGTATATATGTATGTACATATATATGTATTTGTTTATGTGTGTTAATAACTGCTGCTGTCAGTGAATTTCTCTCTGAACGATTTCTTAGTCATAATACGAAGTATTAAAGCATTCCTATTGCTTGGCAAATTAAATTTAATGAGACGTTATACATATGATATGATTGTGCACCCAAAACAGAATAAGCAGTATCAAAAGCATTGCAATTGACGTTCAGCAGTTGTGTGCCAAAACAATTCTCAACATGCATGACCTTTTCACCTTTCTTACATTTGCAGCACACCAAAGAAAGCATTAATTACAAGTTTATTACCCATTCCCCTGTCCGCTTGCCTATGTAAAATCGATGTTCTAAAGCTTGGCTATGCAAATTCATCAAGATCACATTTCTTGATCATATTTTCTTTCCCACAACTTATACATAACTCAAGGGAAACGAAAGCTGGGAAACGAATTCAATTGAAATTGCTTACAAAAATGTAGTAAATTGCCCCGACATTGTTATAACCTTTACTAAAATGAAAAACTACTTCAATTTCAAATATATGATCCTTTTTACATAGCAAACGTATGCCAATACATTGTAGTGCACCTGTCGGCCAATTATGTCTTTTTGATGCTAACCGAAATAAACCGAATTTTCTTTCAAAATTTTGAGGGCGGAAGTTACTCTACATAACGAACCTCGAAATTTGTTTACTTTCAGGGTATGCAGGGTATATATAATCCGACAGGGCCAATCAAAGCTGATCACAATGGAAGAGAAATTCGTTTTGGTGTGATCGTTCACACTTCATTATTGTGTCTGGCTCTGTGCAGGGTGTTTCTTCTGTTCGCTTCACTTGCAGTTTTATGAGCGATGGAAGTTAGTCTATTCCCACACCTCCTCACCCTCACCCCCCACCACCCCCCAACCAACCTATCGTTGTTGGTACGGCGAACAGCTGCTTTTGCTTGGCATTGAAAATCGCCACTGAGCGCGAGTTCAAGACAGACACACACACACACACACACATAAGCATGTCCAGCTTTGTGTCAGTGTGTGTGTGTGTGTGTGTGTGGGAGAGAACTAGAGAGGGAGAGAGTGCGAGCGAGTTGGCAAAGCGTCGCGTCATTGCGGACAAACCAAAAGCAACGAACACAACGCAAACGAATCAGAAACCCGAAGTGACCCGAATTGAACACGAATGAATCGTCAACAAAACGACAAGACGAAACCGGTTTTGGCGCCTGCCTTGGCGCTTGGCGCTTCAGTGCAACACGAAGCATCGTAGTGGCAGTTGGCATCTCGGCGTGGCAACATTTTACCTTTTTCGCAAAAACGTTGAACAAATTTTATTTGGCGCAGATTTTTACGTACGTAAAATATGTTTTTGGTGATATTTTTTTACAGTTGTTGCTGTTGTTGTTGCTCTTGTGCCTGTTTGTCTATGAAAAAAAAAACAAAGCGATTAACAATAATGCAAAACGGTTAATTACGTTGAACAATTAAAGTGCTAATGACTAGTGTGTTGTTGTTGTTGTTGTTTTTATTGCAAATATATATATATATATATATTTTTTTTTTTTGGGTTTTTTTTGTTGTCTTTGTATATAATAATAATTGTGTGGCCATTAAATCATCTTCCAGCTAAAAGTGATTTCTAAAATAAAAGTTCAAATGAATGCGCCGCAGAGAATGAACGAGAATACATATATTCTTATCGGAACTTGATTCTACAGACTCTATAAACGAGGAGGCCTTGTCATAAATATATACATATGTACATATGTATTATAATCATTTCTCTTCTTTCGTTTATTTCGTTTTCTTTTTGTCGTTTATACACGTGCGAGTGAGAGATGATCGAGCTGACATTGATCTGTCGCTAAATTAAAATCGTTTACGATCGTCGTCATCGTCTACATCTTTTTTCTATCTTTTGAGCTTAATTAGCAATTCCAAGGGAATTTGTTGTTTTTGTTGTTGTTGTTGTTGTAGTTGTTGAATTACTTCAATTGAAAAATTGAACACATACAAAACAAAACGCAAAAATATATATAACAACTTACTAAAAACAACAAAAACAAAAAGCAACTAAAAATTTAACAACAAACACAAGAAAAAGGAAAAAAAAAAAATACATTTTGTGATGACCTCAAAGTCAAATTCAGAAGCGAATAGAAATAAAATCACGTAAACAAATCATGGCCCCGACTCCCCAAATACCGTGTAGAAAAATTTGTAATCATTTCCAAAGACATTTTTCAAGAGTTTGTTAGCCAATATAAACACATACATATAAGGAATGAACAGGAAATATTCAAAAACAGTGAATAAAATTTTTAAAATAATACTTTTAAATGTTTTCCCGACGCAAAGCAAAGAAAAAATAAAATAAATAAACTTTGAGTTCTCTTCTTAGCAAAGTGCAAATACTTTTTGTTTCTTTTTACCCATAGATTTGTCTGGCATTGATAGACCCTCTTTCTGTAGGCGCCTTCACTGACTATAGGGTATAAGAGTGAAAAAATTATAAATGAAATTCTATTGATAACCCTGCCGAAATGGTTGTGAAATGATTTAGAAAGTTTTCTTGTGGCGCTTTTAGAATTTGGTTTAAGAAGTGTGTTAAAATAATCCACAAACAAATCCATAAAAAAATGTGACATAAAAAGGACATTGGGCAAGGTTTTAAACTATCTATGGAAGGGAAAATTAATCTTGTTTTCTAAATGTATACTTAAAATTTGCATAATGTCTTTGAAAATATACCAAAAACCCATTCACTGTGACTAATGTCTCTCTTTGATCTATTACCGAACATTAAACTGTAGTTAGCTCTTAAATGCTGTCATTATTTTCTGTCATTTCTGGCATTAGAGTTGTCACCTTTGAAACTTGTGTCATACTTTTCTGTCATCTCTCACTTTAGAGTTGTCATCTGCAAAACAATGGCTGATCCTCGTTTGAGGAAATCATTAAAGCAATCATTAGAGTTGTTACCTTTGAAATCTCATTGATCTGTCGAATGTGATTGAAAAATGAGAATAATATTGTCTACAATTATCTAGTTTTAATCTACCTGAAGACTAATTTAGCTGGTGGCTTAATTTGTCAAAGATTCATTAAGAAACGCCTTTTCATGGAATGTTTGACCGCATCTTCGCCATCTACCGTCTCTCTCTTTCTCTCGTTGACTAGCTCTAATAACTAGTTCGGCGAACTATAAACATTAAATAACAATAATAAGCAACAACAGCAACAACTACTATGCATGTAGAAGAAGAGAGCCAGGCCAGAAAGTTGAAGCAGTTTGTCTAAGTGGCTGGGCCAAGCCGGGGTATTCGTTTTATAGGGGTAGGGGGGATGGCGTATGGTCGAGGGGTGGGTCTTTGTCAAAGCATATATATAAAATATAATACAATAGAAAGTATACATATGTATGTATGTATGTATATATGGCAGAGCGGCAACTAGAGTAACGAGTATGTCGCAGTTGTTGGGCTCCAAAACACGCAACAGTCTGTCCGCCAGTCAGTCAGTCAGTCAGTCAGTCAGGGTATCCCCCATCGCGTGTTCCGGCTGATCCACGTAGTTCTCTTCTCTCCCCTCTCCCCTCTTCACTCTTCTACTCCAACAACGTTCTTCTTTGCCAAGCTCTCCTACAACTGAAGGACCCTCTATGACTTCAAACAGAGCAGAGCTGCGGTCGACCGCCGTCGACTTTAGTTTCTTTTGCTGCCCCATACCTCACCCTCTTTCTTTCCCCCCCCCCCCCCCCCCCCATCACCCCATCCCCACCACGGGCCTGTCTTACCCCATCGTGTCATCTTTATTACACATATCTAGTGAAATTTGTTCTATAACAAAATTTGTTCTCTCCCTCTCTCTCTCTCTCTCTCTCTTTCTCTCTTTCTCTTTCTCTGTCTTTTTTGTTGTTTTCTGTTTTGTTTTGCACTTTGTTATACCGCTGTGCGCCTTGGTCGTCATCATTATCATCATCATCATCATCATTATAATCTGTATCATATGTTCCCACTACTTGTAACCCGAGAGTAGGTCAGGTCAGTATATGTGTGTAACTATTTAGTCATTTCTACCTACTTATAAAATGATGACCCAATAGAGAAGACGAAGACGAAAAAGAACAAGAACAAGAAGGGTGGCAACTAACTACTACAACTAACAACTTTATAACTAGAAGCAACAATATTGCATTTTTCTATTTCTCGTTAAAGACAACGAGAAAGGGGGAAAGGAAAGGTGAGATTTATCATCATCAAGTCAGTGAAATTCTTATGATAAATCTCCATTTAAGTCGATCCACTAGGCAATAAGCTGAAGTTAAAGATTAAATCTCAAGTTCTTGAAATCATTTCAATGGAAAATGGAAATGGTCGCACATAACTTCATCTAAGTAAGCAAGTGTTTTAATAAGTTTTTGCGTCAGTTATATTTTTAGAAAGATCTCAAGTGGAAATTATTCGAATTTTTTCTCCGAAATTCCCAATCGAAACGGGTTTTTGTTTTTTATAAGATTTTAATTAGCATACAATAAAAAGTCATATTTTTTTTTTGTTAATTATACTCGTGTCTAGTACATCAATCAAATGTGGTTATGAAATGATCTGCCGCTGTCACATTTCCCTTCCCCCCCACCCCCTTCTCATTCTCTCTCTTTGATGTTGCGGAGGCCGTTTGTGAAAAAGTGTTAGAGATTAGACGAGAACCGAGAAACGAAATGAAACGAAACGAAATGCTAAGGCATTCTCCATGCTTCTCAATGTTGACTTAATATAGAGACAGAGAAGCCAGCGCTGATAACCTTTGTCGTGGTTCCGGGGGGGTCAAGTTTATACTATATATTCAAGTTGGCCGCCTCTTCTATCTCCCTCTCTCTCTCTCTCTCTGAAGCCATCTCTATCTGTTATGTATGCATTTTTGTTTTTGTCTTTTCTCTTCTACTGACTACTGGCGGACAATGTAATCCAATTTGAAAACAAGACGTTTCCTCTCTCGCGTTCTCCTTCTCCTACTTCTTGTTCTCTAGCTCCGAAATGCAGTTTCAAAATTACTCTTCCTCCTCTTCTCCCAGCGGTGTGTTTCCAGCCTCCCTATCCCACCTTCTTCTTCTTCTATCTCTCTTTCTCTGGCTGTGAACAATTGTTTTTGATTATTTAATTTGCCAGACTTTTGCTTTGATTTAGTTTTCGTTACTTGGCTTAACTGTAAAATTTACTTCGACACAAGCAGCCCCCGCCACCGCTCTCACTTGGCCTAGCCCCGACACCGTGCGCTGAACAAGAACACAGTTATAACCCTTAAGGAAAAGCCAGTAGACCACAAGATTTTGGTTGTTGTTGTTGTTTTTTTTTTGTGTCGGGGATTTCTTAGGGATTTCTTCGTCTTCCTTCCTTTTGCACCCCCGCCCCCCCAATTTTTTGTTTTTTATCTTCTCTTTGTTGCTGTTTATGATTCAGTTGTGCCGCAATTGGGAGACCTTGAAAATATTGCCCAACGCCAAAGAAAAATACATATAAAAATGGTTGACAGCAGAAGGAGAAGGACATGGGGAATAGGAACTCGTCGACCTACCACACCGCAATACAAATGCGACACAAACCAACAACAGTCCAAGTGGAATTCTTTTAGGGTATCACAGAGAAGGAAAGGGTATATACTTCTAAGGCAAATCTTGGCATTTCCCTGGAGTTATCTAACCATTTCTAAAGGGTTTAGTATACGAGGGATGGCGGCTAGAGAAGTGGAGGTTTCTGTGTCTGGGTAACTTGAGTAGCAAACTAGTCGACTCACTTGGTCAATCTCACTTTTTGGGTTCCCTGCAAACATGACTGGGTTACAGTTGCTCTCCACTTCACTCCCATTCCAGGACTGGCCTGGCCTGACTTGGCCTCTCTCTCTCTCTCTCTCTCTCTCCATTCCCACTCAGCCTTGTTTTAGCCTTTGTTTCTGTGCATTTGGTTTGACAGTCGTCGCAGTAACCAAAAGTGCGCTTTGTGCTTTTGTTTTTTTTTCTGTTCTTTTTTTCGTTTGTTTAGTTTTTTCTTTTCTTTCTGTTTTCTGTTTTCTGCGCTTTGCTGATTTACTTTCACCATCTTTGTCTTACTGTTTCTCTTTCTCTTTCGCTCTCTTTCTCTCTCTCTCTTTCTGTTGCTTTGTATCCTCCTGGGTCCCGGAGTCTCTATGCGGGTATTTGCAGCTTTTTGGGAGCATTTTGCTGCATTTTTTTCCTGTGTCGTGGATTATTAAAATACGTTTATGTCTCAGTACCAAAAAGCAACGAATAGTAAGGAACGAGGAACGACAGAAAATCAGAATTAAAAGTCAAAGTCCATAAGTACACTAGAAACACAAAATTTTCAGTTAAGTTTGAACTGAACCACACAAGAAGCCCTTGGCCAGTGTTGATAAATGTGATCCTAGTTCATGGCAGATTTTAGTATAAGACTGAGATTATTAGTGGCGGATCTAGAATGAGGAAAATTCGACCTCCTTTAAGTATGCAATTGACAATCGAAAAATTCGGTTGAAATTTAAAAGTCCTTTAAAGGTATCAATATTTTTGATATTGCCTACTTTATGAAGAAAATTATTCATCTTTAACCTTTGTATGTAAAATAAAAAGCTTTAACAATTTCAAAGTCTTTTGGATTTTCTTTAAGTGTATAAATGAAAATTTTGCCTGCACAATTATCATGTTGCGGGTAAATGAGTGGCAGGAGGCGGGGCAACGGTCGGCGGGTGGCATAACTTTCAATCGGAGTTAATTGTTTGAGTCGGAAACTTTCGTTTTGGGTTTTCTTTTGCCTTGCCATTGAAATAAACAAAATTAACTATTTTTGTTGTAGGTTTTTTTTTTCTACCTCTCTTTCTCTCTCTCTCTCTTGGTCTATTGTGGTTGCGGGAGGGGAATCTCGCACACAAGAAATCTAAAAGTCGCAAATAATTTGCGACCCCGAAACGAATTCATTTGCTAACTAAGCAGGCGGCATCGATGTGGATTTTGCCTTTTTGTTTTGGGGAAAATAAATGGAAAATAAATTAGTTTCCTCTAATATATACTTAGCTGTTGTGTGTGTGTGTGCGTGCGTGTGTGGGTGCGTACGTGTGTGGGTGGTTGGTAATAGTTTAATGCGAAACTTTCGTAAACTCGTTTGCATAATCCAAATTTGGGCCAAGTATTGAGTAGGTTGTTGTAGTTGTAGTTGTAGTATATAAATATGTATAATTAATTTTGATCAGCAATCGGTTACAAGTACCCTACTGGCCATCCATTCATATATCTATAGCTCGAAAATTGTGCTAATCTGCTATTATATTCAATGCAAATTGATTGATGGCTTTACTCTCTTTGAGCTTAATGGAAAGAAATTGAATACAATTTTCTAATTACAAAGCAAAGTTTTTTAAACGAATGCCTGTTGTCTTTTTGTAGTAGTTAATTTAAATTATTAAATATCATCAGGAAAGATTTTCGATCCTTCTAACTAAGGCACCACAAATTTACAATAAATTTCGTTTCTAGTTTTCAAAGTGAGGTATACAACAAATGTTTATTTAGAAACTTTTTGGCTTATAAGCCCCCAAAAGTAGGCAATAAAAAAGATGCAAAGCTTGTGCTTAAAGCTCTAAAATTCATATTAACTCAAGGTCCAAATAGAAAACACATTCCACATTAAATTGCTTGATGAATTAGTAGCACATTTTTGTTTCCAAAGGCCAAGAGATCTTAAAACTTTAAGTTTTTGTCAAAAATCACTTAAGAAATGTTTTTTAGAACTCTTCTAGCGTAAGCCCATGTGATTGGGCTGACATTGGGGTCAAGTATATGTTTAATGCCTTTTCGTCGATTGTTTGTAATCCGTACTAGGTCTATATGACCTTTACTAAAGTTACTGAAAGGAGGCCCAAACGAAGGGGATAAAAGCAGTAAAAATCTTACACATTTGCTTGCCAAGCAAATTCATAACAATTTATTTGTTTCACATAAAATATTAAATTATACGTGTATCTATAATAGATTGAAACGAAAAAGTCAAAAGTCGTAAGAAAAAGAGAGAAAATGGTTTATGTAATAAATACATATTTGATTTCTGTTTCCCCCTCCCCACACCGCCACCCCTCCCACACTTCTCAACGGAGATATTTGTTTAAATATTACAAAAATACATATAGATATATATTTTGTTGGAGCAGACGTGAGATTTGATGGTTGGCAGGTGGTTTCTGTGGTCAATTCTGTCATAGAATGTTTGGGTTGGGTTAGTATATAAAAATAAATTGAAATCAAATATGAACGAATGAGAGCGACTGACGTTGAGGGGGGGGAGACGGAGAGCGAGAGAGAAAAGTTTTCAATTTTTGAGTGGCCTTAGCTTAATCGGCCCACAATCTCAATCAGTCTCTATCTTTCTTGCTCTCTCTCTCTCTCTCTCTGTCTCTCTGTCTCTCTGTCTCTATCTCTCACTGGGTTATGTGTTTGTGAAATGTGATAGAGGCAAAAATATACAGGAAACGGCATCAGCATCATGATTCCGGGTAATCCAAATCAGATTCAAAAAACCAAAGCCAGAACGAGAATGAAAACGCGACATGAAATTGAAGTTCCCTTCTCACTCTCTTACTGTCTAGCTCTTTCTCTCCCTCTCTCAGTCTGTCTGTCTGTCTGTCTGGGCCTAAAGTACACAAGGTAACCCAAAAAATTAACCTTGAAAAAACCATTCCAACTCCCGCTCCCGCACCGTATAAGTGCACTTACTACAGCTCGGCTGTACTTCATGTCATTCTGCATGGCTGCCAACTTTATAAAAACGAATGTGACAATTGAATTGTCAGGCCAGGCAACATTTAACTCTATACCAATCTCTGTTCCAAGCTCTGCCTTTGCGCACCAGCGAAATTTGTCATGTCAGCAGCTTACAGCAGGAGCCACAGTTAGACAAATTTGCCAAACCCCAAAACCCAAACCAAACTCGAATTCAAACTCAAACTTAAACTCAGACTCGACATACACAATTTCGAGATGTTCTGTTAGTTGCATACTTACAGTTAGAAATAACTATGCAACTGTCGATAGTTCTCTCTCTCTCTCTCTCTCTCTCTCTCTCTCTCTCTCTCTCTTTTTCTCTGTCTCTGACTTGAGGCTCTCTCTGTGTAAGCATGTCAGATAACATGGAATTACCTAACCTTTAAATTGGTTTGTGTGCCTTTTGATTACTGTACATCACATAGATAAGCCCTTGTCAATGACCTAAACAAGTTGTGAATTCTATTTCGGTTCATCTTTACACATTTAAGTTGTCAAAAAAGTCATTAAGGTTGATAAAACTAAAGCCGTTTTGGGTTTATTTGAGACTTTTTTAAATGTTGGTTTTTGGCGACGTTGTACAACACTATTTTCAATACAAATTTTTATTTAGAGACCTTTCAACTATTCTCAACACTGTTTTCTTTTAGAGATTTCATGCCGTGTGCATAAACCCAGTAAGAAAACTATTTAGTAATATGTTTTTTGGCCCTTTCTCTTCTTTTACTCCTCTAGAGCACTGTTTCTTATTTAGAGACCTCTTCCGTGTGCAGTTCATAAAAAACATAAAACTGGCGGAAGTTATTAAATGTCTCATTAATTATCTCAATAAGCTGGCAACCATTTATCATATTTCTTTGCCACTTACACGTAGAAGCACACGACAAAACCAATTGAAAAATATTTAGAAATTCAATTCTATTTGTTGACTTAAGGTTCACAGTAGTAAGAAGTAGGACTAGGAAAAAGAAGATTGTTCTGGGTTTGGGGCCACCAATCACTTGAGTTGTATGATTTATGCGCTGTTGAATCAGGACTTAACTTTTGTGTAAATGACTTAATATTTATGGAAAACATTACCGGTGCGCCTACCTACACCATCAGACATCCAGCCAGCCACCCAGCCAGCCAGTCATCAGCCAGCCATCAGCCATCAGCATAAGCTGTTTCATACTGTTCATGTAATAGCATTTTATGTGCTTTTAATTTGCCCACCCACGAAGCACCCATGAGGTGCAGTAGGACGTGGAGGACAACGACGATGACGACGACGACGACTCCACCTCTAACTCCAACTCCGACGGAATAGAATGTCACGCTGCGCTGCACATGTCGAAGTAGAAGACGACAGAAGAAAGGGAACCTGTCTCAAGGGCGCCACAGAAATGAAATTGGCGACACACGAGACACATACGAGTACATATGTACTTAATAATACATAAATACATATATGTAATATGTATACCTATGCATATATATGTATATACTTTGTTAGACATTTAGGAAACAAGTCATAGAAATTGATAGGTTTTAAATTACCCAAAGGTATGAAAATCTAAACGCGAGTTTTATAGGAAAATTCAATATGCGTCTTGATTATCATTCTGAATAATAATCCCTATAATAGGGCATTGTAATCGGAACACTAATTTCTTCGCCTCTTCTGTTCTTCTTTTTTCCAAGTAAGGAAACCGATTCAAAATAACATTTCACTTTAAACGTTCTTTCGTTTAAACCATTTACAATTGTAAGCCAACCGAAAAGACCTTTCCAATTATTTAACTTTCAAAATTAATTTTCAACTTTTGATGGCCAGCCCCGTCCATTCGCCATCCGGCCATCGAAGCAAGCCATTCCTAATGTATAGGATTCCACCTATTGAGCTACATCATTTTTCATATAATTTATGATTTAATTATAAAAATGTAGCTTGGCCCTTTCCCTTCTTTAACTTCTTCGAGGAAGGACGTTAAGGAGAAAAGGACTCTTTTTGCGCTCTCCTCCCCTTTCGCTCTCTCTCATCTTTTTGGCCATTCGTTTTTGTTGAGCAGCTGTGCGCCGTGCTGCATGCGGGGCACACGCATGGCGCAAGTACAAAAGACACGGCGCACGGCGCCATGGCCAAAGCAAAACGTATAAAATTAAAAAAAAAAAAAAAAAATTGAAACCCAATTGAAAAGCCCATTTTGATTTATGAAAATTATGGGCTAACTTTATTTGCTTCACCCAACTCAAACCCAGTTTCAGACCCAGTATCAGACCCAGACCCAGACCCAAAATGAATTGGTTGCTGCGGAACATGGCGAACGAAATGAATTCTCACACCTTTTGCGCCTAGAGCGAGAAGTTAAGGATGAAAAGTTTTCTGTTTGTTTTTCTTTTTTTTTTTTTTTTCTTTTGTTCAAGTGATCGTCTGGCCGTTGCTTCATTGTTAATCACCATCATAAATAGTAAAAGAGAAAGAAATCTATACAACAAATAATTTATTTTTCATGCACAATTTGTTCAGGCAACTCACGAAATATAAATTATAATTTTATGTTTTGTCGCCTTAAATACAAAAAAAAAAAGGCTCAAAAAGAAAAAAGGAAAAACAAGAAGAGGAGGGAGACGAAACGAAAATGAAACGTTGCCAGCCCATTTTCACGTCATTTATGCGTTAACAGCAAAGGAGAATGACAAGAGGAAGTACGCCAATGGGCGGTGGTGGGGGGAGGCGGGGGAGAAGTGAAGGCTGGAGGCTGATGCTAACAAATTGATGCCGCTGATGATGCTGATTATACGTGTCCCGTTATTCCTTTAGGTTATTAAACTTTATTGTTGTCAACGTTTATCAGCGACTTAAAATCAGCGCCAAAAAAAAATATGAAACTTTCTCTTTCCCTCTCTCTTGCTCTCTCTCTCTCGCTCCCATTGATGATGTCTTCTCTAATAGAAAGTTAAGGAGGTACACCTACTTATTGCAGGGAGTGTGTGTGTCTAAGCTGAACAAAAGATGATGTAAATGTTGCCCTAAATTTGATTGACTATCTGGAAAATTCTTTAAGATTCAATTGCTGAGTATGTTTTACTCTAAAAATCAAGTTTTTCGGGCATTTTCCAACACTTGTTTTACCCTTGTATTTGTAATGAAATTCAATCTTTTAAATAAGTTTTGAGAATAATTCAGAAAGAAGAGTTTGGCTTACAATTACTAATTTTTTTCGTAAACAAATTTAACTGTAAGTTTTAGGCCATTTTTTAAGAATTGTGTACATTTTCCAACACTTGCTTGCTTAAAATAAGCTTTTTCAACAAACGAGCTTTAAAAATTTACTTTTCCAACACTAATTTGTGTAAGACTTTTTTCAATACCAACTTTTCCAACACTTACTTTTCCAACATTTACCTTTTCAACACTTACTTTTCAACATTGACTTTTCCAACACTATGTGTGTGTTCTAACACATACTTTTGCAACCGTTGTGAGTTAACACTATAGATTCAATATTAAGGTTCACTTTTCAACACTAGAATATTGAATTGCATAAGCTAACTAAGTGAACAAACTTTGCGTGATAACATTACTCAAAAAAAAAAAGCAATTTTATTATGGAACAGACTCTATTAAATACGCATTATCGGTTGGGTAGTTAAATAGACATTAAAATGGGTTATAGTTCTTTAATGGTTGAAAACAAGAACAAAAAACAAACGAAATTCCAATTTGGGGTGGCAAAATGAAATTGTGCGAAATGGATGATCAATTTGCAAAAGGGTTGACACATAACACTTTGTGGCATTGCATAAGAAAGTACTCGACCAGCTGTGCGGGAGTCGTGTTAAACCACAATTGAGCATAAATTTATATTTAATTATGAATAAGTTTTTGCCAGCGCATTAAAATTCATATTTCCAACTCATCAATGAAAGCTGAGGCTGAAATATATTTAATGACCCACGCACTCATACACTCACATTCAGAGAATAAGTAAAGGGTTAGACCAAAGAGATAACCTTATCAAATTAAAATATCAACAGTTTTGCATCTGATCAAAAGGATTTTGATCTTTAGTCTTTAAGAAATAAACCAAATTCTGCCGCAACATTTCAAGTTAAAGTTCCAGTGAAATCTTTGTAAAAAGAAAAAAACATTTGCCTAAAAGTAGGCAACACGTTTATCGATCAATATATTATGCCCATTAATACCCTAGACTTAACGAGCAATAATACAATGGCCATAATAATGACCAACTTATACGTACATACATCTATACATACACACATATGTATATATGTAGGTAGTTATATATGTATAGATATGTGAGCAGTAAATCAACAGATAAATATATTTGCGTTTGTATGAACATTGACTTGCAGTTGGAGTTGGAGCATTCCACCGACTGGCAGTTGGCGCACAACTCGTTAAATGCAGTTCAAAATTTATTTATGACACAACGACCCGCTCTTCCTCATTGGCCATTATATTATACAAGGAAAATAATAATAATAAACGACAACCAACCGACCAACCAACCAAACAGCCAACCAATTGGTTGTCGAAACGAGAAAGAGGAGCGCGGGCTGATGATCAGAATGAGAATGATGAGAAGATGAGGGAGAATGACTGCGTCAGCATTTGGCATGCCCATTTAATTGCACATCAAATGAACTTTAATTTTATTTTAATTGCTAAACAGGTTTTTGGGCTATACGAGGAGCATGATTCATTTCCAAACCAATGAACCAATTGTTGCCAAGTTTTGAATAATTAACTTGATTATCTTAATTTGACAGGCAATTTGACAATGTCAGAATCGAGGAGAAAATTTTGCCGAATTGGCGCAATGTGCTTCACCCCTCCCTCTTTACCAACAAACATAGGCGGGGGAAATTCTCTTCTATCCAATTCCATTCTCCATCCTCACTACACGTTTGCCTTTTGTGTAAATTACCACAAAATTCCACAAGTCCAAAAACCGGAAAACCTATGACAATTATCCACTAAAATTCTGTGAAATAGAAGAGGAGAAGAGAGAGTTAGAGACAGAGAGAGAGAGAACATTGAGAACATATTTTTGCAAATGGATTCGTTTTTATTGTTCAACAATGTTTTTAAACAATTTCTCAATGTGTGTGTGTGTGTGTGTTTGTGTGAGCCATGACACATGGCGGGCATAAATCTTGCATGCGGCGTATGGCAAATGAATGCGCCAATAACTCAATGAAAAGGACAAAAAAAAAAAAAAATTGAAAAGAAACCAAGCCAAACCAAACTGTACCGAAAAAAGGGGGGGAAAAAAAACACCCGGCAAGCAGGAAAATCCATAGGTGGAGGCTGACAGCAGAGAGGATACGAATGGGGGGGGGGGGGGGGAGGGGGAGTTCGCATCGAGTGACGTTGACCCAAATGGCTGCTGCAGCTGCCACTTCCGGTGGCCATTGGCTGACATCGTCTGACAATTGACTTCCGTTTTAAATTTTGCACAACTTCCGACTTGTGCCCATTGCAAATTCATTTCAACTACCACAAAAACAACAAGAAAAATTAAACAATATACAAATGCAAAAAAAAAAAAACAAAATGCAAAAAACGAAGCGAAACAAAAACGAAAACAAACACAAATTATGCTAAAAGAGAGAGAGAGGGGAGAGAGAGAGAGAGCGTCAGAGAGAAAAAGGAAAGGATTGAGGCAGTAACAGCGAGGTCAGCGCGTCCTTGACAAAGGTGCCAACAAATATGACAAAATGGCCGCCAGGCCAAACAAGAAAATGTGAAATTCTAAAAAAAATATATACATATGTATGCCCCACAAAAGTTGCTTCCATTCTTCTTTGTTTGCCTCTTCTTCAACCCCAAAGCAGAATGGTTTGAATGCTTTTCGGCCATGACTTATGGCTCTGGCAAAAAAAAGGAGTTCTAAAAACTTCCAAGTCAATCATTCGATTTGTGAGACATCCAAATCAATTGAATTGACCTTTTTGCCAAAGCGTTGAACCGCAACGTATCACTTGAGTTGGAAACTAAATCACAATTGAAGCAAATTATTTCGAATCGTTTTCAAAGTCAACAATCAATCGAATCAATTCGCAATGAATGTTTCGGTTGGAAACCATTTTCCAACACTTGTTTTTGTTGGTGATTCACGATTCAACTAATTGTTATCGATGAATTGTGTTTATTCTTAATAATCTCTGATCTTTCAATTCAAATTTCCGAGAGAGACAGAGAGAGAGAGAGAGAGAGATTTCTCTCTTTGCTCCAAGCGATTAACAACTGAGTATACCTTGAGTTTATTATTCTAACGTTACGCTATGTTCTTTCCATTTGTTTTTTTTTTTTTTGGTTTTGTTTTTGTCCCGTTTACGTTTTATAGTTGTTGTTTTCCCACTCGATTTATTGTTGTTGCTGCCGCCGCTGCTGCATAAAACAAAAGAGCGCGCCAAATGCAAACAATGACAAAATGGCAACGCCAACAGCAGCAGTAGCAGAGGTCGCCAAGTGTTGGCAGCCGAGGTCCGAAAGTTGGACAGACAGACAACAACAACAAACCAAAAGTGGCAGAACAACCCCCCCCATCTTCTTCATTCCTCTTCATCTATCTATGCAGAGGATGAGAGAGAGAGAGAAAAATTGTGAAAAATAAAGAAAATGGGGTCGGCGCCGCAGCGTTGCCATATTTTTGTTTTGCGCGTCTTGTTTTTAATTTTATTTGCACTCGCTCCACTTGAAATACATTGTGCAGCAGCAGCAGCAGCAGCATCCCCGACTCTGTCGTTGCCTTCCTCGCATCGCGCTGACCCCTGACCCTCCTACAGTCAGGCGAAAATTGTGTCAACCCAAGAGAGAGAGCAGGCGAGAGATATGAGACAAGGGCCAGGGCCAGTCAAAGACAGCGTTGACTAATATGCGCTTACATTTAGTTTTTAAAAATAAAGAATGAGAAAAACGAAAACAAACACCAAAAACTAACAGAATTTTTTTCTCAAAACATTTTTAGAACGAGAACGAACAAGCTTTACCCTCGAAATGCAATTACTTTTCTCTCTCTCTCTCTCGGAAGTTCGTTTTCTGTTTTTTGTTTATGTCTGAAGTTACTTCTGTTAACTAACTTTTGAGGACTGACCTCGGAAGACTTAATTCAATCGACTGACTAAAGACCAACTTTTGTAGACTGTTCAGTCTATTATGAAGACTGTCTTCTTCGGTTTGAATTTCTAGAGACTTAGTTGATCTTCGAAGACTCACTTATGTAAATTCACTTTTGTAGACTGACTTTGATAGTCTGTCATTTGCAGAGTGACCTTTGGCCACTCATTTCTATGGACTTGTTTTTGTAGACTGAATTTGAAAGACTGACATCGGTAGACTGACTTCGTTAGAATGTCTTCTTTAGACTGACTTTTGTAAAGTAATTTGTGTACAATAATCTTCGATGACTCGCTTGCAAAGTGACCTTTGGCAACTCATTTCTAGAGACTCAATTTTGTAGACTGTCGTTCTTAGACTAACTTTTGTAAACTAACTGGCTTTCCTTGATTGACTACTTTATCTGCAATGATGTGTCTTATTTTGTGCATGTAAGAAGTAATTGTTTTTGGTTTTATAACTTTGAGTTGAACCTTTAAATCTGTTTACCGAAATGTTGCCTACTTTTATGCGCTGGCCCCACAAACTTGTCCCATGGATAATCTCAATATAGCCCATATTTTTGTTTTTGCCCAGGGTAGCCAAACAAATGTGGGCCAAGGAATTGCACTATTCTGGCGCCGCTTCTCAAAAAAAAAAAAAAAAAAACATTGGAAAAAACACCGCACGCGATCCTCTTGTCGCACCTCAGCCTCAACTGATTTATGTTTTGCACCTTTTCCGCAGGCCGCAAAATTTTTGCTCTCATATTTCCTTTTTGCCATTTGGTTTGGTTTCTTTTTTTTTGTTTCCACTCCATTTTGAGCTTAATTAGCAAGTTTTTTTTCGCCCTGCAAATGGCATTAGTGGGTTAATTAGGGGACACACTCACACACACACACTGACACACAGAGTCACTCACTCGCTCAGTCATCCATTTATATACTTATCAATGTGTGTCAGCCTGGCCTGGTCTGCCTCGGCCTGGCTGAGGCCCGGCTGGGCCTGGCTAGGGCCTGGGTACCTGCCTAATGAGCCTTCACCTAAGCCATGGCTAAAGCCAAATCTATGTGGTCGAGAATTTATTGTATATGTTTCTTTTTGATAAATTAATTGAAGTGCTTTAGCATTAAAAGTAAAATCAATTAATTTTCCTTGATACAATTTCGATGAATGGCAAAAGTTCTTGTGATTGATTTCACCTTGGGCCATGAATACATATTATATTTCGAAAGAATACTACAAGACTTTTGGTTTTTCATTTTTGGCAAGAATTTTGTTAAGAATTAGAAAATTGCATTTCTTGTTTGTCTTTCATGTGCATATTTCTTTGTATTATCTTTCAATCAAAGCGATTTACGCTCAAAATGAACACAAAGCCATCTTCCAAGCAAGCGAGGGAAGTTTAAGTACTTTTGGTCCATTCATTAGTACGAATTTTTAATAGTTTCTAAGCGGCCCTCGCAAAAAATGAATTGATGATATTGTGGACTTTTCATTTTTATTTTTATATTCATTTTTTTTTTTTTTGCTTTTCTGATGACACAAAAAGCAAGGAAAATATTGTGCCAGAATGTCACCTGAAGCCGAGCAAAAATTTTACCCACATTTTATTCAAGACTTTCAAACAATGCAGTTTACCAAAATAGACAGCAAAAAATGGTTATGAGGTGGTGTGCGGGTGTGGTCAGATGTGTGTGTGTTTGTGTGTGTTGTGTATCAAATGCAAATATCTAGGTTAGCCTCCCAAAAATGGCAAGAACAACAAACAAAACACATTTTGTAGGGGCCGAACAGGGCCGTTGGTCCGCACCTGCGTAGGTTAGCAAAAGTGCCAATAAAATTAAAATATTTTCGACATAAATCAAACAACAAATTGGGGCCAAGTGAAAATAAATGAGTTGACAATAAAAGAGAGAGAGAGAGAGAGAGAGAGAGAGAGAAAGAGAGGAAAGGCGAGAGAATATTAGTTATACTTGATAGATGAAGGTAAAATGATAAAAGAGTTTGCCAAAATTAAGCAAATGTTTTCCCTTGTGTTGAAATTACTTTAGCTTTGTCCTTAAAGAACCATTAGATTGTATCATTTGATTATTTTAGAGGGTATTATTCAGTCGTATTCACTTCTATGTTGAGCGAATCACATTTCACATTGATAATTTGGTTATAGATTTTATTTGCTTTTCTCATTTTACACTTATTTCTAATGGTCTCTCTCTCTCTCTCGTTTTCTCGCTTTTGTCTCGTGCTTTGTCTGTGCTGTCCTGTTCTTAGGCATCCCCCTTTTTTTCCCTCTTGCAGTCCTTTTGCCCACTGTTCCTTTATGCCGTTTGACACCCTCTGACAGTTCTGGCTGGCGCTTGGAAATTGAAAATTGATATGGCATCGCTTTCCCTCTTCTTCCCCATTACCATTTTCTGTTGGCCCTTATCGTTTCACACTATTAGTGTGTGTGTGTGTGTGTGTCTGTCTCCTTTCCTATCTGTCTCTGTCTGTCTGTCTGTGTGTCGCGTTTTTAAAACATTACCATGCACTTATAGTGGCAGCAGCAGCAGCAGCAGAACTCTAAACGAGCGCAAATAGTAATGACAATGCTAGGACCCAGACCCCGAACCAGTCAAACTAGAAACATATCCAATGCTATGCGCGACCCTCGTTAGCTAGTACAGTGGGTATCAAGTGTGATGGATTCAAGTGTGGGGATATTTAATCGGATAAGCAGACAAAGAAAGACAGACAGTGCCGGTGGAAGGGGGGGTCAGGGAGAACGCGTTCGAATTACATGAATCAACAATGAAAATGATTGTGATTTGTGTGACAAAGAGCGAGAGAGAGAGAGAGAGAGAGAGAGAGAGAGAGAGCGAAAGGAAGCGATAGGCATGGAGGAAGAGTAAGGGACAGTGAGATGAGTGAATCTAAAGATTTGACAAAGTTAATTGGCCACATTTGTTCTCGATATGCAATTAAGTAACGATAATCCTTCAATTTTTCAATTGAGTCTAGTTAACTGAGTCTGGCCCAATAGAATTCAATTCAATTTCAATTTAAAGTAAAGATAATTGTTAACTATCAATTAGCATTAATCGATAATTCGTTTGGAATTGATTGAACTTCAAATGGAATATTGGAAAGGAACACTGTCATAAGCCATGCGTGTTTGTGCGTGTTCGTGTGTGCATATTTCATATGGAATAGATGATTTCATTCACACTGTAGTTAATGCTATCAAATGCTGTTCGCTATGCCACTCTCTCCCCTATCCCCTCTCTCTCTCTCTATGCCCTTCGCACTCCTCACACTCAACATGTAAAACTCTTTCCGTTTCCTTTTTAGCATGTTCGCGTTTCGCGTTTCACGTTTTTCCCAGCTGCATGTGTGTGTGAGTGTGTGTGTGTGTGTGTGTATTTGTGTATATTATAAACGCCACCATTTATTCAGCTCTTCTCTCCTCTCGCCTCCTCATGCTCCTTCTGCCCCCTGTGGACCAGGAGTCGCATTTTTTCTGCTTCTTTGTGCCGACTGCAGCAGCAGCGGCGGCGGTGGCTGCTGCTGCTTCATCTGACATGATTTCCGCATGTCGTTTGAGTTTTTCTTTTTTTTTTTCTTTTTTTGCTCTGTGTGTCTGAGTGTGTGTGTGTGTGTGTGTGCTTTTTTTCCAGCTGACTTTTCTTGTTGGCTCCGTTGCTATTGCTACTACCACTGCTGGGTTGTTCGTGTGCTCAATTTCATACAACAAAAACGAAAAATGAAAAAAAAAAAAACGAAACAACAACAAAATGCCGGAAAGGTAACTATGCAGCACTGGAGCTTAAATACCCTTGCATTGCTTCAAACAGGAAATCTACGGAAGGTCCTTAAATCGGTTAATCAATTAACCTTCTAAAGATCACGGAGTTATCGATAATTGGAGTTGTTCAACTATCGATAGTAGCACGAATCGATAGTTTCTCATAATAAATTGCCTCTTGATTATAAAAAGAAAGAAGAGAGAATGTGAAAATTGAAGTTCAATTTCTTTTAATATAAAAAGAACTTTCAAAAAAAAAAAAGAATTTTGGAAAACTAAGAATTTAATATCATTTGTCAAACATAGAAAAAATATCGAATAACGTTTTAGCGATTCTTAAGTACAGTTTAAAGATCGCAAAACAGAAAATTAGATCTACTAAAAATGCTTACTACTTGGCTTCAATATTATTATCAATCTTGGCCAGCTTTCATTTTAATTTATTCTCTTATACCATTTGCTCTTCTCTCTTGATTGACCATTTTCTTGAACTTTTCGTTATGATGGAATTATTGAAATGCTCTGCTTAAGACAAAAATAAAGGGTATAGAATGTCAGTTTATGTTGATGTCTCTTCATGCTTTTCCTGTCGCGCTGCGGAGTTGCCAGCCAGCCGACCGTCGACTGTCGACTGTCGACTGCCGCCTGCTTTTTCTGCCATTGATATTGCCTCTGACGAAATTGAGAATTATTATGTTTAAACGTGTGGCGTCGTTGCCATTTCGGCTTTAGATGCGACGCTTGTTGCCCTAGCCCCTCTTGCTTTACCTTCCCCTACACCGTCCCCGTCTCCGTTCTCCTCGCCTCATCGTTTTCTTGATTTTGAGTGACATGTGCATATGTCTTGTGAGCCTTCTTAGCCTGGCCTTCTGTTGCAGACTTTGAGGCGCTTCTTTTCGTGACGAAATTAGATTGCCACAGGCGGCCGTTGTCATCGTTTGCTTTAAAGCTTGCACACAAAACGCTATCTCATTGCTAATTTTATTCATCAAAAATGAATTTTACTCACTCATATTTCCCATCTGCTACAGGATATCACACAGTCGACTGTGATCAACTTATCTCGTTTGGTTTTTCTTCTTTTTTTTTCCTCTTGATTTTTTCTAGAAAATAATGCAACTCTTACTTGCTCAGTCAGTCAGTCAGTCAGTCAGTGTGTGTGTCATGTTCCTATAAATTTTAGTAGCCAAATGGCAATCAATAGCAAGAGGCACATACCACATACCTTTCGTCCGCAAACCGTCCCAACACACACCAAGTTTCCCTTCCCTTCAGTGATTTGAGACAAAAGTCAATGCCATGTCCGTGTTGTTGTTGTTGTTGTTGTTGTACTCTACAAAAGGCTCTTTGTTAAACACACACAAAACTGACTGAGTGACTCTGACTTACTGCCAAAGGCTAATGAAGGCAAGACCAAAAGCAGAAGCAAAAGCATGAGGCATGAGGCAAGACCAACAGCGGTGGGGCGGCAATGGCAGAAGGATTGCAGCTGCAGGTTGCATGGAGGATGGAGGAAGGAGGACATACATACGAGAATGCATTTTCCACTTGGCAATGCAAAAGGCTGCACGAGTTGCTGTTCGTGTTTTTGTGTGTGTCTGTGTGTGTTGACTTCAAACAAACAAACATGCAAACAAACATACAAACAATCAAACAAACAAACAAACAAAACAAAACACAGGCCGGCAAAAGCGCATAGCCAAATAACAACAAACAACAACAACAAACAACAACAACAAACAGCAGCAACAACAAGCAGAAAAAAAAAATATGAAATTTGTATAAACTGGCACAAAAGGCAAAAGAAATTGTATTCCGTCCAAGAGCAACTAACTAAATTCTAAACAAAAACTCAAGTCAAAAGTATTACAAGATCAAAACAAGGATTATACCCCTTTAAGTCTTATCGATAACATTTAAGCTTAAAACCATATCGATTATTAGACACAACTCTGTTTTACACCTTCTTCTAACTGAGTGAAGATGAGTTAGAATAACCGAAATGAATGAAAATTGCAACTTAAACATTCTGGAATGGAATTTTTAGTTTCAAATAGATGACCTTCAAAATATAACACAGCGATCATACTCTCTTCCTTGTTATCGATCCCATAACTAAGCATCCATTCATCTTGCTTAAAATTAAAAGCGAGATGGACCATGTATGTCTCCAAATCCATAAAGTGCAATCGAAATTTGTCTCTTTGAATGACTTAAATCAGCTTAACTAAAGCTCCATTAGCTTGCATGACATTAAAGATGTTGAGAAAGAACCAAAATTGACTCGTTTACTTGCTGCATTTTCGCAAATAAGTCATTTTATTCACTCTTTTTGTATCCCTTGCCTCTATATCAAGTATACGTCATGTTTGCCAAGAGAGGAAAATATTAATTATGCCAGCTTCAGCTGGTTTCTTGGTTGCTATTCTGAGCTTAGCTTCGTATTGCATTTCAATTCGGTTACAAGGCTCGTTCCTCTCTCCTCCTACCAGCAACCACTCCTTTCCCTGTCAACCGTTTGTCTTAGTCCGTCTGCTCTGCTCGAGCTAATCAAGAAGAGAATCGAATTTTGAGTTTCTTTTCTTTTTTTTTTTAAACCGAAATCTCTTCCGTTGGCAATATATATTTATGTAAATGTATTTCAATTAAAATGCAATGTGCAACGGGGTGACAGATGGTGGGCGTGGCATGGCATGGTTGGGTATGGTTGACGGTTGGCATGAACATGGTGTAGGAATGGTGGTGGTGGGGGGAGGCGTGGCAGTTGGCTTTTAGCTGACGGCAAATGACGACAAGCAAAATAACTTTAAATTAATTAAAAACGCGCCAGGCAAAAATGTGTTTTAAGCTTGCGTTGACAACAAACCGCCACAAAGGAGGCAAACGAGGTTGACGAGATGGAGGTGGAGGTAGAGATGGAGATGGAGATGGAGACGGAGTAGATAGCGGGCGCTGAGCGGGAGGAGAACTAGCTGAAGATGATGCAGGACGCGGGCAGAGCACACCCTTTTAAGCTCCGCTCTTCTGTCATGACGACGCGATGCTCTGACGACATGGCGCATCAATGTCGCGGAAATTAATTGAAATGAAGGAAAGGAATTTTCCAAGAGCAAGGACCCAAAAAGACAGCCCAAGTGCGAAGAAGAAGAAGAGCCCTCAATGCGAAAGCATAGGCAACAGGAAAGAGGCTTAGCGCACAAGGGAGGATCCTGCAAAGGAGTAATGCCTCAAATGAAATAATGGAGATGCGTTTCATGTTCACGCCTTCACAATAAATACATATACATGCACATATATAGAGAGCACTTGAAAGGAAAATTACATTATCAGGGGCTAGGGTTGTCGCCCTCCATTGAGAAAAATCAAACAAAAATGTTTGCCCAAATAGTTGTGACGAAATTTTAGACCAAATTTGTCTCGGGCAAGATTTATTGTTAAAAATTTTATGCCAGGGTTGTCGCAGCATAAATTTTCTTAATTCAGGGTTGCCGACAAAATCTTGATTTATTTACTTTACTCGATTCTAGCTTCGAGTTATCTATATAATTTACGATTTCGTTGACCTCGGACACTGGCCAAGTGAGCAAAGTGGCTGAAAGATTTTAGATTCGAAGAGCTTAGGTCAAATCTAATATCGCTTGGCCACAAAGCCTGTTCTACTTACCTTTTTTTGCCCCCCCCCGTTTCTGGTCTGCACTGAAAAGTTTTCAGCCAACAAAATGAAATTAAGCAAATAAATTTGAGGCGGATTAGTTGATATAAAGACAGCAAGAGCAACAAAGAAACAGAGAAAGAGACAGAGAGAGAGAGAGAGAGAGAGAGAGAGAAAAAAAGAAACTGGACTGCGGAACGTTTTGCGGCTTAGCGAGTTATCTGGCAAGTCGTTTAGCCTTATGTGTTTGTGTGGGCGTGGCTGGCTTATGGTTTGCTTTTCTAAATACCTACTACTACCCGGACCCGTCTTTACACCCCTTTCCACACACACACACACACACACACAGCCGCAAAAAATACGAGCCAAAGAAAATTGCACATGAAATTGGAGTTTTCGAGTCGAGGAAGTCATCGTCGCATCCAGGCAATTAAAATGTGCAAGGGCCAACTCGAAACCTCAAGCCCAAAAACGCAAACCCAAGCACATCACACTGGGTGGCCACGTGGTTTGGTTTATCCAGAACCAGCACCAGCACCAACACCAGGACAAGACGTCCAGACAGGCGGCAAAGAAGGGACCCACCCACAGAGACCAAGTCCAGTCATAGCCAAACAGCAGCTAACCTTGCTCAATTTGTAGAATAAACATTGCAAAAAGTTCTAAAATATTTGATACCGAGCAATTATCAAAAAAATTGCAACTACTTTCATTTCAAAAATTTATATTTCATCAGTTTCTATTAACATAATACAACTTATACACATTTCGTTTAAATTTATGAAGTGAACTGAGTTTCTGATAAGTTGAATTAGTTCATTTGTTAGTCCAGAGAATGTGAAATCGAAATACTTAAGATCAATAGATGCATCAATTCTATCGATAACTCTGGATTAAGCGTTGCCACCTATCGTTCTACACTCTTAGCAGGCGTTGCCAGAAACGAAAGATCGAGCAAGTCGTAATTCGTCTATGCAACAAATTGAAAGGGTATTCTAATATCCAATATGCCATCCAAAACGAAAAAGAACTTTTTGGTTCCTTTTGCTATTTGGCATCCATTTGAAAAATTAAAAATTAAATGACATTTGGCGGGATGGATTTTTGCTAGAAATATTTGTTTGTTTGGGGGAAAAAAATATCCGCAACCATCAGAAAGGATAAATATGGATATATGTATCTATATGTATGTGATGTGTGGATTATTTGGGTGTGTGTGTGTGTTTCTGTCTGTGTGTTTGTGTGTGTTTGCGCGTGAAGCACTCTTGATGTGGAAAGCCAAACTGTGTGCTGTTCGTTTTGAATGCATTTTGATTTGATTAAGTGCTACAGCTTTGAGAGAACGAGAGAGAGAGAGAGAGGGAGAGGGAGAGGAATGTAGAGAGAATTGTTTCGCCTCTTTTTGATGTGTGTGTGTGTGTTAAAACATTTAAACATTTGCAAATGCAATTTAATTATGAATTCAAAGCTATGCAATAAGGATAAGTACCAATAAATGCCATAAATTTGAAGTTAAATTGTTAAAGATTTATCAAGAAATTTCCCATAAAAAAATATATTTAATAAGATTAACTTTTATTTTTTGCAGGTGAGTTCTGTTTCGGTTTTCAATTGCGTATCGAAGTTGCAAGGAAGGAGGAAACTTTTTGCGGTTTCGTTTTGTCGCCCAAAGTAAGTAAAACAACAACCGAAAAGAAAAGGAGAGCAAAGCGCGGGGAAATATGTCAATGATAAATGACATTACACGGGGTTTATATATATATATATATATCTGCTATAATGATAATGCAAAGAAATTATGCTAATAGCTTAATACCATCGCACTTAAGGCAAAAGCAGCAGCACCAGGGACCGAGACCGAGACTGAGTCTGAGACCCGACAATACGCCTAAGATTATGCTCTCCTTTTTTTTTTATATGCTCATCCTGTCGACGCCTTCTTTGGCTGCTGGTGCTGCTGTTGCCATTTCTTGTTGCTGTCGTTGTTGTTGACCCAACTCGGACTTGGTCGCGGACTCTTGGCAGCTGCGACCACAAGAAGGAGCAACAACAATAAGTGCAGTGGGCGCAAGTGTTTTGCCCGAAACAAGATGGAATACTCAGTCTCGAAATGGCCAGAAGCTAAAGAACAGACGGGTTCCTTTTCTCTTTTTCTCCTTTTCTCCTTTTTTTTTTTTTTTTGTTGGCCTAATGTGAGAGAAGTCTGAAACTTATGACTGAGCAAAAACTTTTACCAAAATGTCATTTGTGCCGAACTTAAAATGGCATGGAGCAAAAAGCATGAGGAAGGAAATTGTTATTTAGAACAGATGTGGCAAAAGAAAAGAATAGAGAACTGAGCAGACCGGACCAGCAGACCAGAGCAAAGCACAGAGAAAATGTAGGAAATAAGGAAAACCTGAAAGAAATGACTAGAAAAAGCCATATGCAAATGGAAAGTGAGAGATGGAGAGCTAAACAAAATATATTCAAAGGTTTCATTTTTTTTTTGGTTTTTTGTTTTTTTTTTTGTAATTGAAATATCTGTTTAAATAAATATTTACTTCATGAACGGCAGACAAGAAAAGCAAAGCCGGAGAAATCTCTCTTGATTTGTTAAGTAGGTAACCAAGAGTAACCAACAAAATGTAAAAGGCATTATTAAGCCGCATAGAAGGGAAAGAGTTGGCTGATGAGAGGGAGAACTTAAGCCAAATAAGTTGCAATAAAGTTTTCATACTCTTCCCCTCAGTATAATTACATTAATCTTTCAACATTCATTTGATTAGATGAAGTTTATAATAAATTAAATGCACAAATTGGATGAATGTGAGTGTACTTGGATATTATTTAGAAACTCGATTTGGCTGCTCGATTCTGCCAACAATTTTTAATCGAGCTAAATGAAAAGGAAATGAAAGAAAAGTATTGATGCAAAGAAAATGTTTTTGAAAATCATTTTTAATCTTCCCCCAAAGGAAAACAAGAAATGACAGATGAAAAAAAAATCTTCAAAATCAGCAAAACGGAAGAATCGAGAGAGAGGGAGAGAGAGAGGGTGAGAGCGAGAGAAAAAGGAAAACATGGAAGCAGCTACAAACGAAATATTAAATGATTTGCAGCAGATTTAACCGACACTCAGTCAGTCAGTTAGTCAGTCTGTCCGACAGACTTATGCAGTATGGATATGTGCTTGAGGGGCTTCATAAGCAAAAGAGTAAGAGAGAAAAATAAAAAAAGGGGGAAAAAAAAAGAAAAATGAGAGGTCAGTCAAAATGAAAGACGAGAAGAACTCAAGAAGAAAGAACTTAGCAAACGGAATTAAGGCGAATATATGATGCTCTTTAGCAAGAAGCTAAGTAATACGAGTCACATTGAAACTATCACAACTGAAATGTGAGCTACAGTGCTTATGATATTTATAATCCACCCAGCAGCTTAGACTTTGATCCAATTTTAACAACATTTTCAAGGTGTTTCAAAAAACAATTTTTACTGCACTTTGTTGACACAAGTATATTGAGTAGAATTTACCACAATTTGTGTTCTTAAAGTCTCGCAAAAGGATCTTTTATTAAATTTAGTGGCTTCAATGAGAAAGAGAATTTTTGGATTAACTAAGGAGACCGAACTAAATATTAATATTCATTTTTCCATCATTCCGCAATGGTTTCAGAAAATTAGGTTTCTCTAATTTTGATACAGCAAATGGGTGCTTTTTTTTTATTGTTTCTTTTTAAGCAATCGTTTTGTTCAGCCAATGTGTTTTTTTTTCGTGTAAAAGTGGGTTATAAATATGATAAGCACTGTAGTTCATTTTGATTTGAACTACTTTGAGATTTCCATTTGGTTTACTAGCAAACAAATTACCATGTCCGAGAGTCCGAGAGAGTTTTTGAAACGAAGAGTTCATTTTATCATTGGCATTATGATTGAAAGCTATCGTTATCTCGTCTCTTTTTCGTTGGCTACAATTCGAGGGATAAGCAAAAATTTCACAAACGGAAATGACCAAAAATTAAAAAAAAAAAAATCGTAGTCGAAGAGATATGCCAAAATGGACAGGCAGTGAGGAAGTTAGTTGGGGGGCAAGGGGGTCAAGGGATAGTTCTCTCAAATGCTGACCAAAGAGACAAGAAGTGGGTCCGGTCCAAACCATATGCACACAAACACATACACAAACAAGCACACTCTCACATGAGCAAGCATCGCGCCCCTCTCACACAGACACATTTGCCACATCAGCAAATGATGTGAAAATGTCATTTCCAGGCACTAGCTGCCAAAGGTAATGGGCAAAAAGGGCATCGTGGGTGGGTGGTTGGCAGGGGTGACAGAGAGAGAGAGAAGACAGGGGAATACTGTAATGATGTGGCTGGCAGTCCCGGCACTAAATTTGCGGCCAAGCACACACAGACACACACACACAGGCACAGACACACAAAAAGGTTCACAAAACTACAAAACTAATGAGGGGTAAAGAAGGGTATATGAAGCTACAATTGAGCTTATCAAATTGCGTATGCATGTCCCAGGCGATGACGATGACGATGGCGATGGCTTCATTCAGCTCAACCGAATGGAAGCAAATCAAATTTAATTGAAATAATCCAAACAGAAAAACAAATCGGAGGGGGAGCACAAATTTTGTTGCCTACTTACAAGGGCTGCCCATCGAATTGTAAGTTGATGTATGTATGTATGTATGTGTGCATGTGGTTGGACTTATGAAGCTTAAATGATTGAGCATTTATGCATATGTAGATTAAACTGCTTTCCTTTTCCCAAAATAACCGAAAAAAAACATTCATACGACATGTTGTACCGTGAAGCCTCAGCCTCAAAACGTTTACTTTGCTCACATTACTCATACGACACTTTGTACGAAACATTATTGCCGTTTGGATTCATAAAAATTTTCTGAATTTTTGCAAATTTGTTCTTTTTGTAGTTATTTGAAAGCAATTTAAGCATATTACTCATACGCCATGTTCTATTGTTGTTGAATTTTACAAGAAAAACAAAGAAACTTTAAGTGTCTATGAAAGAAAATTGCAATTAATTGGCCTAATCAAGTGACTCCAGTTGAATAAACATAGCATGGCGTATGAGTGATATATAATCGGAAACTTAACATAAGATATATCAAATCCCTTGTAGTAGTCTATAAGCCAGTGCGAGTCCAGTAGATAAACGAATGTATTCATTTACATATTACATGCATATGAAACTTGGAGAAAAGAAAAAAAAGGAAAAACATTCAACTTCCCCCTATAGTATGTTAGCAAGTCCATTTTGGGCTTTTTCTGTTTGTTGTTGGTTATTTTTATGCCATCATTTAAGCTGATTGCATGGCTCAACAAAGTCAATTCACTTGGCAGCAATTCGGCTTTCTTTTTCATCGTGTGTTCAGCCATTTGAGCATACAATTAATTTGGTGATTTACTTAATTCGCTTTGGCCAGAGAATTCGAATTTTGTTGAAGGGGATTTTCTTGTTAGCCTTTTGTCTGCTGATGCTGCTGCTGCTGATTCTCTTACAATTTGATCAATAGTGTAATTGTTTGGTTAGCTCTTTACATTCGTTATGTGAACGAGACGTGAATTGGATTGGTAAATATTAGCAAGTGCTTTCAATAAGAACTTAAAGGAAGAAAGCCTAACAAAAGGCTCGACAAAAAAATTGCTGCATTTGCATTGGCAATTTCACTTTATCAAAAACTTGAAGCTGCGTTTTCATTAAGCCACACACACACACACACACACATACATCAACCATGACTCTCTCTCTCTCTCGCTCGCTCGCTCGCTTGTTCTATCTCGGACATTTTTATCCTGGGGGCCATTTCATTTGCATTCCTCACTGGTTCAGTTTTTGCAGTTTTTTGCATTCAACATTTTTTTTTTTTTTGGCTTTTGTCTGGGCTTTTGTTCGCTCAAGCAATTTGGCAAAAAAAAGGCAACAAATGATGCGTAAGAAATGCTTTAATGAACACTGGACTTTCCACAGAACACTTCAAGCAAATGGATTCTCATGTTTCTCTCTCTCTCTTTCTCTCTTTTTTTTGCTACTGCGTCAATCCCTCTCTCTCTCTCTGCAATTCTCGTTGCTATTTCCGTAGTATCTTAAGCATAGGCTAATAAATATTTAAGACGAAAACAGCAACTGCAACGAAATATGTTACCAAAAAATGAGCAAGAGGCAGAGGGAGAACGAGAGGTAGAGAAAGAACGTAAGCGAGAGGAAGCAAACGAGTTGAGTAAATCAAGCTGCACTTCCGCCTTTCTCTTGGTTGTAATATTTTTATTTTATTTTTTTGTGTGTTGCAACAAAATAAAGCACCAACACCACACACACACACACACACACGGCAAACCCCTTGACCTCCCTTTCTCTGCTATGCTGCTGCCCTTGAGTACGTTCCCCCTTGTTCCCCCTTTTTCTTCGTTTGCTGTCTACTGTCTGCTTTCTAACTGAATGAAAGGCCTTGGCGCGTTGACTGATTTCGAATGGATTTTCATGTTTTTTCTCATGTACGTATGTGTGTGTGTGTTTGTGAGTGTATGTGTGCGAGACACACAAAATCCCGTAGGTGCAAAATAGCGCACTCCAGGCAACGAAGCATGTGCACATTTGTGTTTTTCTTTCATTCCTTTTCCTTTTTTTTACCCTTTTTTTTTTTTGTTTTGTTTGTTGTGTTTTTTGCTCTATTTTTGCAATTTTTTCTTCGTGTTTTTTTTTGCGTTTTTCTAGCCACTACATGAAACCAAAGACAAAACGAGACAGGGTTATAAAAAAAACGAAAAGGGTATCAAGTAGGAGTAGACAAGTTAGTATGTTGACTTGTTGTATACCTCGCAGTAAATTTGTTAGCTGCTCAAAATTTCATATAAATTCGAATTCTAATTGTTGTCCCTGCGCTTGCTGTAAGGACACTCACTCTTTTTGTTTAGCCCGTTAGCTAATTCCTTAGAGTATTAGTTTGTATCTAAGACTTTGCTTATGGCTCTGAAAGAGTATAGAAACTTCGACAAAAGAAGTTCGACTCGCCGACCAACCGACTGACTACGCTTACTTTTGAGTTTTTACTCTTTTTTGTGTTCTTTTCTTTCTTCTCCTTTTTTGTTTGTTTTTTTTTTTGCGTCAACAATGTAGCCTTAACTGAGGTTTTTTGTTACAGACAAGTGGAAAACAAGTAGGCCAAGTCGACTTGAGAAATACCCTGCAAAAATTCGTCACTTGTTAAATCAATGAAATAAAATATCCTCCTATAAACACTGAAACACTTTAGCGCACCTAGCGGCCATCTTTACCAGAACGTTTCTTCGTTTAACTTGGTTAATTTTGTAGAATGGCAGTTGTTGATTATATAATTCGATGTTTTAATTGGGAGGCGTGGCAAAAATATTTAATTATTTGCTTTTGTATCCGATTTTGGCGAATTTAATGTACCCTCATTTACGATTTGTGCGGCAACATAAAAAAAAAAAAACGGAGAGAACATAGTAAAAAAAAGAAAAAGAAGAAGGTAACAAACACATGGGCATGGGCCACACTACTGGGGATTGTTGTTGTTCTTGTTATTGTTGTTTTGGCCTCTTGCTTCATACAACATTTCGGTGCGCTTTTGCTTCTTCTCCCATGAAACTGGGAGCCTAACGATGTGCTTAAGCGGAAAACAACATTTTAGCGTTGTGGTTGTTGTTGCTATTGTTTGGCGATTTTCGACATACAACACATACATAGATAGATAGATATACATATAGATATGTTCATACATATGTATATATGCATACATTTTAGACAAACTTCCAGTTGCAGTCGCTGTGGCATCGCATCGCATCGAAGCGAATCGAATCGAGTTGGAAAGTCCTTCGACTTATTGAGGTGTTAAGGCAAACATTTCATTCAGAGTTGTGGAAGTCTCCAATGGCGGCGCAGCCATGCAAAGATTTATGTTTCTTTCGCCTTTTGGCCAATGCGGCGTATACTTAATGTGTGTGTGTGTGTGTGTGTCTGTGTGTGTGTGTGTGTGTGCTCAAGCTAAAGTCTGTGCAACCGACAGACGTGATTATCATGCCGAAAGCCAAACGAATCCAAATAACTTTCCATGCAATTTGCTGATTTCTTTTTTTTAGTTAATTTACTCAAAAGTCTACCGAAATTAGGAGTTATTTGCTTAAATTTCCTTGGAAACCGTTTTGTGACAATTCAATTCCTTTTGTCATTTGGTTTCTTGTTTGGCATTATTAAATATTTTGATAGTTAATGCCTAATGAAGCAGTTGAAAAAGTTGCTTTAGTACCAATTAAAATGTAATTACAAATTCGAAAATTTAGTTGGTTTTTGTCTGGCAAAACTTATTCTACTCGACATTTTTTAAGTTAAAGTTTGCCATGGAAATCTACTTGAATTTGCCTGCATATGTACTTATGTATGTGTTCGTGTCTATGTGCTTGTGTTGCTCTGTTGTTGTCCTGTTGTAGGACTTCTTCTTCTTCTTCTTTTGGTTTACTACTGTATACATCCTTGATTTGTCTCTCTTCACCCTTCCTTTGGCATTCAGCAAGTTGCTTTCTTCTTTCTTATTTTGCTACGCTCAGCAAATTAGCATGCAGGCGACACATGTTGTTGTAGCCCTTCTCAAGAGTTAAGTATGTCACATTAAATGATACGCAACACTTGACACCAAAATGAGGGGGGAGCAAATGGGAGAGCAAATGGAGGAAAAACTGTGAGCCAAAAACTCTTCAGTAGCAGGGAGCAGCTAGTTTTTCCGCCTCACCACAACCACAACGAACCAACGAACCAACGAACCAACAACTAAGCGACTGGGAAATTATTTTTCTACTTTATTAATGAGTCTGGGTAAACGCAAAAGAAAATCAATAAAAATCCCAATGCTTCCAGCCAGCACCGTAAAGTATGCAATGAAATTGCTCAAATTGCTTTAAATGCGTTCGCAAGAGCCAAAAGAGAGAGGGAAGGAATGGAAAGTGTAAGTGGTGCTGGAGGTAAAGATGAAGTGCGGGGGTTAACAACAGGGATCCCTGTTGGGCCAAACCCCTCACATATGCAAATCGCAGCAAAAATCAAAGGGCACAAAACGGAAGTTGATTTCAAAGTTACCCGAAGGGTCGCGCAAGAACAGGGAAACTGACTAGAAAAGGACTGTAAAAGAAAACGGAACGGAAAAGAAAACCCAAATATGGATGGGGCAAAAGAAAAAGGAAAGAAAACAAATAAAAAAAAAAATAAAAAAAATAGGGAAACATATGGCAAACGGGTTAAGACAAACAACCATATACAGACAATATATGCAAAGATGGTTAGACAAAAATTTAGTTTACGGCCAAGTCAAAGTTGGGCAACATTTTTGACATCAGCATTGGGAAAAAAACACATCTTATCGAGTAAGAGAAAAGACACTGAGTGCAAAAAGTTTACCGTTATAATGCTGATTGATGTGAAGACGATTGGTTACTCTTTTGAAAATAGTTTTGATTAGCGATCAGTCTCTGCAAGGTTCGAAAAGTTGTTTATAGCTAGTTAGATTCCAACCGTGTAACTAGTAACCAAAATCTTGTATCAAGTAACTAGTAACGAGTAACGTGTTATTAGTAACGTGTAGCTGGTAATGTGTAGCTAGTAATGTGTAACTAGTAACGTGCAACTAACAACGAGTAACGAGTAACTAGTAACGAGTAACAAGTAACATTTAACTGGGAACTTGTAACTGGCAACGTGTAGCTACTACCAAGTAAAAATTAACAAGTAAATGTCAAGGAGCAGCCTCTGCATCATTTACTCTTAGTTGGATTCGTCAACTGGCTTTGACTTTGTTATTGCTCTTATAGGGTAGAACAATTCTCCCGGGTCAACGAGACAACAGTCAGTAAACTAAGTAGACATAGGTTGGTTCAAATGATAATGTCACAGCTGTCATACATTCAATGCCTTTGCTCAGTTTTCATTCTCTCTCTCATTCAATACGAAACATCTTGCCAACTAGTCACAAACAACAAAATTTCCAGTCCACAACAACAAAAAAAAAAAACGGAAAAAATCTGTCCCCTAAAAACATTTGAACGTGTATCGAACAAAATGTCCAGGCCCAAATCCACAATGAAATCGAAAACCATTTATACATCCAAACACAAAGCCAAATCTCGATTGCGGCTGCAGGGATCTTCCACGAAATGCAAATATTGGCCAACGCCTAAGGCAGTGCTGCGACGACCCTTGCCGCCTTTGACCAAGGCCAAAAGCTGTAAATTGTTGCCAGTGAAATCGAAAAAATTGCTGCCCGCTGTTGTCGTGACTGTGGCCTCTGCGAAGGGTGGCAAGGCTAAGGGGGGTAAGCAACGCTTGGGTGGTGGTGGTGGTGGCAGCGGCGGCGGTGGTGATAAGGGCAAGGGCAATCAGCCAAAGGTCGCGAAAAATGCAAAGCAACGGCGTTCCGTTTTGATGCGTCGTGCATTGAAACCATTAATGCCAGCGCAGCGTCCCCCGGCAAATGGACAGACGATGACGACGAGTTCAAAAAAGAGCAAATCGTTTAGGAAATCACAGTCGCCCGCTATGCCAAAAGCAGCAACCAAAGTGGTAGATGCCAGCGGCAGCATCAAGAGCAAAACGCGTGGAACTCCAGTGCTGTTTCTAGTCAAGGATAACGAGAAATATCAAAAACAATTCGTGGATCCAACGCATTCCATACGACAACGCAGCAAGTTGCCCAGCAAGCCACAGTCTCATTCAATCTCGCGGTCCCGGTCTCGATCGCGATCCCGGTCACGTGCTCACTTCTGGTCTCGGTCTCTAGCTGAAACTCGAGCTGATTGTGATGCAATCGATCGTCAAACGGCGTACGATAAGCGCTATATGAAGGCCATCAAGGCGTTGTCTCACTCGCGACAACGGCCAGCCGCTGGTGGTGTGGAGTTCTTTTACAATTTGGGGCAACGTGTTGCTCCGACCGAGCAGCGATCCCGGTTGCCTTTGCAGCGATTGGCTGGTGGTGGCGTTGCTGGGGATCTTGTGAAGGATCTGGAAGTGCCGCTAACGAGTCGACTGCCCATCATTGATTTCATATCCACGACGGAATTTCAGAGCATGTATGCGCCACAAGCAAAGCGCGCAGCCAGACGATTTATTATGTGAAAAGCTAGTACCTAAATATTGAATTTCAACTAATTATTGTTTAGAGTGTGCAAACCCGAAATTGTTCTATTAGTATTTCGATATTTGTTTAGATTATTTATATATACTATAATATCGAATGTTAACCAGAGAGATTTTGAATAACAAGTGAATATCAGAAAAAGAAATAACGAGAACTATTAATCTGAAGCGAGTAATGCAGAACGAGTGGTGGATTGGGAAATGAGCGAGTAGTAAATAAACGAGTGGTAGATGAACGAATGGTAGATGAACGAGTAGTAGATGAACAAGTAAAAGATGAACAAGAGATGAACGAGTAGAAGACGAACGAGTAGTAGATGAACGAGTAGTAGTCAGCAAGGAACCCGTAAGTCGTAGGTCCGCGTTTCCCTTTTCAGGAAAAATTTTAATAGAAATGTTATAGTTTGACTTTTCTTTTGGTTTCTTTTGACATTCCGTGCAATATTCGCAGATGAAATTATTAGCAAAAGTTGAAGAAACAGCAAAAATAAAACGGCCAATAGAGGAGATTTGTAGTAGCAGACGAGAGAGGGAGTGAGAGAGAGAACAGGGAATGGAGACACAGGAAAAAGCGGGGTTGCAGCGAGTAAGCGAAGTTTGCGCAAATTATCTGCGTCGCGTTTATTTCGCGCAAACAAATCGGTAAAAGTTTTACAGACGGAGCGACCCGGCGACCCAACAAACGACGACGACCTCTTTAGCTACCGAATTTGACTTGGGAGGAGGCCCCCGCCACAATTCCAATTCCCGTGCAGTGCGAAAAAGTTTACCAGTCGCTGGGTAAAGTTTACTGCAGAGTCTCCTGTCCCCCTTCTCCCCTATCTCTTCCATTTCCTTGTAGCATCTTCTAGCTCAGCTCAGCTCTGCTCAGACTCCAGCGTTCAGTTTAATTCAGCATCGGGCATCTTGCAGCAATTTACGGCCTTTCTTTTGAGGCGTCGTTGTCGTCGTCGTCGTCGGAGTCTTAGAACCCAAAACTTCAAAACGAATGCAAGGCAATTGAAGTGAGAGTCGAGAGTCAGGAGATTTAAGGGGAGACAAAAAGGGAATGCGGCATAAATTTGTTGCTGTTGTTTTTACTGCTACTGCCGCTGCTGCTGCTGCTGTTCATCTTCTTCTTGGCCTTCCTCTTGGTAGAGAGTTTTTCGGCTTGTTTTCATTTTCGCTGCTGCCAGTTGAGAATTTGCATTTCGCCAGAGGACCGACGACTGCGGCTTTTAACCGCAAACCGAACGGAAATTGAGATTCATTTAATTCATTGTGCGCTGCGTTGAGTTTTGCGGGCGTAACGGAATGGAATCTGGTGGGCGGACTTTGGCTGGGTAATGTTGGGTAGGGTCGAATCGGTCCGGGTCGGGTCGGGTGTTGAGGTTGGTTATGGTGCAAGGGTTAAGAAGTATGCGAAGCCTCGTTGACAGCTTTTTTGTTTTCCTTTTCTTTTGGAGTGTTCTGAACACGAGAAGGTAGAGAAATAGCATCAGCAGCTGGGGCAGCTGAAGCAGCAGGAGCCAGAAACCACAAGCATTTAAATGACTCCAACGACGTCAATGGCAAACGCTTTTGCTAATATTTATGCCCTGGGTATTATAATAAAGGGCGGGTCGGTCAGCTCTGGCGCTGCAAGTGCTTTCGTCTGGACTTGGCTGAGAGATACTTTGATTGCCTTCCAGTTGGTTGATTCGAAAGCAAAAATTATCCAAGACGTAGAGTTTGATTGGGTAGGATTAGTTGCTTGAGTTGTGATTGGACAGTCGATGAGTTTCATATAACAAGGAGCACAGGTTAATTAAATGATAAGGCTTCAATTGAAGTTCGATTCGTGAAAACATGTAACAATGATTAAGAAATGGAAAAGGCTCTCTATTTTTAGTCTTGAAATGTATTATGATTCTATTTGTTACTCAGTTTTGTCTCACTTATCGGTGATTGCGTTGCCAGTAGTTTTCTCTAGAGCCGATTTTCGGTATTTGACATAAATAAGGCCAAGGTAATACAAACAACTTAATAAGAAACTCTTTGTGCCTGCTTGCATGTCGACAATGTTTTTATCGGTGTTATCTATCGTCTTTCGGGAACTCATCTTTAGAGCGTTTTGTTGTTTTGACTATCCTTAAAAGTGTCTAAGTTGCTTATATTATCAATTAAGAGAGCTGTATTAGCATTTCCTCACTAAAACAGCATTCGATTAATAACTAAGGTTCGTGCTGATACCCATATTAGAGATGGCTTCTTTTCGATAATTTAAAGATTAATCGATATGGCGAATTTAGCGGAATTTAGTGGCATTCGTCCCAAAATCCTTAAAAATTGCACTCTGTTGTAGTGAGAAAGGGCTATTTATGGTATAGAAGTGAAACATTTATCATGCCCACCAGACACCTACTACGAATAACCTAAATACGTTAATAAAAAGACCATAATCTACATGTATGTATTTCATGGACTGACCCACATTCAGTTATTACATAGTGATTCTTTCCATGAAAAAATCAATCGACGGAAACAAAACAAGGGGGAAAAAAAATGACAATTCTGCAAATGGACACATTTAATAGGTTTAGGGACAAAAGGCTTTTGCAATTGACTCTCAATAATGGATGTATGGGCCCCTCCTAGTTACCAGTTAGTTTTGCCAATCAATTGAGGTGACCAATTATATGCAGGAGACACACACTCGAGGTGACACTCGATGTTCCATTTAGAGTGGACTACCTCGACCTGCTTATGGTGAATGCAATTATCTGGCACAGTTGTTGTTGCACCTATAGAAAATGTTAAACGATGCCAATGAACGGGTCAAAGTTCAAAATGAGTTTTTCACTTTTAGGACTTTCGGTTAATTAGGCCCATAGTTTCCAGTAACCAGCCCTCCCATTCAATATCAGTATCAATATCAATCCCATCGATTGACCCACTAAATCCCAAAGCCAGATAAACTTTTTTGCAATAAACAAAAAAAAAGTAAAAGCAAAAATGGTCACAAGTGTAAAATGGAAAGAGCAATGCCAACAAGTTTGTAAACTGAAACCAAAAAATGGGGATACACTTTTCGCTTATGGAATTTGTTGTGAAAATGAAATTCTATATATGGGCGAAGGACATGGGGGAGCGGTGGGCGGGGAGTGGCCTATCATCACCCACCAGCAACAACAACAGCAACAGATAAAAAACCAAAAACAAAAAAAAAAAAACAAAAAAAAAGGGCAGAGAAGAAAAATGCGCAAAAAAAAACGAAGAGAAAGGAGAACAATCAGCCAACCTAAAAGTCGACCTCGACCCGGTCTATAACTTTTTTTATTGTGATTTTGTTGTTGTTGTTGGAACTGACCTCACACTGAGCATCACCCTGCGCAATCCCCACTCCCCGCCTCTGGCTGCTGCTAACCGCTTGACCATCATTCCAGTTATAGGAATCGGTATCGCAATTGCTATCCATTTCATTTATCGCAGGACAAATTTTTATTGCTGACCCAAGCAGCAATGGCAATAGAAACAATGACAACAGCAACAACAACAACAACAACAACAACGGCAGCAACAATTGCATCAATGTGGCATTGTTTCAATATAAAATTGCCGGAAAAGTTGTTGCTGTTGTTGCTATTGTCCTCATTTTCTTTCAGTTAAGGACAATTTGGATTGCCGACGCCGACGCCGCCTTCTCGTTACTATGGACATGTCCAACTCGTCCCCCACAGCCACCCTGCCCCCCCCCCTCCCCCCCCGCAAACCACCAATAAATGTTGTGTTGTGCAACATTTTACATAAATAACAAGGACAGGCAGAGGCAGCAATCCTT
Organism: Drosophila nebulosa; assembly: GCA_024703675.1. NCBI lineage: Eukaryota > Metazoa > Arthropoda > Insecta > Diptera > Drosophilidae > Drosophila > Drosophila nebulosa. The sequence continues at coordinate 16,589,833 of JANFPS010000003.1, forward strand.
GTCCGTTTTGACAGTCGTCAAGTGCATTGTGCACTTTGCCAAAAACAATTTTACATTTTCCTACCTCAGCTCTCTCCAGCCTCCAGCCTCCACCCTCGACCCTCCACCCTCTACCCCTCTCTCTTTCTCTTTCCATCAGTCTGGGGGACTCTTCCTTCTCTAGAGTCCTTTACCAGCAGCTGCAGCTCAGTCTCAGTCAAGGGCATACTCCAGCGAATGTTTCTGTTTCAATGAATGAATGAGCGAATGAATGAGAGGAGTGTGCGTGTGTGTGTGTGTGTGTGTGTGGATGAGTGTGTGTGTGCAACCACAAGTCAAAAGCTTGTTTAATTATGTTGACAATATGCATATAAGTTATGGGGGGGAGGGCGAGAGGCGGAGAGGGCGGTAAAAACACAGGACTGGAAAAATAATTGCATTCTGGTCTGTGGTTTGCACTAAATGTAGATGGTTATTTTTTGTCTTTTTTTACTTTTAAGTTAGAGATTTTTATTTAGAATTAGAATTTAATTTATCTGGCCAAACAAACAAAAACTACTTAAATCCAAAAATTTAACAAACAAAACAAACATAAAGTTGAGTGGCTTATCAAAAGAGCCGAGTCATCTGTCACTTGGAAAAATGCTCATAAATATTACGTATACGACATGTTTACTAAATGAAATTTAGTTTAGCCTAGATAAACCAGTCGTTGGCCTGCAATTTACCATTTAAATTGTCAGTAAGATTTAGTTCCACATCGAGGACTAAAGATGGAAAAACTTTTTGAGGATGTAGCGATTGTTTCTAAGGGGTTTACATGTGTGAAATGAAGTCATTGGCCCTAAACAACTTTGAAATTTCCATTCTCATTATTTTTAAGACATTTTCATTAATTTACAAAACTTTGTTTTTAATTACTTAAAGCTTTAGGTTTAATGGTTAGAGTCAAAGACACATTTAAAACTTACTCACACTGCCCAAAATGGGACACGAGTTGGCTGACAACTGTAATCAAATACGTTAATTACACATCAAAATCTTTGAAATTGCAATGTTCAGAGAGATAGCACAAGAGAGAGAGAGAGAGAGAAAGAGAGAGAGAGAGCGGAAGGGAGAGATAGATGATAATGCTGAATTTCATGAATGCAAATTAATATTCTCCGCTAATCATTATGCGTGGTTGTCCTGTAGTATGAGTTAGTCCGGGTAATATGTGGATTTTGAAGCATATTGTTATATGTAATCCCCTGTGCTCTCTCTCTGCATTCCCCCCTAATAACCACTGTCACCCTTATCCAGCCTAAAGAGACTCGCGTGGCCACGTAATGCAATTCATAATGATTTACCAAGCGTGTTTAAGTCTCTCTGGCTTCTGATTCCAATTGTTTCACAGACAATGAATGTCATGTGGTGATTAGCATTTTGAACTGCTGCTGTTGTTGCTATAGTTGCTGGTGTTGTCGCCTGCCAGTGAGTAGTTGTTGTGTTGAGTGTTGTGACGAAGAAGAAGAAGAAGCAGCAGCAGCAGAAGAAGAAACAGAAGAAGGGGTCGAGTGCTGATGACAATTTGCTGGATTTAGTTTGTCGTAATTTGAATGCAAACTTGAGCTGCTCCGCTTGCTCTTGACTTTATATGAATGAACAGACATACAAATGAGTCCATGTGCTTATTGTTGTCATATCAATTGTGGCTCAGTTGGTGAAATTTATGCTAATACTCCTGATGCAGAGATGCAAATGCAAATTGCAAATGGAGATGCAATTGCAAAAGGAGCTGTAAGGGGCAGTATTTAGTTGAATGGGCGTGCCAGCAGCTAGCAGACAATCAGCTTGCAGTAGCCCATTTCATTTGATAACATAATATTTAATTAATTTATTTGATATACTTGATAAATGAATGGACATCAAATTTTGTCACTTATGCCATTTAAATGCAAATTTTCCATTTTCGACTAGACAACATGCAAGTAGACAATATTTAAGGTATGTACATGAAAATGGCTACAAGTAGGCAAGTTTAAGCTTATTTGAATATTTCTTAGCTTACTAATTGAAATTTAGATTATAAACTTTCAAATGGCTTTAACTCGATATGATATGGAGAGATTTTGTAAATATATTTAAGTTAAAGGATGGAAGCAAAAAGAAATTATTATAGCCGTCCTTCCCTGCAAAATAAAGTTAAGAAATTCACTCACAAAATTATTGAACGATGGTTTTTTTTTTTTGTTTAATAAACAAATTTTAGGCAACAAAATAAGGCTTAGTCTACATTTCTTATTATCAAAATTAAATTATAAGTTCAAAAACTTAAGTGTTTCAGCCAATTGTTGATTATTTTGAAAATACATGACCTTTTGGTAATTGAAAACTAAAACTGTTCAGTACACACCTTATGTAAAATTGAGGCATTTTAGCCATTGTGAACAAGCACACACATATATATTGATAGAGTGTGTCTTTTTCTGTGTATGTGTGTGTGTTTGTTGTTAATGCTAATTGTGTGAGTGTGTGTGTGTGTATATATATAAAATGATATGGAAATTGCATGAATTTCGGGGCAAGTTTATAATAAGATAAAACATAATTTAAGCTGATTGTAAGCAAAGCCAATTTGGCAAATTATGTTAGTCCGAGCTGTAAGATGGAAGAAACCGACAAAAGTGATTTGACTGAGAAAAATGCCCTCTGGAAATAATGTTGGATTTGTGTAATATTTATGTAAATGATATGCCATTTTTCACTTGAGCCAATTAGGCGAAAACCAAACAGACAAACACACACAAAACACGGTGAGTGCAAATTGTTCAATAGACACTTCAATCTTAACTCACTCAACATTTTGTTGTTCTCGCCATTGTCGTCACTTGACTACACTTAAAGGTTAATAAACACAAACAGCAAATTGAGTGGATTTAGTTGGCATTTAGTTGTGGCCATTTTCCACCCAAATTTGTGTGTATGTGTGTGTGTGTGTGTGTGTGTGTTAACTGCCCTACAATACGGGCAAAGTAATTTAGTTTCCCCTTCCCGCAAAAGCTTAATTTACAAGCAAATCCTCTGGCCAACACACACACACACTCTCAACGCTTAACGCCCTGGCCACTCGGAACACTCATAAACAGTGCGCGCAAATTGTTAATTGACACATTGCCACAGTCAAATGCTTGGCTCTTGGCCCTTAATGGTCATGTGGAGGAGCTTCTAACGACGATGATTATCAATTACGTTCGACATGTTTTATGGCAGGGTAAAGCATAGAAAGAAAGAAGCTATTAGCCAAGGGATGAACAAGAACAATTAAATATTTTGAAAACCCAGCTAACGAAAGCAAAAAGTGCTTTCTCAATATCTCAATCGATCAACATTAGGCAAGTTAGTATAAAAACCAATTTGACTTGTGTTGAACACGTCTTTAAATAGTTAAATAGGTAATAGCTAAAAAAAAGGTAAACTAAAGTATGTAAATTCGATAGATTTAATATTTGAATGGGATTTTCTTTATAGCTCTTTTTTATTTTTGTTTATCTTTAACACTCGTAAATGACAGTGAATTGAAATTGAAATTGAAATTAGTGTAATTTTTCCCGCTCTTAATATGTTTTAATCGAATCCCTTTGATTGCGATGATTATTGCATACCGGCAGCGTCTGGCGTCAATCAACAAGCAATTTAACCGAATCAAAGCACATCAAAAATGTGTGCAGGCCAGAGCCAATGTGCAGCGACTCAATTCAATTCAATTCAATTCGATGCAATTCAACCAAAAAGCTAATCAAAAAGCTAATCAAAAAAGTCCAATGTGAGAGGGTAAAGAGAAAGAAGAGGGAGAAGAAAACAGAGAGGGAGAGAGAGAGACACAGACATAGACAAAAGGCAAAACAGATGAGGTGATGAAATCGCATTACAACAATTAAAAGGCAACCACACACACTCACACATGCAGAGAGATTCCTATAGAATCACACACAATTGCAATTTTGGTTTGGTTTTATTCTTTTTTCTCTATTTTCAACGTTAGCAAATTGTCTAACAAAGACTTAAAGGCTTAAAGCGCACATAATCTCATTTGGTGCCGATGCGGGATGGTGTGTGGGGGGTGGGAGGAGGAGGACAATGGGAATGATGATGCTGATGATGACTATGATGAGAAGGAGATGGAAATGGAGGAGAATGAGAAGACAACTTTGCCCGTTTCCATTCAATCAACGAAAATGAAAACGAGGCACACTGAGACTGAGGGGGAGGTGGGGCGTTGTGTATGAGCAGTGTGTGCGCACTTATTCATTCATTTGTATACTAATAGGCGCACAATCAGACAAAATGACAGACAATCAGTCAAACAAACAAACAAACAAACAGGCAGGCAGGCAGGCAGAAAGAGAGAGAGCGGGGGCGGCAGCGGCAACAAACGACATTATCCAAAGTCAACAGCACAAACAAATCATACGCATCACACACACACACACACACACACACACATAGATAAATATACAGTTATAGTGTGCATGTGTGTGTGTGTGCGTATGTGTGAGGCTCACATTAGGTGTGCGCTCTTTATGTTTTATCTCAAAATGCGAAGCTTGGCTGCTGATGAGTTGTTGTTGCTGCTGCTGCTGCTGCTGCCGCCGCCAACTAAGCTCTCAAGAGATGCCAAAAGAGAGGGAGAGAGAGAGAGAGAGAGGGTGAGAGATGAAATGCTGTCATTGCTTCACCCACCACTTACTTTGCTTTCGTACTCGCTCTGGCTCACGCCACCTTCTTCTAATTCCAAGCAAGAGGCAATCCTTTAGCCTCCTCTTCACTCTTCACTCTTCACTCCTCACCCCTAATTTCTAACCCCACCCCCCAGGCAAAATTTCTTGCGTTTGGCTGTTAACTTTGCCTGATGATGGTTCTTGTTCATGTTTATATTGTTGTTCGTTCATGTTGGATTTCCCTTTTACAGGCCATAGACATAAACCGCTTAGCTGGGGGTAATTTAAATCCCCTCAAACAAACTCTCCTGCAGAAGCCCTTACAAAATGATTATCATAATGGCCTAAATGGCAGCAGCAGCCGCCGCCGCAACATCAGCAACAGCAACAGCAACGGCAACGGCAACACTTGCCTTGCCTTGCCTTTTGTTTTCTGGTTAATATTATAATAAGATTTTTGCCACAATGAGCAAGTTCTCTGTTACTTGTCTATGCTAGTTTTCGGTAGCATCTTCTTTTTGTTTTTTTTTACTGCAATTACTTAAGATGAAATTGTTTGAAATTGATTTGCGGATTAAAAGATACGTCACACACTTACAAAGTCGATTACCAGACTTAATTATTTCTGTTGATCCTTAAACAAAATGTATTCCAACGCCAAAACCTTAACAAACACTAACCTTCAGTGGTTGTTTACCAACACTAGTTTTAAAAAAAACAACACTCATTTAAGTTCACTTAAGATCGTTTACTTTAACTTGCCCAGATTTAGTGTTTCGTTTGTCTTTTTTTGAAAACTAAAAAAAAAAATGAAACAAAAGTTTTGTAAATTTTTGTTTGTCGTATACTTGTTTTTTTCTTAACACATTTGTTGCATTGCTATGACAACCTTTTGAAAGTTGCTTAGTCAATTGAATGGCGAAAAGAATCACAATTAAATGGCATTGCCATTATCCGTGTAACAAGTAAACTTGCCAGTGACAGGACATATCTCACTCCCCACCACTCCCACTCCCACTCCAAGCCCAACTCCAACTTGGACTCCTTTTTCCGTTTCTGTCTTCTGCTTACATGTCTGGCGTTTTTGGCTAGAAGGCGTGGCAAACATTGGCAATGTCTGCACGCGATGTTTAACGTCTGGCAGCTGCTCCAGCTGGCTCCAACTCTATCTTTCTCTCTTTCTATCTCTCGCTCTCTGCTCGACTTTGACTTCTGTGCCCGTTCCTATGCCTGTTTTTGGCCTTCCTTGGGTTATTTCTTTTTTGCCCAACATCGACGACGACGACGATAGGCAAATGCAAACAAGAAACTTTTTCGGCTAAAACGAAAACCGCTAGACCGACAGAAGCTCCTCTTTTTCCCTCTCACTCCTATCTCTCTCTCTCTCTCTCTCTCTCGCTCTTTAGACACTTCGCCCGGTCTCTTCTGGCCCAAGGACCGCCAATCATTGGCGTAAATTGAGCTCATTGTGGTCTAACACCATTACACCGACCATGTGTACATGTGTGTGTATGTGTGTGTGTATGTGTGTGTAAAATGCTTGATAGAGTTGGAGGAGTTGATAGAGAACCGGCCAAAGTTGGTGGCGGGTGCGGGAGGTGTTAGGCTTAGGGTGTTTCTCCAAATACTTATGAACAGATGGGAGCTACACTGGGAGAACAAGTATTTGAGAGAGGGACAGAGAGAGAGAGAGAGAGAGAGAGGGAGAAATTATTTAATACTTCTTCTATATATTCTACAAGAAAATACATTCTTTAGAAATTTTAGTTTTGCTCAGTGTATTTGTTGGACTAGGCAAAGGCAAAAGCCAATGGCAAAGGTCTCTGGCAAAGGCTGAGGCAGTATGAAATGAAAAAGGGGTAACTGAGAGGGGGGTGGGGAGCATTGCTGAGGCTTGTGTGAAGTCGTTAAATGCGGCAAAGTAAAATAAATTGAGCCAAGTCATGTTTCGAGCATGAAATGCATTTTTATTGCAGGTCCTGGCCAAAAGGCAAAAAGGGCTACCCAGCCGAGAAGAGCGGCAAGTAAAGGGGAGAAGGACACAAAGTTAGAGGGGATAGCAGAAGCAAGTCTGCGGCTAGGTAACCGCCAAAATATATGAACTATTGAAATGCACAAGATATTGACTATGCCGGATTCACAATCGTGAAATTGTAGAGTTGCGGCCGTAGGCATATTCCGCCCCTCCCCCTCTCCCTCTCTTCCTTTTTCTCTCTCTCTTTCTCTCTGTCTGTTGCAACCATAACAAAACTTTATTATAAAATGTACTACAAGCGAATTTTTGCCAGACGAAGAAAAATGCAGTGAAATTTTCAGGGCAAAATAAGTAACATGATTATTATTTCCATTCATTAGAAATTAACATAATTTATGATTGTAAGTTGAGAACTTTACTTTGACAGTTGCTAAAGAATTTAACGACTTGCGATTCCCCTCATCTACCCGTTCCCCTGTAACAGAGGGTGAGTGGGGCGGCAATCTTCAAAATTGGCCAAAATAAAATGAGGAACTCAAATAATAAATTCAAATATTTATGGAACATTCATCAGAAACTGTTTGACTGGCAAATAAATCACGGTATTCTCTAAAAGTTATAGACTTTTGGAGCCTCAAATAGACATAATAAATATTATTTTCCCCCATATTTAAGTAATTCTTCTATTTGCTTATCATGTCTTTTCTTGTCTTCTTTCAGGTAAGTTTATTGAGAAAACTGCTCTCATTTTCCTCCTCTCTCTGGCTGGCCACTAATTACTCTGGATATGGAAGTAAATATATACCCGATCTTACTGCAGTACACCACCACCCCCCACCACCCGCCCTAACTGTCTTTATGTTTTTTTCTCCTTCTTCATCTTTAGCAAAGCTTCATAAATTTTAATGTAATATTTCCATGTTGTACAAGACGTTTGAGGCGGGGGCGTGGTGGCTGCGGGCAGGCGCCAAAAAACGCTTACAACACCGAAAATTATGCTATAAAAATGCAGAGCCACTAATTAGGCCAACAAACATGACCAAACGAACGAATGAACGAACGAACCAAGGAACGAATGAAAAAAATAAATATACAAAGTAACAACAACACAAAATACCAGAGTAAATGCGTTTTTAGAAATGGTCTTCTTTCGCCCCTTTCTGGGCGTCCCTCTCTCTCTCTCTCTCTCTCTCTGGGCCTGTGTGCCCATGTCTGTCCAGTTTTGGCCATTTTGGTCTATCCTTGCCGTTGGCTCTTCTCGCGCACCATTTCTGTTGTAAGTGTAATCATCGCACGATGAAAGCCGCTTATAATAATTGCCCCATCTTGTCTGTGTTGCTTGCCATCGTCCCATTCTGGCTTCACTTTGAGTATTTTTTCTTTCCTTTTGAGTTCTCTTCTCTCTCCTCTCTCATCTCTCACCTCTCACCTCTCGCGCTCTCTTTGCCATTCAGTTAATTCAGTTGAAAGGCAACTTTTGTGTATCAAATCAGGCACAATCAAATTAAGCAACCTGAGCAAAATGCAAATTGAATATGATTATGGAGACAAAAACGTGCAATAAAAAAAAAAAAAAAAAAAAACATAAAAGGACTGGCTACACGGGCTCTCATCTTATACAATAGTACAATAACAATTGTCATTTGGGAGAAGAGTCCAAAAATGAAAAAAAAAACGTTTTTTATGTGCTCAATGTAAAGCTTCGGCCTGTTTTTTTACCCTTCGAGGAAAATTTCTTAGACCATTAAAGGATATTCGAGCCGTTTTCTTAAACTTTTGAATAAGCAGAATCGAAAAATAGAAACAAGAAAAGTTATCTTACATATTTTTGTATCTTTAAGTTTTCTGCAATTCCTCAAAAATACTTTTTCTTTCTACTCTGATTAATGCCATAATTTTGAGGTCCATTTTGTGGATTGCTCATTGAAAATATTAATGAATAATGTTATTTTATGTAAATATTTAAGCGTTGCCCAAGCATACAAACAAACATTCATTCATTCATTCATATATATATATGTTATTTATACTTCACTTCCTCTCCCTCTTCCCCGCCCCCCTGTGTTTAACTCTATGTGAAATAATATTTATGTCTTTTATGCTTTGTTGTTGTGCCTGTCAATGTTGTTGTTTCTTGCCTAGACGAGGGTCGCCATTGTGGTAACAATTTTTTTTTGGGTGGCTCTTGTTGTGAGGGAAAAAATAACATTTTTGGCTCTTTCTTGTTTTTTCTTTTTTTTTTGCTGGTCATTTATGTCATTTCATATTTATTCAGCGGCCTTTCGCATAATTGGCAATCCGCTCTTCCTCTCTCAAAAAACACATTGAAAAAATCGTTTCAAGTTTAATGGCAAAATTTAAATCATTAAAAGGAAATGAAATGTTATTTTTTAAAGCGCTTCGAATAGTATGCAAATGCATTTAACAGAGAATTAATTGAGTTGCTGCCGTCTACTGAATATTGCAACAACATTCCATTTGAGGGCACTTTATCTCGCCGCGATGTACAAGTGCAATCGAGTCCTATATATGTCTATATATGTATGTATATTTGTATATGGCGAGAAAGAAGTTCTCATTCAGGGTCTCTGGACTCTCGTCTCTTGACTCTCTCTCTCTCTCTCTCTCGCTGGCTGCTCTTAATGGTTTATGCGGTTCACCCTTAGACACATTTTGCATATTTAATTGTATTTTTAATTAACACACACACTATTTGTGGTATTGAGACATTGATTGAATGTCTTTATCCTTTCTCTGTTTCACTTCTATCTGCAAGTGCGTTGGCTAAGCCAGAGCTTGGCTTAAAGCAAAATGCTTTAATTAGCCTGTTTAAATTGAACTTATCACTTTGCCAACAAAGTAGGCTCTGGCTTGTACTAAAATGACCTTTGCAGAGTGTTGTTTAATAGATTTATAACAAGATATGCAAAAATATGTTTTACCATGTACAGAATTGCCAGATGTTATGAACTTATTTACCACCCTAAAACTATGCTATGCAAAAGGTTGACTTCATTTTCAAAGCATTTTCAACTTATTTGTCTTTCCATTTCTGCGATTTTCAAAAGATTCAAAGATTCTTTTTCAAAAAGTTTTTATGTTCTTCAATAGCTTTCAATTTTTACAATAAACATCTCGTATTTTAGTCTGCCTGGAAAACTGTTGCTAAGCTAGCCAGATTTTCAAAGAGCTGTCTTTCAATTTATGAAAAAATAAATTTTGTGCACACACACAAAGACAAATTTTGTCGGTGCGAATGAATTTGCTTCGTGTCATCATAAATCTGCATTAAAAAGTTTATTTGCAGACAAATACGCTGCGCGGGAGGGGGGGGGGGGGGGTATGGGGACGGAAGGGGCAAACAAATTTCTAGTTTTAAAAAGTGTAAAATGTCAAAGCAAACAACAACAAAAAAATAGCTAGAGAGTATACAAAGTTTTTTTGTTTTTCTTTTTTTATTTTAGCTAATTTATCAACAAATTGATAAAATGGCAAAACGGTTTCTCCTTCTCTCTCTCTCTCTCTCACTCTTTCTCTTTCGCTGTGTGCTCTTTGCTTTTCGCCAAAGTCTAGACCGGAGACTAAAGAGATGAAGTCCATCAAATCATCAAGATTTCTATCTGGTTAAATGCATTTTGATGGCTTTGGCATAACTTTTGCCGGGGCCTTAGTCAAGTGCCAACATAAAATATGACGAAAGGACCATTTTCCATTTCCGTTTCCCTAAATTTTTCTTTGCTTTTTTGCTTTCTTTTTGTTGCGGTTGCCTTTGGGGTCGCAGCTGCACGCAAATATTTGCCGCACTTTTTATGATGCGGCCACAAAAAAAGCAAAACCCGAGAAGCAGCAAACCTTTTTATGCGATTTGTTTGCCAGCCAGTTTGTCATAAATTTAACAGCAAGTAAATATTTAATTTGAAACTCTCTGTAAGAACGTACTGCAGACAGACAGACGAACAGACAGACGGACAGGCACATAGACACCCAAAAAAGAAACAAAAAACACTTGATTAAATGCCAATTTTCAGCTCTTCAATTTGATGATGATGATGATGAGGTTCATGATAAAGCAAATCAATTCGCTAGTCTTTGGATTATCGTTATTTGAATTTGAATTTTTGACATCATCAACCACGCGGCTACCCACCACCCACCGCCCACTTGTTAGTTGGCAACTCTCCTCATATGTATGCCTAGGCATGGGACCAGAAATGAGCATAAAAACAAAGTTTATGAGCAACTTTTTGATTACAAATGCAAATTACAACGTCGACTAAGAGAAAGAGAGAGAGTGAGAGAGAGAGAGAGAGAGAGAGAGAGGGAAAAATAAAAACTAAAATCATGGCGAAAAAGAGAGAGAGAGAGTGGAAGCTTTCGAAAAAAAGAACAAAAACTCGAACTTTTTCTTGATATTGCAGCAGAAATTGCGTCAATGTTTGCTCGCTTGTTGTTTGTTTGTTTGTTTGTTGGTTTTGTTTGCCTGTTTGCCAGTTTGCCATTAAGTTGGTCCGCTGTTTTGGCAGGCGAGTTGACAAAACATTTCATTTCATCACAAGTTACGCCCCACTACTACTCGCCCCTACCCGCCCCCCACTCTCACGCCCATGCCCATGTCCATGCCCACCCTTCTCATTCTCTCTGCAGGCACGCATAATCATAATGCCAAGGGGACAGACGGTGGAAAGCAAGCAGACGAAGTTCAGGTTAATTAGACTTCTGTTGGCATATATTTGCATAGGTTAAAACAAAAAAAAAAGAAACGAGAGCAAAGACAAAGACAGCAGGCACTTATAACTAAATGATATGATGCCGAAATATATATGTAAGTAGACTCTGTGCTTAAGGAAAATTCAAGAAAAGCAAAAAGTGTCTGACAAAGCACAAGTAAAACGATGAGAATAATCCCCAGGGCCAAGTTTCCTAGACAAAGTATTTAATCAGTGTTCAAGTCTCTTTAGCGCTTATGTGTCTGTGTGTGTGTGTGTGTGTGTGCAGCTGATCATAAAACTTAAAAAAGGCATCAGAGACTAGGCACAAGTTAAAACTTATTCTACCAATTATAATAACTTAGTTAAAGCTGAACTAGGAAAGAATTACCAGAACTGTTTTCACTGTTTTCTTCAAGTTTAATTTCAAAGGATATCTCGATTATTGTCACATTGAAAATAACAATATTAATCTGCTTGCTGCCAAATTAAACATTGATCTGCCTAGACTCAAAGGTTAAAAAAAAAACGTAAAATAATTTAAAAAAAAATCAATAATTTAAGTAAACAAACGATTTTACTTTGTAGGACAAAGTTTAAGATTCATACGTCAAATGATAAATCGTTATTTAAATTTCGCTTTTAAAGACTGATCAATATGGTCATCAATTTGAATGGGCGACAGGAACTGCTGGGGCCTACGATACGATAAATTGCCATTGGATGCAATAAAAAGTGAAGGAAATAAGAAAATCCAGGGAATGACAATAAGGGATCGGACATTTCACATCCTGTTGAAATTGTAAAACGCACTTCCTTCATTTCCTCCCAGAGCTTCAGAGCTCCATTCGAAGTCCTCGACCTGCAATTAAATGCTTATCGAAAAGTTGCCCCAAAAAGCACAAACACACACAGAAACTGACAGTGAGAGAGAGATAGGGAGAGACAGGGAGAGAGAGGGAGGGAGAGGAAACAAACAGAGCAAAAATGAGAGATAGTGGGAGTGAAGTGAGGGAAACAAAGGAACCGACAATGAGATGCCTGCCGTATAATTGAGGTTATGGCCGACTCATGCAACCTTTTGCCCGACAAAAAAACTTTTGCTCGTTGTTGCAAAAGTTTCACTGCACAAAAATCAAAATTAAAGTTGAAATGTCTACACCAGCCTGCACCCCACACCCTTCTTCCTCTGTCTCTCTCTCTCTCTCTTTTGCTCACCTGCTGCATATGCGGCAACTGAAAGAGTTTTTAGAGAGACAAAGGCTGAGGAAATTAATTAGACGAGACCCCCATCAAAAAACAAAAGCAAAGGAAGGGAGGTAACATAAAACGAGAAATATAAATGAAAGAGCAAACCGGACAAAACGGATGTCAACCAAGTCACCTTTCCGCCCACCCCACCCCCCCCTCTTCACACGATAGCAAGCAAAACAAATTGAGTTGTTGGCATGGAAATTAATTGCACTTAATTGAGTAATAATGTTGGAAAAAAAAAAAGATCGATCGTGAGGCAGCAGCAGCTAGCTTCCTAGAGAATCTTTGAATTCTTATTTCTCTTGAAAAGCTTTTAGTTGGAGACAAAGAATTCGTGTGTGTGTGTGGGTGTGTGGGAAGAGAGGGCGAAAAAATAGACGCTAATTAAGCAACGCTCTAATGAACAGAAATACACACACACGCACACACACACACAGGTGAAGACAGGCATTCCTCCCACCCACTCCCACTTTGCCCCAGCAACATTATTTCCTTCATTTGACTTTTCCTCCTCTCTGTGTGTGAGATTTTTCTTGCTTTTTTTTTTTTTTTGCACTCACTCTAAAACAATGGAATAGACACGTCGCATATGTCGTCGCCTCGAAATTAAAGTAGAAAAAATAAACTCCAACTCAAATGAAATGTCAAGGAAATGTGGAAAATGACTTGGAAAACTCTGTCTCTTGTTGTCCCTGTAACAACAACAACAACAACAACAGGAAGATGAAAATGCATTGTTATAAACCTCGTAGAAACGGCATGAATACTTCCGGTACACAACGATATGTGCTAAAGAAATGCCAAGAGGAGGAGAAGAAATGTGGCCAGAAGTGCAACGGAGAATGGTGAATGAGTTTTTTACTTTAATGTTAATTAGCAGAGCGAAATATAAAGCTTTAAAATCCAGTTGGGGAAAGCTTAACAAAGAAAAAGCCATTGCTAATTTCTCGTACATTTTTGCAGCATAAAAGTTGAGCTACTCAATTAGACTTACCCCATTCCTCTTCCAGCTGTTTCACCGTGTAAATACAATTATTTGAGATGCTGAAAGTGAAACATTGATTAGTTTTCTGGCTTTTAAGCTCATATTCTTCAAATATTTAGCCCTCTTTTAATTTTTAAATATTTTATAAAAAATATAAAGGTTTAATTTCAATTAGACTTACCCTGTTCCTCTTCCAGCTGTTTCATCGGGTTAATTGAAAGGTTTCCTTTAAACATAATAGCCAATTGAAATGCTGAAAGTGAAACATCGATTAGATTGCCTTAGATATTCATCCCTTTTTTCATTTTTAAATATTTTATAGAAAGTAAAAAGGTTTAATTTCAATTAGACTTAACCTGTTCCTCTTTCAGCTGTTCCACCATGTAAATTGAAACGTTTGAAAGATTATCCAATCGATATGCTGAAAACGTAACATCGACTAGTTTATAGATCAATGTCTTTAGATATTCAGCCCTCTTCTCATTTTCAAAAGTGAAACGGTTTATTTTGAAACGCTTGAAATTTGGAAATTAAATTTATGTGACTAAATGGTAAACGATTTGAAAGCGAATCAAGTGTTTTATTTTTAATTTTGGGCCCATTTTACTTTTTAACCCGTTCGTCATTGACTTTGGGACTTTAGGTCAGCTACATTTTACATATTTTAGTTGAGAAGCGAAAATGCTAAAGTAAATTGGTTACGTATGTATGTGAGGCCTTATTTTCCATTACCCAGAGAGTCGTTAGCAGAATTGAACATGAAATGATATGGTAAGGGAAATTTGCGAATTTGGCTTTAATTTATTGTAAATTTTTCAACTGGAAGCTTTGTTCAGTTTCATTTCGATTGACGATCAATGCAAAAATTGCCGCGCCGTCGCGACAAACTGACATTGATAAGTTGCGCAATTATTGCGCTTCGTTTCGCATTCGATTTTGTTCACAATTGAATTCAATTTCATTCACAATAAAACTCGTCGTCGTCGTCGGCGCCGTCATCATCATCATCAGCAGCAGCAGCAGCTGGAGAAGGAGGAGGAGGAGATGTAGAAGTACCAGCAGCAGTAGGAGCATTGGGCTTGGATTTTTCTTTATTTTTTTTTTTGCTCTTGCTGCTCTTTGATTTGGCTGGGTGTGGAGTGGAGGAACCTGCTCTTCGATTCATTCAATTCAATTCATGGCAACCAATTTGCAGGCGCCGCCGCCGTTGCCGTTGCCGTCGTCGTTCCCAAAATAACATGAGCATATTTTGTGGCCCCAAAAGGTCAGAGAGAGGCGACGTCGGCTGCGGCATTGGCGTCGGAGTCTGAGCCTCTCTAACTCTGTCTATGCCCCTTCTAAATGTTTTCATTTTCGTGTTTGGCAAACATTCAAAATGAAAAGTCGATGAGCATAGAGAAACAACAAGAACAAAAAAAAAAACACGATAATGTGCATCAAATGAGCTGTGCGCACATTTCGCAGGCGTCGCCTTGGCTATTGAACTTTATTAGCCTTGTACATGCTGCTCCACCACCCCCCACCACCATCTCCCTCCAATGCCTTGCTTTCTTTTTGCCTTTGTAAACGTGGCGTTTTTTTTTCTGCTTGCTACATCTACGTCTGCCTTTTTTTTTTTTTTTTTGCTGGTCTCTCGGTCTCGGTCTGGTAACCAGGAAATGAAAAAAATGGCAGCCGTAAACGTTCCAGAGAAATTGAGGCAGGGGCCAGTTTATCAAAAAGCTTAACATGAAACACACTTGGACATTTGTTTTGCCCATCACCCCCAACCATACTCCATTCATCCATTACAAGCTTCAATCTGATAAATAACAACTATGCAGGATATGTGTATACCCTTTTTTGTTTGGCATAGTTCTATAGAAAATTCGATGTGGCCATTTGGTAACCAAGATCGGGTGACAAAACCTGAGATTAGAATATCGGAACATGATTTAAAAAGAAAAAGACATGAACACAACAGAGCCTCAGCTGCAACTCCAACCAGCAACTCTGAATGGGAAGAATTTTTAGTTAATTCTTTGGCATGATAATTAAATTTGATATTGTTTATGTGGAGTTCTAAGTTGATATTTTCTTGTTATCAGTGTTCGATATGTTGTAGTTTCGTTTTCTCAATGCCAGTATTGGTTAATATACATATAAAATGCAGTGCTGAAAAATGTTATTGCCGATATAAACTATTCTTGGGCTTGACTAGTTTATATCTCTCATACAATGCTATATGCCCTGATTTTGGCCTAAGGACAATTCATGCACAAATATACGAGCGACACACACACACACACTCACACACACACATACACAGTTACACATCATGGCTGGTCGTGCATGTTTCATGTCCACTTAGCCAAGTAGACGACATTACGACAAAATAACCCGCCTTCTACTTCCCACATCTCTTTCTCCTCATTCTGTCTCACACTATTTCTTCTGTGTAGTTTTTGTTGGCGCTTTTGCTGCTGGCACTGAATTACGCTTAAATTATGGTAATTTATTTTGCCCCAAAGACCGATCTAACAAGACCATGATGACGATGGCCAATGGCCGTCACTGACTGCCATACCAACCACTAGCCAACCGCCCACTCACTGCCATTTAATCCTCCTTCTGCTCAGCTCTGCCCTCCACTTTACTTTGTCTCTCCATATTAGTTATCGCCCAGTTGACCAGAGTGAGTTCTAGTGATTTCAGCTATCCCTCATAGAGTAGCGTCTAGAGAGCTTCACACAGTAATTGGGTTGAAAAACGTGGCCATATTAAATATACCAAGCAGAGACGACTAATTGATCGACTAATTTCTAATGAGGTTATGGCAGGTTAAACGTTACTTTTTGTTGAAATATTCTGTCAATATATAATATTATTAGCATAAAGAACTTTAGAGAAGATCTAAAAGATGACTTATCGATAAACCATGACCAATTGATCACTTCGATATAGAGATGAGATAACTTTCGATAGCTTAATTATCGACCATGTTTTGTCCGATAGTTTTGCTTCAGCTTTATTTATGCAAAAGGAAAAAGAACTTTAATTGGTATTATTTGCTGGGATGCATTTGTAAAGCATTTTTCTTACTGCAGTTTTTCCTTACTTACTGGTTAACCCGCAGCGCCCGATGGGATTGCCTTTTGCGATTGCTGCGGGGGCAATTAAAATATATAAAAAAAAAAAATTACAAAGCGAAAAAAAGAAACAAAGTCAAATGCATTTGTATGCGCCAAGAGCTCATGAAACAAATACACATGGCCCAGGAGCCCCTTTGGCTGGGTAGGGGCAGTTTATGGGAAGAGGCAATCATAGTGAATGACGGCGACGGACGACCGTCGACCGTCGACCGACGACTGTCGCCTGTAGTCCGGGATGGATTAACATGTTGGCCGCACGGGGCTCATTAAGTGCGTCGTTCACGTTGTCGTCATTGCTTTAACGAATGACTGAGTGTGCCCCGGCGGCGCTGGTGCTATTGGAGTAAGAGTAGGAGTGGGAGTGGGAGTGAAAGTGGGAGTGGAAGTGGGAGTGGCTAGCAGTGCTTAGGTTAGGCTAAGCTAGAGGTGGCTGTCGGATGAAGTGCCAGTTGTGGGTGCCGCTTAGAGCGCACATCAAATAACAAATTAACGATGACGACGCCGCGGGACATCAGCAAGCAAGCAAGCAAGGCAAGGATTTACAGAGACGAGGGGACGATAAGTGAGGTGAACCTGGGGAAGGAACCGCAATCATTTTGCCAGTTTCCTTTTTGATTTTTTTTCTCACTTCGTTACACATTTTCTCTTTCTCTTTCAGGCAAATATTTGCTAAATGAGTTAATGCATGAGTCAAGTCGACTAATGACGTGTGTGTGTGTATGTGTGTGTGTGTTTGTATTACCTCAATTTGAAATATTAAGCGGGTGAAAGGAAAGGCAAGAAATACATATAATTCAATAATCCATAAAGAGATATTCCCTTTAGAAATAGTTTAATTTACCCCTCTTTGACGATTCTTTTTGAATCCATGAAGATTGAGAAACTGGCTACAAAAGATTTTAAAACTGAAACCAAATATCTAAAAGAAACTCGGCTTCCAAATCAAATGATTTGTATTGCAAATTGAAATCCTAGAGAAAGATTTGCAGTTTATTAAGAAAATTTACTTAAAAATAAATCGAGAAAATTCGGAACAAGAAAGGTATCCTAGAAACTTCAGTTAATTAAAGACGGCCACATAAATTAGAAAGAATATTAGTCTTAGTCAAGAGATTAAGTGTTGATTTTAAGTGTTATTTTAGATAGATTTAAATGCACTTTTAATTTGGATTTGTTTTTGAAATCCTATTGTGACAATAAATCCACTAGCTTCACATATGTGAGTCCATAGTGCGCCACAGTCAATCCCACCAATCCTCCTCTCTTCTCTAGACGGGTTTGTCCCTTAACCAGCACGTTCTGAATTCTGCTTGACAAAGTTCTGTCTAACCCGTATCTTCTAACCTCTTTTGCCATCCTGCTGATTCTCTTGTCCTTCCTGTCCCAATTCGCATACACAACACACACAAACACACACAAAAACACACACACACAAACAGATGCGCTCTGCTTACGACTCATTTGCGTTTGGCGCCCGTAAAGCAATTATGACCCAATTGGTTTGGCTTTGGTTTGCATTGCCTGTGACTCTTGGTTTACCCCCTTCCTGCGTTCCAGTCCCCACTCTGTCGCTCTCTCTCTCTCTAACTCTCGCTCACTCTGTTGCTCTCTACTCCTTTGCCTATTTCGCAGTCCCTTGGCCGCTCGTAACCCATACTTGCCGCCCCCTACTTGGCAACCCTTTCGCCTCATCGTGTATTTAACCTGATTTGTGCTCAACTGTCATCTCCACTTCCTATGCACTGTCCAAGAAAGAGAGAGAGAGAGAGTGATAGAACGAAATGCATCCTAAAAACTATAAAAAATAAAAGTAAAAAAAATTAAAATAAATATGGATTAAACTTTGTAACCGAAAGGAATTCAATTAGAGAGTATTTTAATGGGAAGTTTGCTCTTTAAAATGATCTTTCTATCGACCTTAAATGTTCGATAATCGATAAATGAATAGACAATCGTTTGGATCGTCATTTGTGCTCTAGGTGAAGCTCTAACTATAACAGTTAAAAAGTGTTTGCATGTTTTTTATTTACATCTCTCTTTTTTTTTCTGAGTGTAAACACCATTGGCAGTATCCACACGTGCCCAGTCCAAGGATGAGCAAGTGGCGGATGCGGATGTGGGTGATAATGAATGGAGAGGGCATGGAAACGGAACGGAATGGAATGAGAATGAGAGAGAGAGAGAGAGAGAGCTTGAAGATGCGGGTGTCCCTCTAACGCTTTGTGCATGATGCAATAAAATTATCACTTTCAATTGCAATTGCAATTTGCAAAGGCTCAGACCAATTCAAAGAGACCCAAACAGACACACACCAACAGAGAGAGAAAGAGAGAGAGAGAGAGAGAGAGAGACAGAGAAGGATTGAAAAGCTTTTGGCCAGGTGTCGAGTACACGTAGCGCCGTTCTTGTCGCTTTTATGTCTGCCTGCACGTGTGTATTTTCTACCCACTAACGCTTGCCAAATACCTAAGACACGTGCTGGGGACCCCAGACTTTCGGCCTGTTCGTACTCCCACTCTCTCTCTACCCTCCCCTTCCCCACTGGTAAATTTTTAACAGGTCTCCCCCATGTGTCGACCATTTGCATGGCATTTCATTTTGTGCGTTCACTTAATTGCAACGACGAAGACGACGACGACGACGACAACGACGATGAGCATGAGACGAGGAGTGAGGAGAGCATGAGGATAGGAAAGGAAGGTTATATGTCCTTTTGTATGCCAAACTGTCTCATATTCTCTCTCTCTCTCTATCTCTCTCCTGCTGTTGACTGAAAGAATGTATATAATATAAAAATGCCTGCGCTTTTCTCTTTTGTGTGTGTTGTGTGTGTGTGTGTGTGTACGCTTTGCTAAAAATTAAAGCTCTGCTTTGCTCTGATTTCATTTTTGTGAATTTGATTTACAAGTGAAGTGAGGTGCCTTAATCAGTCACCAGCAGAAGCCAACGAACCGACCTCCTGCAAGGATGACCCCCTTTTTCGTTGCTCATCCCCTGGGATGAGAGAGATGAATTTATTTTCCTCTAGATTGTTGCAAAGAATGGGCAGAGGAACGGAAGGAAGTAAGCAAGGAAGGGCGGAAAGGCGGAAAGGAGAGAAATGTTGAAAGGAAAATGTTGCTCTTAGCCCAACTTAATATCATTTGTAATTTCAATTGTCTCGCTTGCTCTCTTTTTCTCCCTCTTTCTCTCTCTCACTCTCTCTCTCTCTCTCTCTCTTCCTTTTTGTCACGGTGTTAGCCTAGTTTCACTCTTTTCTCTTGTTTGGCTTATTTGCATTGTTGCATCTCAACATTGGGTTTTGTTTTCTTGTGTGTTTTATTTTTGTGTTTTTTGTTTTGCCTTTTAATCAGCTGCAACTCGGTCTGGCCTTGTGCCTATTTTGTCATAGAAAAAAAGAGTGAGGGACAGGAAAAGGGTGAGGGAGACGGGGGCAAACCTTTAGTTTGCTCATTAGTAGCGGGTCAGGCCTCTAGGCGCTTTCCCTGTGCGCCTTCTATTTTTCAATTTTTTTTTTTTTTTTTTGACTCTTGTTAGTTGTCATCTTTTTGGCAATGGAAAAATTTGTTTCTTGTCCGCAAAAGCTGACAAAAGCAAAAGTGTTGAACAGGAAAAGGAGAAACTCTTCTCATATGGTATAAATATATATTCCTAGCAATCGTCTCGCTCACACATTCAGTTTGCTGGTTCTTCCTTCTTTCCCTTTCATTTGCTCTCTGCTCTGAGTAAATCTCGATGTGGTGTGCGTGTGTGTGTGTGTGTGCGTGTGGGTGGGTGTGCATTGTCGCTGATAGCGCAAAACTGTCAGATGATTATCGGGCTAAGCTTGGCAAAATTGTGCGGTAGGGTTAACATAGCAGTTGTAGGGCAGAGGGGTAGGACGGCGGCTGTGGGTCATGGTTGGGATCGGGGTCGAAGTCGGGGTCGAGGGGACCAATGCCTTTTGTCAACTTTATAAACGAGCTCATCTCTACAAGCATGGCGAATGACTTGGACGATGGCACGTCCATATCAGCTTAAACAGGAGAACACAAAAAAAAAAAAAAAAAATAAGAAACCAAGGAAGACAAAAACAATGTCCTTACACTGTCCATGCACCAGCCAAAATCATTTCTAAAATTTTCTAGAGAAGTTTCCACTTCACTTCTTATATGTAAATTATGAAATTTTCGTACCCTGTCTCCACTGTAGACGCAAATAGACAAAGAGACTGCTCAAATGTAAAGAGCGAAAGAGAGAGGCGCCCTCATCGTTTCGTTCTTGTGAGAGCAGAGAGCGGCTGCTCTCAGGAATAACGGATCGACGGCTGCAGTTTGTTTAAATGTGTTAGTCTCTGGACATTGGGTTTCTGTTAAGAATTAAAGAAATGAACTACAATAGAAATGTATAAATAGCAAATGATGCAAAAATCTGAAAACCTTTTAATCCTTTCGAACCACTGTGCAGCAGGCTTAACCCTTCTGATTCTTTTTTTTTGGTGGTTCCTTATGCCGGGTCATTGTCTGTGTATGTGTGTGTGTGTGTGTGCATGATGAGTGAGTATGTGTGCACTTTGCCCAGTTTTTGTTTGACTTGATGCCGGCGTTCTTTTCTTAGCTGCCCTTTTTGCTTGGCCCAACCGCCGCCCCTTCCCACTGCCCCTCTCTTCATCTTTGTTGCCCTGCCCAGTGAACCGTTTTGCCGAGATTGTTGCTGTTAATTGGCTGCCACAATTTGACTCTTTGCGCCTATCGGGCACACAAAATCAGTCCCAGTGTCAGGCAACATCATCATCTCGGTTCGTTTTTCCGCACTTCACCCTTAACCCCCTTCCATTTTCCGCCCCACAGCCCCTCACTTTCTTCGTTTCGTTTCCTTTTCCTTTCCTTTTTTTTTTCCTTTATTTTTTGGTGCGTGACTATCGAGCTGTGTAACAGTTTTGCATACGAAATTGAAAATTTTTCACTTTATGTTTGTCTAGCAAACTGATCCCAGGGCCATTTTTCGGTTAACTACCCGCCACCGTCACCTTCCCTTCCCTTCATTTTGCACACATCTCAGCACCACGCCAAGTGAGGAGAGAAGTCTCAAAGTCGTGCCCAAGGGATCATTTTAGCACACGGGCAAACAAATTTCTTATATAATTTGCAACCTCCTCATCCATTGGCAAAAAAAAAAACAAAAAAAAAAAAAATTTCAAGAATATTCGGCAAAGTCGTAAATTAGTTAAGCGTGGTCTTCGACTACTTTGTAAGTTTTATTTATGTGACAACTTTAATAGTTTTTAGGAAGAAGATAGAAATGGCAAATGTTTGTAAACTCTGTATCCTTTAAGTAATGAATATATTTGGTTTAAAAATCCGATTTTAAGAGTTTACATTTGCAACAATTTCTTAAAGTGTTGTAAGCCATTCGGAAAAGTAGATGATAATGAACCAAGAGGACACTGCATGAAAGAAGAAGATATTCTTGCAAGTGATTTTTCTTCTATTAGAGAAATGAAGCCCATAGTTGGAAATGAATTAAGAAGCGTAAAGAAACTTGATAGAAACTTCAATTCCCCTTTGTATGAGTTTAAATTGGCAATGTGGATGTGTGTGTGGCTGTGTGTGGGTAGGGGTGTGTGTACTAAGGTTGGCATTATAAACTTATCATAAAATAAAGTTAGCTTGCTATTCAAACCGCAAATTTTGCAACGACGCGTTATTAAATCACCAGGAAGGCAGCACCAGGTTTGGTATTCCCACAAAGACCCATACAAACACGTGTGCATGTTCTCTCTCTCTCTCTCTCTTACACACACTCTCTTTCTGCCTTTCTTTCTGTGTGTGTGTGTGGTTATAAAACTTAATATAAAAAAAGAAACTTAAAAATATAAAGATGACACTCCCACATGCACCTAACCACCCACACACATATACAAACACACACACACACACACCCAGTTAGGGATTCAGCACATACGTGGAATAAATGCAGGCAGCTGCACAAAATGGCTGCCACGAAATGAAAATGAGAACAAAAACCAAGCAAGAAAAGTCAATTTCAATTTTTTTCATTCAGCTTTAGCTTCCCCCCTCTTTTAAGCCACACACTCCTTTTCACTCTCTCTCTCTTTTATCCCCTCTCTTTGACTTGTTACCTAACCAGCTTTTGCTCTCTCGCTTAGTTTCTTTGAGGTTATGAGCGAAACTTCACCTAAACCTTAGCGGCTCGCTAAATGTTAAGAAGAAAATTATTGAAACAATTAAACAATCCAAATCTCGTTTAATGATCTAGGAAAAGCAATTTTATTGAACTGGAACGTTATCAAAAACGAAATGAAAAAAAAACTGATTCACTCTTAAGCATTTTCATTCAATTTTCTCTTTCTATTTATAAAAAAAAAAAAAATTGGTAGTGTCAAGTGAATTAAAAGGATCATGGCTGCATATAAACTTTATGTATAGTCAAAGCCTTTGTTTGAGTCCGAGCATTATTTTCATGTACATGCCTAAGCCTTATTATCCGAGGGTATTTTAGTGGTCCAAAAGTGTTGAAATCCAACACACAAAAAAAAAGCAAAAGGCAAAAGCAGCAGCGTTGACATTTTCTCAACTTAATTAATTTTGCTGCCATCACACACACACACACACATACATATATGCGACACTTGGGCTCTGCCATTTTGTTTAGTTTTGCCTCACAATTTTGACGCTTGATTAAATTTAGAAAAGTCGAGAAATGTAGCCTAAGTGTGTGTGTGTGTGTGTGTGTATATGCGTATGTGTGTGCGGCAAAATGGCATAAATATTTCAATTTCAATTAAAATTTTGCGATAAGCAAACAACATTTTCACTTTGCCCCTAAACTCCATAATTAACAGCTGAAGTGTAGGCGGTGGAGTTCTGGTTACGCCCCAAAATTGTTTAACTTGTTGTGAAGTTGACAGATTTACTTAATGGCAAACCAACTTAATTGAATACTTTTCAAGTTGCCAGGCACTTGGGTCACTTTGCACTTGTACACTTGAAATGTGTCTCAATGCACATCGGGATAGAAGGTTAAATGCATAAAAGTTCATCGATCAATTTATTTGTAACAACCAAAGTGAAAATTGTCTAACATCAGCTGCATCTTTCCTTCTCTTGAGCATCAATCTGTTGCCAGATTGTGTTAAAAATGTATCGATAATTATGATCGTCTTATGTTGAGATCGATTACTTGTGCACAAATTGGGTGATAACTATTAAACTTTTAAGCTAAAAGTCACTTTGATTACAGTTATTAGTATTTAACGTCTTGAAAAGAGTTTATCCGTCTGTGCACAACGGCAAAAGACATTCCGAATATTTATTACAATTTGTTGAATTGGTTGAATTGGTTCATTCATAGTTGTTTTCACCAAATTTTGATTGTCGCTGATGAGGAGTTTTTCGTTTTTGTTTTTTGTTTTTTTTTTTTATTTTTGGCTTGTTTTGTGTGTAATCTTGTTAAGTGCTTTCTCCTTTGTTTCCTTCAATTTATTATTCGCTTTCAACTTGAACATAAGTTGAAGAGACTCTTTGCCGCTCGCGCTTCATCGACTCGCTATGAGTAGTTGGGTGACTTGTGGGAGGATGGAGCCGGAGAAGATGGTTTTGTGGGTGGTTAGGGCTTTGGCTTCGATTTCAATTTTTGGCGGAGAGGCCAGAAACTATCAAAAGGTGGCATGGTTATGAACCCTGGCGCTGGCGCTGGCAAAGGCAGAGGCGGAGGCCGAGGCAAAGGCGTGTAGTGAAATGGGGGCGTGTTTGGCGATGATGGCTCTTGTTGGTTTTGCGCTCGCTTTAACCCTCAAGTGATTGCCATTTTGCAGTTGTTGTTGCTGTAGTAGTAGTTGTTGTTGTTGTTGTTGTACTTATTAGCAGTACATAAGGATATCTGTCCTAAGGGCATAGATGAAGGCGTGTTTGTTACCTCCGACAACAGACCGACGAACGGACGGACAAACTGACGGACAGACCAACGTTCCATTCTCTCTCTTACTCAACTTCATCAAGCACAAGTCGAAAAGTTGCCATGGTAATAAAGTTTTGCTTCAGTTTCAACTTGTTTTTTATCCACAGCGCCATGTAAATTTTCTTTCTTTTCTTGCCTTTAAGCCATGCAATTTGCAGCTGACTAAAAGCGGTGGAATATAATGCTGGTTTGGTTCCGAAGATGGGCTAATGGTGTCTTGTTTTGTAATCATTTCATTTCTTAGTCAAAACAGTAGCCAAAGATGAAACTTCTTAGTTGGCTAGGCAACACAAACTGCATAACTGAACGATGAAATTTTTCACTAACTGCGCTCAACACTAAAATTAGATGGAAAGTATATAAAAACTAATAATAAAGATGCTGTAAACTAACGTTAGTGGAAGGACTTTTAGATATCCTGTGCTCCATACATAGAGTAAAGGAATTTCTATTGATATGGCAACACTGGCTAATAAAGTTGATCGATAATTATCAAAATTCGAGTTCCAGTTTGCAGATCCCTTATAATTCCAAGGAAACTAATCGATAATGAAACACATTTCCTTCTTCTTAACTGATGATTTGGAGAAAAATCTTGTTTATTATTTTAATATTCCCTTGAATACATTTTTACAGGGTGCATGAAAACTATTAAAAGGAGTCAGACAGACAGAAAGCAGAATGAAAGCGACAGACTAACAGACAGATAGACAATGAGACAGAGAGAGAAAGAGAGAGAGAGAGAGATGGACAGTGAGTGAGAGGAAAATAACAAGAACAACAACAATTTTTGACGCATTGTAAACGAGAACTGCAAACAAAGTTTAAATTGCAGTTGGGTGAGAGTTTTAAATTATGTGACCCTCCACAGCTCCTTCTCGTCCTCCATATCCTAATTCTCATTCTCCTCTGCTCTCGCTCGCTCCTTCTCTCTCTCTCTTTCTCTGTCTTTCTCTCTCCCCCCACCTCGTGTTGGTGGCACGGTGAAGGCAAAAATCCAAGCTAGCGTCTAATTAATGTTGGGCTTACTCCATGGCAACTCATAATATTCCTGTCATTTGTTTGCCACATTCTTTTTATGATTTTCTTTTTTGTGGGGATTTTGGTTTTGCTTTGTGTTTTCTAAATTTTTTCCCACTTACTATTCCACTGACTTATGCGTCTAAAATGTGTGATCTCTAATTGCCTGAGGCTTGAAGAGATTTAATATATAAAAAATTCGAATCATTTGCCCCTTCAAGTATGCAATAAACAAACGAAATTACACTATAAAGAACTTTTTCAAATATCCACATGTTAAACATTATTAAAAAAAACTCGAATTCGTTTAATTTGCTAAATTTGAGTCAAAAAAATAAAGCACTGCATATTTAAGAGAGCAAATTATGCTCATCTCTAGCCGATCCACTACTAGTATTATAATTTCGATTGTCGGAAGTCGGCTTCTTAGAAATGGTTATTTATTTTGGTATTTGTCACCTTTTCGCGGGCATTGAAGTTGTTGGTGATATTTTAACATTGACAATTTGCAGCCACAATTTTTTTTTTTTGCTGTCGAGCAAACTGCTTTAGCTGAATGGAGTCCGTATTTATCCTTTCTGTATTACAAGTGCTCGAGTGGTTGGGCATATTTATTGAACTTTGCACCGAGTCCTGGCATTTGTGCGCTTTAGCCAACAAGTTGCCGCCTGTAATCCACTTAAAGTCGCCGTCGCCGTTGCTGTTGCCGCCCTGATGCATCGATATTCCAGCTGTAGTTCCATCTGCCTGACACAAAAGAAGCAGATGTTTTGTTGTTGCTCTGGCCAAGGCTGGCAGACGGCAGACGCACTTTTTACCAGGAGGAGGGGGAGGAGGAGGAAGAAGAGAAGAAGAAGGAGGATGCAGGCAGGCGCTCTTTACGATTTGCATAATGTCACACCGAAAGGGGCAACTTCTTGTCAGTCTTGGGGTAAGTAAATGCGGCTGCTGCATAGCTCGAGAGACGGACATGAGACACCAGACACCAGACACCGGACACAGGGCACAGGACGCAGGATACTACGAACCTCAATGGCCTCTCGTATTCCTTGGCTCATATCCCATTCTCTATCTATCCATGGTCATGTTTTATTTTATGGCATTTTATTTACTAATAAAGTCTTTATGAAGTTTGTGCCAGTAAGACAGAGACAAAGACAAAGACATTTTCCTCTTCTTTCTTTACCCTCCCCACCCTGGTCCATAACATTGTTTGTCCTGGCATAAATCATGCTTGAAGCAACAAAAATTCTTATATTAAAGCCAATCAAGATTAAATTTTTGTGCACAAAATAAATTTTGGACAAAAATACATTGCAATTAAATGTTTTATTTCACTTTGTTGTTGTTGGCATTTCTACACAAAAAATTTATTTGCGGCTGCCAGTAAAAATTTCAATTTCAATTTTAAATGTGCAATAAAATTAATTAAAAATGAATCAAAAATTTAATACACATACAAACGAGTGCGAGTAACGAGTACGAGAATGACAGCGAAATGAATCATTATGAATGGGGATAAATGGAATAATATAAAATGGCAGGGACTTAGTATATAGTGGAACTAACCAAATTGTAGCCAAATGCTTCTTAAATTGTTTCAGTTAGCCATTTCCATCAATGTCAGCGTTCAAGCAGCTGTTGATGGGGCTAACCATTAGATTATATGATAGTATCTAGCATGGCTAAAAAAATTGCTTTGAGTGTTTTGCGCCATGCATCTTTCATGTTCACAGCACGAGGGGGTGGAGGATGCGAAGGCGAAGGCGGAAGCGGAGACGGAGGAGAAGAACTCAACTAAATTAACGAAATCAATCATTCTCATCACCCATCAACGCCATCGCCATCATCATCATCATCATCATCATCATCATCACCATCATCAGTAAGAAAAAAGGCTTGCCATGGACAGGTGCCATGTCCTGCAGGACGACGACGACGGCGACGACAACGCAGACGACGCACAATATGCACCTGCTGCCACTCCCACGCTCTCTCGCTCTCTCGAAATTGGCATTGTCGAGACAACGTTGTAATGCCCATTGTTCGACTCTTGAACCTCGGACCTTCGACCTCCTCCATTCACCATTCGCCCCGTTCGCCCGCATTGCAATTCATCATTCGTTTGTTAGCCCTATTCGGATTTCCAGTAAGCTTAATGTCGATAACAGAAATAATAATGCACAACATAATAATAATAATTGATGGCCCAATGGATGATGCAATCCTCTCGCATATTAATGAAATTTCATTTTTAAACGAAAAAACTTTATGGAATTCTCTTTTTTTTATTTAACCAAAAATCAATCAATTAAAAGGAAATATTGATATGTAGCTATATAAACTACAATTAGAGGACATTGTCTCATTACTTAGAGTAAAAGCTCAAAATCCTTACTCACTAAGAAAGCTTCTTCTGTCGGCATCGTCGTGCGTCTAGGTCCTTAGAGGGAACTGTATATGCAAATTAAATTTTTCTCTTTTGTATATTTTTCATATTCTAAATTGTATTTAGTTTTTCAGTCGTAAAAACTGTGATTTTTAATTATATGTTTGCTCTTTTATGGGATGCACTTACTCAGCCGTCTAATTTTTAGCAAGAACTTCTTTTGTCACATTTTTAGCACACATTTTCACTTCCTGTCTGCCTACACTCAGTCAAACAATCAGACCCCCCCCCCCCCCCCTCCCCACTTTGTTTCGCCCACCATCACAGGCGCCCCCCTCTTTCACTCTTCAGTTGCACGTTGAAGTTTTTAATTAACTGCCTTACAAAGATTTTTGCTTTTGGCTTGTTTTTTGGCGCACTCAGCGTAAAAAAGCACCAAAAAAAAAAATATTGGCCCCAGGCGCGCCTGGCCACGAATTGACATTTTTGTTGGTACTTTGTTTTCTTTTTTTGGTTCGTTTTTATTTTGTTAGCTGCCGGAATTTAAAAAGCCAAAAATGTTGGCCAACCCCCCTACCCCAGCACCACGCCCTCGCACTCCAATTTAGGGGGTAGGGTGGCGGGGGCTCGAGCTAGAGAACTGAAATTGAAAAATCAGCAGCCACTCGCAACGTTTGCTAATTAAACTTTCTTCTTGCATTTTTTTTGCTTTTTTTTTTTTTTTTTTTGGGGAGGGATGGAAATGGCTCCCTCTCCCCAACGCCACCTACTAAAGCGAATGACAAATGGTTGTCACTTTGTCAGCTTTAGTGTGCTGCAGCTGTTGCAAACCCCAACTTTCTCCTTCCCGTCCTATTTTTTTTTTTTTTTGCACCTATTTTGCCGGCCAAAAGGGCAGCGACAGCAGAGCAAAAACGAAAAAAAAAAAAATGGTTTTGAAATGAATTGGAAGTAATGAATGGAATTTGGAACCAGTTGGCAGAAGCGAGTTTGCGAGTTTCCCTTGTGCAATTAACTGTAAAAATGCTGTCACAATATTTAAAAGTTTTAATTGTTTGTCCAATTGCTGCAGCAGCCGAGCAGCAGTTAGTTAGTTGCCAAACTGTAGAGAGCGCGGCTTACCCATTCCCCATTCTCCATTCTCCATTCCCGATCCCATTCCCATTTCCATTTTTCCATTTGAAGCGCCGTTCCGCAATTTACCATTTGTTTCATTTGATGTTTCGCAAGTTAAAGCTAAAGCATGACTCTTCACTCATTCACTCGTTCACTCACTTGTCCTTGTTTTAGTTTCGTTTCTTCTCTTTGCCTTACTCTCTCTCTCTTTCTCTCTCTGTTTCTCACTCTCTCTCTCTCTCTCTCTGCTTTCTCGCTTGAGGTTCGTATTTTTTTTCTTTTGCCAAGCAAAATAATTTAACATGAATATATCGCATTTCATGGAGTCATACATCACACAAACCAACATATATGCTGGCCGGCATGGCTAGTGGGGAGTAAAAAGTAGAAAGAGGGGTGTGTCGGGGGTGGTGTGACTGTATGACTGTTTGGCTGGCTGGCTGGCTGGATGGCTGACTGGCCGCCGGGCAAGTGACAGGCACTAACATAAACCACAATAATATCCAAAGTCATGAAGGAAGTAACCAAGTGTGAATTTTTGGTTTATGCCTTGCGCAACCCAAGCGTTGAAGCGCCTCTGGCGGTGTTTTACTGTTACCCCTTCCTGGCTCTCAACCCCTCCCACCCCTCACTCTTGCTCCCTTTGCTCTTACGCTTTGGCCCAGCCCAGCAGTAATCTCAGTGTGTCGGATGCCCAAGCTAAAGTCCGTGCAAGAACGAACAAGTGCTTGGTCATGACGATGCACTCCCGAACACCCTACACATTAACCATCAAAGTCCTCAAAAATGGAATCTAATCCTTTAAAATAAGCACCAAACACAGAGAATGGGTGATGCGAAAAAAGAGAGAAGAAGATCAGCGAGTAGAAAACATAAGAGGGTAACTACTTCACTTTAATTTCTCAACTATTGAGCAAAACTTTTGTCTAGATCTTTTGTTCAATTCTCTTTGAAATGTTATTAAATGGCAGTCCCCTCTCTCTTTCTTTCTCCCTTCTCTTGGTGGTTTCAATAGAGAGATCATTCAACATGTTGATCAGATCTTTAAAAAAATTTCCAATTATTATAGCATACTTTATGGGGAAGTTTTTGGGAAAAGAACTTATAAATTTATTGCAAAGTGTAGAGCATGAAAGACTTCTTTCGTTTTGGTTGCAACTTTCTTCAACCCCCAACCCCATCCCCCACTTTCATTCTCTCCCTTTTCACTTGCCCCTCTAACGCCAACTGTGTCGCTTGGCTAGGCACCCTGTGCAGTTGTTTTATTTGCGCTTCCGTTTCGCGGACAGTTTGCTTTGCTGTTTTTACTTTATTTCCCCCTCTCTCTCTGTCTCTCTCTCTCTCTCTTTTTCCAGACATTATGTGTATATTTTCTTTGTTTTTTTTTTGGGTTTGCTTCTTATTCTGGTTTCTTTTTGCCTACATACAGAGAAAATAACAGAAAATGTTGCAACAAAACATTTACGACGTCATCGTTTCACAATTTTCGTGCTGTGACCCCCCCGGCTTTACTTCTCTGCCGTTGCCTCACACTCCCCAACCCCTCCCCCTCACAAAAAAAAAAAAAACAAAAAAAAACAGTTCTGTGTTGTATCTTAAAAATAAAAATTGCTGTCCCACCAAAAACTCCAACTCGCTCTCTCGAACCTCTCGCGTCACTCCTTCCAACTGAACCGAACCGCCCAGCGGGTCATATGAAAAAGTACGAAAAAAGAAAGCAAAACCTTGTGTCATTTATCATGCATTTCCACTTTTGGCTTCCGTCGACCGGGACGTGGCCGGCACAGACAAATGTACAGCGACAGGCGGATGGATGGACGAATGGACGGAGCGGATGGATGTCGGACAGGGACAGGGAGAGAGACAGACACGGCGTGGCGAGGCGAGGCGAGCCTTCTAGTTGAGTTGAAATGATGTGAGTGAACCGCAAAGCACACCATCATCAAAATTGAGAAACAAATTTCAAGTAAAGTAAAGAGAAAAACCCTTTTCCTCTTATCCATCTCTATCTCTTCCATCAATTTTTATCTATTTATGATGGAGTATGAATTCGCATTGTCTTTGATCAACCTACAGTACGTTTGTCCGTCTTCCTAACAAACGTAGACAAGGGGGGGAACCAACCAATTTATGCGTTTCGAAACAAACTGCTATTTCATTTCCGCCTTCCTTCTATGTACACCACCACCCCTCCTCCCCCCACCACACTCAGTTTAAAACTTGGAAATTCAGCAAGATTAATAAAAGGAAAAGAAATTCAAATTAATTTCCTTAAGGGGACTAAACATTTTCGTTTTTTCGTTTTCGTTTACTTTTTTTTTTTTGCCTCGTCATTTGCCACAATTTGAATATGGAGATGATGTTTGCTTGTAGTTCTCGTTCTTGTTGTTGTTGGGTGAAACAGCAGAAAGGTGGATTCCCGCCAAGTTTTGAATATAATTTATGCATTTGAGTTATATCCGAGGCATTTCGTCCACTCTGTATTCTTGCGATCGAGACGTCTTTTCAATGCTCTTTAAAGTGGCAACCAAAGAAAATTTATTGTTTACTTATTTATCGCTACTCTTGGACGAAGACACAGACGAATCAAGACCGTCGTTATCATTGGCATGACAAAAAGAATTAAACAATTGCTTATCATTTGTTTCCGTTTCCGGTTCCGGCTCGCGTTCAATGTTTTTACGGCAATAATCCTCCAAAGTTGTGGGCACAACAATGCCCATGCTTTTAGCACGAATATTGCTGGCTGAAGCCAATTGGCGCACTCTGTTCGGATAGGTGGCATCCCGAATCTTAAGGTCACGCCAACGGCGATACATGGCGGCCGCATCGGCATTGGCTGGCGAGGATATATTCGGCTCGTTGAGCATTGACACCACCGACAACAGAATCGTACGGACACTTTGGGTTGGATTCCAACGTTCGCATGGCAGTTCACCATTCTGGACCACTCTATCGGATGGTGGATGCAATATCGATATGCAGACCAATCCATTCGGATATACATTTGGATGCCAGATCCTGTCGGTGAATCGCATTATTGGCGGCGAGAATGGATAGTCGCAGGGAAAGCGCAGAAGAGCCCGCAAATAGGCGCCTTCATAGAGGGTCTTGGGTGGTCCAAACATTCCTATGTCCCAGTCAAATATATTTCGTTCGTCTACCAGACTAATGAGAAATCCTTCCAGGGACTGCTCAAGCAGGGACTTGTACTCTTTGGCCAGGACACGACGTGCCATAAAACAGCTCGATTGCGATGCCATCTTTTTGGAAATTCAATCTGTTCTCTTCGTATCTCTTACAAAATTTGAAAAAATTAAATTATCAATTTACAAAAGGAAACCACAAAAATTCTTAGAAAACTTTTTATACAAATTTCATATATTTTGTGTGTTAACTCAGTTGTGATCGCTTATATAGGTTAGACTGATGTGACAAAGACTAGTTATTCGTTGTGTTTGTATTTTGTTTGACATTTTTAAAGGCCTACTACAAGGACGAGGCTTCCAGTGAGTGAGTCTAGCCAGTAGGAGGCAAATAAGAAGTCGATCGATAGAACAACGTTCAACTTTTAACCAAGGAGACAAACCACTGCGGCGTATGAGTGATTTAGAGTTTGTTGTGTGTTCGTTTGTTGATGGTAGGCGTAACATATGTGTCGCCACTTGGTCTAGTGCCGCATCCTGCAACCGTAATGAACTTCAGCCAGCTGTCAATGTGATAAATAAACTTGGCTTTGGCTTTGGCAATGGCAATGGCCTGCCTACTTATGTGCAACGTCTTTCTGCTGCAGCATATAAATAATAATAATAAAAATAAATAATAAGATGAAGAAGAAGATGCAGATAATGGAGGCAGATAAAACTGCTGACATTCGTCGTACAATAGTTTTTGTTCCTTTTCTAACTCGTAATTTTTTGCTCTTCATTTTTTTTTTGCAGAACCAAAAGCCCCAGCCGCCAGGTTAAATAAGGAAATATGGGCGTGGCTTCAATAAGCAGAAGAATGTTGGCATTGCCCATGGCAGTGGCAATGATTGTTATCGTCCTAAGCAATCATCAAGTGGATGCCTATTCGAGTGCGTATACGTAACTATGAACGAAATATTTTTTTCTCATTTTTTTTGGTTCACATTATTGATTGACTTAGTTATTGAAATGTTTCAATCATTTAATGCGAAATTAGCTAAAAATTTATCCATATTTTGTTTTTGTAAGAAGGCTCTCTAACTAACAATAATATTATGTATTATGTCTAACACAATAACCAACTTATTCATGACTCCATCAACTTTTCATAATCTCTCATCTTTTTGAACAAACCCGATACCTAACTAAAACCGATTTCCTTCTACTACTCAAAATGTAAACCTATTGTTCGAGTATTTCTTATACATTATTATTTTTTTCTGTTTTCTTTTTCGTTTCATTTTGTTTGTTTTTTTTTTTTTTTTGATATGACTTTTATTTTGGCCCCCCTCAAACCTCAACCCAAAACAATATGTGCGGATGTGTCTAAAGAATATGGACGTGGGTGCGGTGACATTGGCTGCCTGCCCACCGAGGAGTGCGTCATCAGCAGCGATTCGTGCAGCTATAACCAACGCGATGGCAAGGATTGTGGCAGCTTTCCAACCTGTAAACGCAAATCGGGCGCCAGCTCGGCCAGTTCCAACCATGCTTCACCTTCAATTAATCCGTCAGGTATTTATTTATTTTCCCTTTTGATTTTCTTTTCAATTTATCATTTTTCCATATATATATATATATATATATATATATATATGTATTATTTCTATCGATACATTTTGAATTTCGTTTCTCAGCGTTTTTTGTACGCATTTTGCAAAGAAATAGTGCAACTTCATTGATTAAAGCTTATATATTAAGTTCAGCAAAAAGCAGTTCTAGATGATTTTGGGTTAAAGAAAAAAATCATATTACAAATTGATTCGAAACTTTATTCTACATTAGGCCGAGAACTGAAACTGAATTAGAATTACAGAAAGTTGTAATGAGTTCAAACTGGGGAAAATTCTTTACTTGTAATTCCAGCAACTTGGTTTTTTTTATTTCGACAAGTTCAGAGGTAAACGAAACTAAATAAATTCCACGTATTCGATGCGTTCTAAGCAATCTAAAGAAATCAGATCAGAGGTCATTCATCTAAACTATTCATCTTTATATATAGAGTCAATAGTTTAAGGGCTCCGAAAACTTTGCAATCAGACAGACGGACAAACGCACAAAAATGACGAATAACACGATTTGTTGCTTTTCTCCTCTTAACTTTAAAAAAAAAAAAGGATTACAAGATCATTTATGAATTTACTTATCTCACAGCAAAGATATACAAAAATTTAGGATAGGAAAAAAAAAGAAAGAAAATTTCGATGCGTTTTTAAATTTGCTTTAATTTTTTGTTTGTTATTTATGTTGAATGTATTTTATATAATTATGTATGTATATAATACTATAACTCTATATAAACACACACACACACACCTACACACCCAGAGAAACACAAGAGTAGAAAAAGAAAGATATACAAACATGTCTACTTGTGTGTATGTATGTATATATTCATTTCACTTACTCACTCAAACACTCAGTCTATGAATCATGCGCTCATTGCCTTATCGCCTCATTTTGCTTAGACAACTGCCCTACTCACTCCCTCACTCACTCCCTCACTCACTCAATCACTCCTTTAATTAGACACTGCCACTTCCCTTCCCTTTGCATGCTTCCTTACGAAAATTGGTAATGGAATGAAAACGACAGAAACATAAACGAAATGCCATCTCTTTCTCTCTTTCTCTGTGTACTATCTCTCTCTCTCTCTATTTCTCTCATACACATGCTTACTAAATAACCCAAAAAAAAAAAAAAAAAAAAAAAAAAAAAACAATAACCAGGATCAAGTCTGAATAATGGCCCCGAGAATAATATCTTTGCACCTGCCTCATCGAATCCCACACTAAACACATACACCTCGAATCTGCAACAAAATGGCGGACATCAATTGAACCACGGTGGCATGATCAATGGTGGCAATGGCAATGGCAACGGCGGCATCGGCGGCGGTGGCGCCGGCAATGGCGGCCAATTGGATCAAGCCAAAATGAATGCAAACGCTGGAGCGGCTGGTGCCTCATCCACCGGTGTTATTGATCCCCATTATGTGTTCGGTGCCAAGCATCATATGCCCATTATACCCAATATGCCCATCTTTCCATACAATTCACCCACTTCGGCGCCCTCGTTTCAACAGTTTCCCCAACCCAATCATCCAGGTAGCGTCCTCAATCCGGGATATCCCATGCATGGCCTACAGCCGGTGAATCCGTACAATCCACCCTTCGTTTTTGGCCAGTTGCCGTTCAATGGCGGCAGTCCATCCGGCACTGGTGGACCGCCCAATGGTGGTGTCAACGGCGGCGGCAACGGCGGTGGCGGCCTTGGCTTCAATGGCATGCCCAGCTCCACATTGGGCATCCTGGGTGGCGGCGGCGGTGGCCTTGCCCCCTATGGCAGCAATTATCAGGGCTATGCGAATTCCCATCATCAAAATGCCAATATGTATAACAAACCGCCGCCACAGTATCAGAATCAAAATCAACAGAATCCATACAATCGCCAGACCCAGGCGCATCCCTCGGCAGCGGCATCGCTAATCTCGTCCAGCTACACACAATGTGGCTGGGCGACCATGATGCTTGTGTTGTTGGTACTGCAGCTGCTCCTCAATGGACGACGCACGTAATCAATGTAAACAGAATAACCGATATAACCGAATGACGATCAAAAGCATACAATTTTTTTGTTTTTTTTTTCTTTTTAATTTTTATCGTAATATTTGATTATTATTTGAATTCATTTTCAAGTTGTTTTTTTGTTTTTCTTTTTGGCGGCAAGAGCAGCGGCAGTAGTAGCAGTTGATGACTACTTAGAGAATTACTTACATACATACATACTAATTGCCTTGTGTGTGCAGCAAGAGAGAAGGAACACCCTGTTAAAACTTGCCAAAAAAAAAAAGGAAAAACGAAGAAAAAAAACCCCAAAAAAAAATTAGCTCTACTTTCCTTTGAGCAAATGTTTTTTCACATTGTTGGCAAATTTCAATTTAATATTGTTGTGCGTGTGTGTGCCGGGTGTGCAAGTGTGTATGTGTGTGTCTGTGTGTGTGGGTTAGTTCATTTGTGTGGTCTATCCTCCTCCTGCTTACCCCTCTCTCCCTCTCTCTCTCTCTCACTCTCTCTCTGTCTAACTGCCACTAGCGGAGGCTGCTTCTTTTTTGCAGCTCAATTAAATTGGAATTTAATTTCGAGCTTAGACAGATTGAGAGTGAAAGAAGTAAGAGGGGGAAAAAGAATCCTTGCCGCAGGCTAGCCTCAATGACCCCCACACACACACACACACACACACCTAGAAGCACACACACCACAGATACATACATACATACATGGCACGTTGGGTTGAGAGAGCGACTTTGATGTTGATGTTAATTTCATTTTTGTTGATGTTACGTTTTTGCGGTCAGACTCCACCGAAATTGTAGAAGATTCTTTGAGTTTTTAGCTCCTGCTACTGCTGCTGCTGCTGCTGCTCCTGTCTGCTGCCAATCCCAGACCCAAACCCATGCCCAAACCTAGAGCCAGACTGTTAGATCCGTTATACAGTTTTAGTTGCAATCGGAGACTCGGGCTTCGAATTGTTGTAGATACTCGTACACAGGATACGGATACGGATACGGATACGCATGTCAATCAAAATGCATAATGAGTTAACGCTCCATCTCTATTTCTCTCGCCCCACTTCCCCTCCCGCAACCCAAAACCCTCTTTTGTCTGGTCTTTGGGAGTGCTAAACGAAAGATAAAGTTGAAGATGAAGTGATGCAGCATCAAGTACATCCTAATGAACATTTGATGCTTTCAATTCTCTTCCTCTGACTCTCTCTCTCTCTCTCTGACTCTCTCTACGAACTTATACAAAGTTATACAAAGAAAACAGTAAACAGAATACAGAAAACAAAAACGATAAACTCAAATATTAAGTGTTTTAAAAAAGAAAAACCAAATTAGGTAAAACCGAAACTTTAAATCAAAAACAACAAAATAATTCGCATTTATAGAGGCAACAACAAATTTGAAAGCTGCCAACAATTAAATTTACAAAAATCAAAAACATAAAGCAAAAAATATTTAAAGAAAACAAAAAAAAAAAATAGAATAATAAAAACCAAAAAAAACAAAATAGTTCTCAAAAATGTTCAAAAGCCCACGAAAACAACGTTAAAAAGTAAATTACAGTAAATTAATATTATTTGATGAATTTTTTCAAGTTTTTGTTTAAGTTGCAAACTCTAATTTTTTTTTACGTGTTAAGTTATTAAGGAGAAAAAAAATAGAATAAAAAAAGACAAATTGCAAGCACATTAGAAATAACAGATTTATAAATATTTAAACAAACGCAGTGTTGGAAAACGAAATGCGAATTGGTGCTTTCCAACGTCGGGATCATTATAATTCGCCCAAAACTGCATTAAATAAGCTTAAATTACTCCGTCCGTTTCTTCAAATAAAATTGAATTATTTCTTAATTGTTTTTTTTTTTTTTAATTTTCCTAGTATTTTCATTTTCAACTATTGCAAACTAATTTCCAAAGTAATTTTTTCATTTCTAATACATAAAACTCAACTAAACAGTATTACGGCAACTGAAATAACAACAAACCAGACATAACTAAAGCATTTTTATTCAGATATATGTATTATGCATGAGATACTAATCTTTTCATAACTGGCATAAATGGTATGCATACCACTAAAAAACGGAAAACAAAACGATAAACAAAAAACCAAAACCAAAACAAAAAAAAAAGTATTCAAGTATTTACTAAAAATTAAAACGATTAATAAATGTACATAGCATTAAAAGGTATACATATATACTTATATATATTAGGCAGCGAAGACTTATAAACCTTAAGCTATATAAAATTAAAAAACTCGAAGTTGTGTAGATTAACGCAAGCAAATGTCGCAGAAGGCAAAGAAGTTTAATCAAAATGGAGTCGAAAACGAAAAAGGAAAGTGAATTATAAATAAGCCAAGTTAATTTAGCTTAGCTAA
Organism: Drosophila nebulosa; assembly: GCA_024703675.1. Classification (NCBI taxonomy): domain Eukaryota; kingdom Metazoa; phylum Arthropoda; class Insecta; order Diptera; family Drosophilidae; genus Drosophila; species Drosophila nebulosa. Next base: position 16,628,185 of record JANFPS010000003.1, read on the forward strand.
GTTCAATCAATGAGAACGAAGGGCCATACTAGCAAATGGAAATATTGCATATTCATGAGGGCCGTCTTTCGCTTTAAAGTATTGATGAATGCGCTATAGGGTCACATTAATTCGCAGCGTTGATCACACTAAATGACAGTGTTGGTCATGGATCAGTTCAAGCTGTTGTTAATGTGTGTTGATCAATGATTGGTTCGTTCACACTGGCACACAGTGTTGCGTAATGATTTATAAAGCGAACGGCCTCTTCTGCTTTTCCCCCCATGTGTTCCCTTTTGGCCCCATTCTTTTGGCATCTCAACCATATTTGCTTTTGCTTTTACGTTTCATTAAACCGCTCTTTATATGTTTTTTTTCTTTTGTGTTCTCTTTTTTTTGTTTTTCTTTATGTACATTTTCATCGCTTTTCGTTGTGCGTTTAACCACACTAATCAAACTACCTACTACTACTACTACTATTACCACCACCACCACGTACAAAGAAACCAGCGGCAGTACCCACAACTCGTATGCTCCAAATTCACCAAGTGCTCCGCTACCGGATGCGGATGCGGGTGGTGCCGGCGGCTACGGTGGCGGCGGCGTTGGCAGTGGCGGCGCTGGCGGTAACGGTGGCGGTGGATATGGTGGTGGCTTCTCGGCTGGCGGTCATAGTCTCTATCCCAGTCTACCCAATCCCAATCCGAATGCTAATTCAATGGGCGGTGGTGGCGGTGCAGCTTATAATCCATATGGCGGTGGCTATCAACCACCACAACCACAACCGGGCGGCTACAATCCCGGCGGCTATAATCCAAATCCCAATGGCTACAATCCCTATGGCAATGGCGGCTATCAACCACCAGTTCCTGGTTATACCCCGCCAGCACCTGGCTACGAGAATGGCGGCGGCGGTGCACAAAAGCCCAAGGACAAAGAGGGTGGCGGTTTCTTCTCCAATTTCTTCTCCAATCCAGCTGTCAGTCAAGCTGTCTCCGGTATTATTGCAGGCCAGATAGCTAAGCAGTTGCAGGGCGGCGGCGCCAACGGCGGTGGTGGTGCAAATGGTGGCTATCAGCCCAGTGGTGGCTATGGCGGTGGCGGCGGCGGCGGTGGCTCATCATCTTCTTCTAATGGCGGCAGCAATTTCCTCGGCGGTCTTCTAGGTTCCGTTCTATCCGGCGCTGGCAATGGCGGCGGCGGTGGTTCAGGTGGCGGTGGTGCCAGCAGCTTATTCGGCAGTCTTCTCAGTGGCGGCGGCGGCGGTGGCAATGCCAATCGCGGTGGTGGTGGCCTCGGCGACCTACTCAACTCAAAGAATTTCGGAGGCCTCTTTAGCGAGAATCCATCGTCACGTGGTGGATCTGACTCTGGATCATCCTCTTCGGGCGGTAGAGCAAGTTACCCCACCCAAGCTCCTTACTATGGTTAAAGAGCGATTTGACAAGCAATTTATAACTTTTTTTATTCCCCCACTTTCTTCATATGGCAATGTAATCAAATACACACTATACATACGATATATATGATGATTCACAATGATTATAGAATTATAATAAACATTTGAATGGACTTAAATGACAGCTAATTGAGAGACACTTTTTCAAAACAATTGAATTCATTTGTAAATAGAAAATAAAGATAATACAAAATATACGTAAGACATTGAAAGCCAGAATAAAACAAATGCAAATGGCAGTTTTTATTTCAAATTGGTTTCGTATGGAGGTGAGTATATTGTGATTTATTTAGGATTTAGCTTCCTTTCTCAATTTGGCATTTTTGTCTTGACAGAGTTAAGTAAGCACCGCTTCAAAGTGGGAACACTGGCAAAGTTTTTGGCGTTGCCAGATAGGTGAGTTGGTTAAGTTACCAGCAGCGTTGCCACACGGTTGGAAATCGTAATTAGTCTCAATAAGCGAAAGTTGGAATGCAATTTAATGAAATTTTAAATTTATTATCAGGTCTTCAACTTTCTTTCAATAATTTCAAGAACAAAATAAATTAACAAAAATTAAGAACTTTAAACTATTTCGCATTCTTCCCCCCTGCGCAACCCGTTTCCTTAGAACATTGTTTTAACTTGAGAGTCGTAATGCGGCACTTGGCAGACAGCAGTCGCCATTGGTAAGTCGCCAGTAACCAGACCGACCGACCGACCGACCAAGTTAGTGAGTTAGCCGCCAGGATTGTTGCCATAGTTGCGCGTTGCCATTGCCGTTGCCTAGCTTAGGTTACAGTTACAATATATTATGCGCTAAGCTTCTCAACTATTCCAGAAGAAGAAGGACGAACTAGAACGAATGCAGGCAGGCAGGCAACATCCAGGGCCAGGGTGGCCATTTGGCTTTCGGTTAACCGACTACAATTTTGTAATTTATTTAAGTAATAAAATAAATATATGTACATACATTGTGCACCTGCATAGCAAAAGCAAACACACGCAATGCCACATATGGGAAGAAGAGGGTCGGCTGGTCGGTACGTCCGTCCGTCCTTCCGTCCGTTCGTCTCTCGGTCGGTTGGCTGGATGGTTGGTTGGTTGGTTGGTTGGTTGCTTGCTTGTTGCCGAAGTGAAAGTGCGCTTCAAGTGCACGGAGCACCTACTTGGCCAAAGTGAATTTAGTGTCAAGTGCAGGAAAATGTGAAAAGCAGCTGCGAGTTAGTTTTTCATATTTAAGCAGCACTCGAGCGACGACAACAACAACAAAAACAACAGCAATAGCAACATAACGATGATGAGAACAACATAAACGAAACAACGAACAGTGGAACAAATTTAAACAAAAAAGAATTAACCCAAATACGCTAAAAGAGAAAGGTATTCTTTCTCACTCAAAACAAGCTTAGCTAAGGTATGCCAACACAAAGTAAGATTATCAAAAACGAACTTCAAAAGAGTTTTATTTACTAATTAGTTTTTTTTACTCTTTCAAGCTCATTAAATTAAACTCTTTAAACTCTTATCAATTACTTTGGTTGGCCTGTCGTTAGCCAGGGTTGCCAGATCGACAGTTTCCGAGGTGATTTGTAGATTCGAAAAGATTTACAAACTGTTTTGAATGTGTGTCTCATCAAAGAAGTAAGAAGAAGAATTTCTTTGTTTAACTTTTTTTGTGAGTAAGAAAAGCAGTGCACAATTTTGCATAAGGATTAGAGGTGGCAGACTATCGATAGATATCAGCGACGGTGCCATCGATAGTTTACCATCTCTATCAGGGATCAAAATATACGTTTAAATGCCGCCAAAGCTTTTGGTTTGCATCCACTGTGCAACAACCAGCACTTCAAGCCCCAGCCTCAACCCATGTCAAATGCCCCACCCCCTTTAATCCACCATGCACATCGTCGTCATCGACATAGTCAGCGGCGTTGGCTTTGGCACTTGCAGAAAAGTGTATACTGGTTCGGGTTATGGTTTACGTTTCGTCTTCTCCTTTATTTTTTTTTTTTATTTTTCCTATAGGGCAAAACAATGACGAGACGCATTTAGAAGCCTTTTTCCCTGAATGTGTGTGTGTATTTGTGTTGGTGTGCCATGCCACGAGGCAGCGGATGTCGTTGACTTTTCAAGTCGCATTAGAAGCGGCACGGTGAATGGGAATGTGAGTGGAGAGTGGCGGCGAATGATGGCGGGCAAACGGGCGGAAATGGGGGGGTTTAGGAAACATAAAAATACATGTAAGAGGCTTTCAGCTTATTGTTGTGGCACTGTCGCGTTTTTATGATTGCACGCAAGCCTCCACTGGCTCAACTGGCTCCTCGACTTGGCTTAATTTTATTGATATTACACATACTTGAAGGCGAATATCAGGTTGATACCCGTTCCAAATTGCAACAGCAGCCACAGCAGGCCATTGGCCATTCGTTTTTATGTGAATCAAGAGCGAATGGGCCCTAAGTTGATCAATTTATATATATGTATGTATAGGCATATATCCAATCAGGTTTCTATCTCACTCTCTCTTCCGCTCTCTCTCTCTGTCTCTGTGTTTGGCGCGATTGAATTTCGTGCAAAATATTAATAGCATACTTTTTGGGGTCTTCTTAAATTCAGCAAACTTTGTCCTTGATAGTTAAACAGCCACAACAAACTATGTACAGCAACTAATTACGACAACTACAATCTAGGCAAACACACACGCAGACACACACACACACACACACATACACGAACATCTATTAAATAGTTGTAGTTAGTTCGGGTTCTTTTGTCTTTATGTTGTTGTTGTTAGGCAATAAAAATGCTACAACTTAATTAATTAAGTGCAAATGATAAAAATGACCAAACAGCATGAAACACACACACACGAAAAAAAAAACATGAAAAAAGAAGGCGTACACACACACACACACACACACAATACTACCAACAACAAGGAAAAAAACTAATTAAGTTTTATGTGCAATTTTCGTGGCTGAAAAGTTTCGTTTTGTGTGGCTATTGTGGCGAATGCTGCTAGTGCTACATTGAGAGAGACAGAGAGAGAAAGAGCGAGAGGGATAGAGAGAGAGTGAGGCAGTCAAGGCACTGGCCTTTCTATGGGTTGTCGGGGAAGGCGCAGGCGGATGGCGGTTGGCAGTTGGCGGAAAGTGAGCCATGGCACGTTACGTTACTAGGACGTCACGTTTTGTTATTTATTCTGATAGTTTCGTCTGTAGTATGTAGCTCTGATTGTGAAGCGCCAGAATGATGTCTGCTGGTGGGGAGCGGGAGTGAGTGCGGGAGCGGGGCTGGCTAGAGAGCTATAAGCGAAATCTCTGCGCTGACATTTGTCGCGACGATTAATGAACGTTAAGGCCGCTCGTTGTCTGGGGTTGGCTTTAATCTGTGACCATTTATTTTGAGGCCATTAGAAAAACTCTGTCTACTTAGTTGCGGCCAAATAATGTCCAGCCATTAAATGTTAGATAAAACTTATTGATCTGTGCAATTCCACAGTAATGTTCAACAAAGTTATAAGATACAGAACATGATTTTGAAAGTTAAAAACTTACTAGAAACTTAAACTGAAGGTTTTAGGTTTTAGACTAGATGACATCGCTACATAAAAGAGGATCGATCGCAGAAAAACAGCGAGTAAAACATCCAAGAGAATTAAAAATTTACAATGAATTCTAAGACAGTTTTATCATAAAATCAAAGAATTAAAATGATATCCTAGCCCCCGATAAGAAGAATGTTGCTTGCTACCATAACAACACACATAAATGACGAGTTTGGTGTGGAAAGCTGCTTGAAAGAGTGCTTCCTTGACTGATTGTACCTAGAGGAAAGCGATTCGGCTAACGTAAGAATTAAAGCTAACTCTGGTAAAAAAAAAAAAACCCACAGCTTGTTAACATAAAGATTTTCGATGCACCCAAACAGACAGACGGTTGAAGAGAGTTGAAAATCGTGTTAGTAATACATATATCTTGCTTTTAAGAGATCATGGGGCATTTAATTATACAAACTTCTATTCCTTTTCTTTTTTTTTTATTCATAAGTGGCAAGAGCCACTAAACATGTGCACCCACTGAGTGAGGGCTCTCTTTTTGTCTCTGCTTTGGCGCTTGTTTACATGCGTTTGGCGCGTTTCCCAAATAAATCAAGTCAAACAGCCAACCAGGAACAGCAGCAGCAGCAATAGCAGCACCAGCAGTAACAACAAAGAAAGGCACGACATTTGCAAATTTGCAAAAATAAACTGCAGAGCCACCTCCCTCCTCCACCCTTGCCCCAGTAACCGGTTAGCCCACGCAGCATGGTACTGATTTTAGTTTGAACTGCACGTAAATTTAGTTTAGATGCACAACTCTGTCTTGGCCACACACACACACACACACACACACACACACACACAGAGAGAGAGAAAGAGAGAGGCAACGATTGAGAAGTTGTTGAAAAATATTTGTCGTACGCAAAAAATCTCGAATTCAGTCTAAATGTCAGGCGACAAACCTCAAAGCAAATATCATGACATCATGGATTTTAAGATAACTTTATCTATTGTTAAAGTTTTTTTTCGAATTGAAGCCCTTAATGGTGTTTAACGTTAAGAAAGTTTCAACTCTTTTTAAGTCAGTGGCTGTAATAAAAAGCTATCGAATTGCATGGCAAAACTTTTTGTTCCTTCATTGCAAATAATAGTGATGCTAATTGCAATTGTCAATCGACCAAAAAAGCAAAGAAAGTAACAGCAGGCACAAAACGAAGCTAGCGAAGGGTTTTTAATCCAATGAGAAATGAGAAGAGACGAGCTTTCATTAAGGAAAATAGAGATCTCAGAAACTGCCGAGCTGCATTATCTGCCCTGATCTACAGATTTGTATTCCAATTTTCACAATTTCCCCGAGATGAGAACTCAACTTTAAACGTTTTTTGATTTTCACGGCCGATTTGAAAAAATTTATATGAAAAGAAAGTAGATAACAAAAATTGGCTTTTGAATGATATTTAAAGAATAAAAATAAGGTAAATGCAATTTTAAAGCAAAGTCTTATGAAGAAAAAACTCAATAAAATAAAAGAGATTGTTGACAAAATCGTAAAATGTATAAATTTGTAAGCCAAAGTTCTATATATTGCTTGGATTTACGAAAACTCTTTCAAATTATATAGCACACTTTTGTGGGCTGTGCGTGAACCTCATCAGTATCACTCTATTCCTCTCACCCTTTGTCTCTCTCTCTCTCTGCGTGTGTGTGTGTGTGTGTATGGATTGAAGAGCAAAAAAACTTGCAACTTCAGTACACAAGTTACCTCAACTTTTGCTGTTGCTAAGAAAAGAGAAAAATTTGTTAACTTTAGCCGTAGGTTTTCCTCATAGCCATTGCCTCCAATTGACTAGAGATGCAGTGCATCTAAGCGAGAGAGAAAGAGAGGTGGGGTAGGGATGGAGAGAGGGTAGAGAGTGGTGGTTAGTTGTATAAACTTGTTCATGGCAACAAAGTTAAAGTTTCTTGCAAAGTAATTGATGCACTACTCACTTCTCTTTCATGCAGTAGGAACAAGAACGGGACGCAAGAGGCAACAGGCAACGAGGCCAGAAATAAAACTTCAAGTCTAGTCCAGTGCCTGGACACAAATCGTTTCATTTTGCAGGTGATAAATTTTGAAGAATGGCATTTTAATTGATTTCGACAAATGCAATTTAATTGCCAAAAGACAGACACGCCGACAGACAGACAGACAGACAGAGTCAGTCAGTCTCTGAAATAGAGACTTAGATAGAGACTGAGATGGAAACAGAGATGTAGAATGATGTGTAAGTGAGAGACTATCAAATATTTAAACAAGCTGCACATTTGAATTATCAAATTTTGGCAGTGACGAAAAATTTTTGTGTGAGTTTTGCCATGTGAGTTTCAATTAAAAATTTACTTGGCAAACTTTTCTTGCTTGCTTGCCTTTGCTCATGTTGTGGCTGGCATTTTCTTGAGATCGGGTGAGAGATGGAAGCTGTGTGTGTGCGAGACTCAAAACTCAAATACCGAAATGCTCAAATACAAACGACAGACAAATGATGAGAAGAAACAGAAGGACACATCCATCCAGCACAGTGGAAAAGGGGCTCCTTGTTGGGAAGTGAATATATTTTCAAGCGGATGAAATGTTGAACCGAGCGAACAAGTTTTCTGCTTTTGTTTTTGGCGCCACGACTTATATGCAACACACACACACACAAAGAGAGAGAGAGAGAGAGAGAGAGCTAAAATGAGCAGGTCCTGCAGGCAGCCAGGCAGCAAGAAGAAACTGCAAACTGGAGCTACATGCGGTTTGTGGCGGCACTTGCCCCTGCCCCAGAACTTTCATACTTTGATGATGACGATGATGGCAGCAACAGCAGCAACAAAAAACCACAAAAATAAGAAACGACAACTGGAAAGATGGAGGACGACAAAGTATGGCAACAATGCATAACTTTCTACCACTGCCACTGTTTCCTACTCTCACCCATGAAAGAATTAGAACCGCAAATCATTTTGAAAACAATGCATATGCCATGTCATATATGCACCACCCATCAGCCACCACCCACCACCGACCACCCAGCAGCCACCTTCCACCTCCCAGCAGCCACCATGGAAGCAGGCAAATGGCTAAAAATTCCACAGCCACAGGCTGGTCTCAGGCAAAAGATTCCTTCCTTCCTTCATTTCCTTCTTCTCCCTCTTCTGTTCCGAGAGCAACAAATTTTCCTCTCATCTAAAGTTCTCTTCCTTCTCTGAATTATTCAAATTTCAATACGGTTAAGGGAAGATGGAAAAAAAAAATACCTTTCTCCACAGCTGCCACTTAAGCTGGAAAGATTTTCCCATGCAATAAGCTGGGATCTTTGAAGAATTCTAAAATTTAACCACATGAACAAGATAAAAGCTACAAAAAAAAAAATCGTGAATTGCTTGCCGATCAAAAATGTTTTAGTCTGTTGCTTGAAATTTCTTTCGAAAAATATTGAGTCAACCGGATAAAGGTTATAAGGATAGGGATAGGGTTGATAGGGACTTTAGTTTTTTAATAGGCTCTTCTTTTGGAGACAAACTTTAAAAAAAACGCGTAATTACATAACGAATTCAAGCAAATAATGTTCATTTTTAATCTTGAAGTCGATGGAGATTCAAAATAAAAGTAAAATAAAGAAAAACAACTGGTGAATGAATATATATATATATATATATTTTTTTTTTTTTTATCACAGGCTAATGTCCTGCTACCTAATAGGCAACTTAATCTAGTCCGAAATTTACAGTTATTTTATTTAATCTATGGAAAAATATTTAAAATAGGGTATAGAATTAGCGTATAGATATAGAATTTTTGTTTTTTTTTTTTATTATAAAGACATTTGGTTTAGTCAAGATCCTAGTAGCAGGTCTTGAGGGTGGTGGAATGAATATAAAGCCCGGAAAAATCGGACTCTCAATAATATTTCTGCAGTTTTTATATTGTGTAGGCAATGGTGACGAGGCGACAATATTGTTTTGCTTTCTGAAACAATTGATGTAATGCTGCCAAATGGCGGGAAATTTGCCCCCTTAAGTATGCAATAGATAGACTGAAAATTTTAAAATGGGCAAACATTGTTCGTAAAGCTCATTATAATTGGCAAAAATTGATTAAAAAAGAAATAATCAGAATTTTATTCTCATTTCATATAGCTATATATTAAGCTGATTCCCAGAGGTTCTTAATAGCTTACAAGCCTCAACGCATGTCGAACCAATGACTTAACTGATTGAAAAAAAAAAATAGAGCCCTTTGTCATGGCAAAAGAAGGGAAATGAAACATTTTTTATGGATTTCAATTAACAAGAAAATAAAATGGGCAAAAATCACATAGAGAAAAATACAAAGCGAACAAAAATAATGAACAGCTGCATGGAGTAGGCAGTGGGGGGCAAGAGGGAGGAAGGCAAGGGTGTGTGTGGGGGGGGGGGGGGGGGCAGCAAGCATATGTACCTACATATATACGATACGATACGAAACGATACACATACAAACAGACACACACACACACAAAACATATGCCATGTAAATGTCGGCTCAGACATGTCTAACACTTGGCTCTTAATACAAGCCTGTCCCGTTCTTAGCCCTGTTACAGCCCCCCCCCCCCTCGACCCCCTGGCCTCTTTGCGTTACCTCTTTCTACTGCCAGAGCGGCTTTTGACGACGGCTTGCAATTTAATATTCATTTTGTGAAAAGCCCATTTACATTTTGCGTTGCTCCTTTGTCCTCCCCTTAACCTCCCCTGTATGTGTGTGTGTGTGTGTGTGTGTTTGTGTGTGTTTAGTTGCACTTTCTTTTCTCGACCTCATTCAGGGCCTGCACTCGGGGACTTCTGCTCAACACGGCGTATGCGTAATCTAAGCAAGAGCAAGAGCTCTCACTTGCTGTTTATTTTTTTTTTTTTTTTGCTGTTGTCCTTTTGTGTTTTTTATACCAACTAACTGACTGACTGACTGACTGAAAAGGGGTATATCAGCTTTAATTACTATATACGAAAATCTATGGGCAACCCTAAAATTAGAATTAAACCAGTAGAGGGAGTACATGTCTAGTTATTCCAAATGACTTTCCACTTGTTACAGGATATATAACAGTCGTTCTAATGAGAAATTTGTTCATTGTATTTTTTTGTTTCTTTTTCTTTTTTTTTTTGTTGGTTTTGACTTAATTCAACCGCAAAAGGCACAAGGGTACGGACATGGATTTGAATTTGGATTTTGGGTATGGGACTAGCACTAGGACGAAGGGATAGAGACCCTTATAGTCCGTTGTCCACACTTTTGGAGATGCTTTAGTTAGCTCCTACTGCTCCTGCTGCTGCTGCTGCTGATTCTGCTTCTGACATGCCCACAAAATTTTCGTTTTACAGCTGTTGATTTATGGCCACTGGACCATGTCAATGTCGGTGTTTGGGGCTTAGGGAAGCAATCATCATAGAGACAAAGAGAAAGGGAGAGAGAGACACAGACAGAGAGCGAGAGAGAGAGAGAGAGAGAGAGAGAGAGGGAGAGAGAGCGAGCGAGCGAGCGACTCTTCGGTTTATAAACAGCAAGCCATCAGCATTCCATCACTCCACCCTTTCTTCCTCTCCCACCTCACCCCTTCCTCACTAGCTTCCCATCCTCATGCTCATAATGTAGAGTAACTATATGTGGCCTCACTGAGATTTTTGGCTGGCGATAATGTTCTCTGGGTTTTTGGTCAAATTTTCAACAGATTTTCAGGCAAAAATTTTGTTGCACTGCAAAATGTTTAATTAATGTTCTTCGGGGCCAATAATTGTGGGCATGGTGGGCATGTGGCTTAGCCACAAAGCCAAATTCAACATATTTTGTTGGCCAGATGTTTTAACTAAAATACAAATACAAAATACGCATTACTTAACCAAAAACCCAAAAAGTGCAAACAAAAGTCGAGGTGCCTTCTATTTGTATAAAAAAAAACTGAATTCCAATATAAAAAATCTACAATTTCTTCTATAAATATACCACTTGCCATTCCACAAATCAGCAATTTAAATTTTAAAAAGTATTTTCAAGACGCAAGTCTATTGATTGTGCACATAAATTACCAAAGAATAAATAAATTTTAAATTATCAAATTTGTTTTCAACAGATTTAACTTTAAAAGTAATTATGTTTATTTTAGAATTTGTAACTGGATATTTTATAACCTGAAATGGTTTTCAAATTTCTCCGAAACATTTCAGTTGACCCTCTTTAAATTGGTCATATGAAGCATTTCACATTGCGTGTCAGGATGTAAATAGAATTTGTGCATAATAAAATTTATGCATTCATAACGAGAACCCATTCCCCTTCGCTCTACCATCCCCTCAGATGGTTCTTTGCCCACTTCCGTTTTGGTTCTTGCCCTTTATGGAATGCACTGTGAATTCTAGCCACACATGAAGGGTGAATGCAAAGCGCCGTCACTAATGCGAAACTCCATTCACACACACACACACACACACACACACACACACACACACACACACACATAGGTATAGTGAGTGGGGAGAAGGGAGGGGGATGGGGGGGAGGAGAGGGATCACTAACAAAAACCCATTCATAAGAGCAACTCATCTCAACTCGACTAGAACTCAAACTGGAACCAACTCCAACTGCAACTGAAACTCAAAGGCAAAACCAACTTTATATGTATGTAGGTATGCATTTTGTATTTTGATGAAACCAGATGAGGTGACCCGCCCAAATGCCCCCCACCCCTCACCAACATACCTCATCCCTTTCTTTTGTGCGACTCTGTCCACGCATTCAACTTAAGCGAGAGAGAGAGAGATGGGAGGAGAGACGCTGCGAGTCGATGAACCGATTTCTGCACACGGACCCAACCATAGTGCATCTTCTCTCAACTGGTCATTGCGATTTGATGGTGACATTTGCAATGGGAAACGAACGCAAATTTCTGAAACGTTTTGCAGTACAATGCGTTAAAACCCTTAAAACCATCAGCAATTGCCACACTCTGAGAACCATTTGCTCTTTGGGTTATGTTTTCAATTTCTACATTTGTCCTTTGTCATGGAAATGTTATCAAGTTCTTCTTCTGGTCCCCTTAGCAGCTAAATCCTAATTGATCCCAAGCACTTTATGAAGATTGGTCGAACAGTCTTTGCTCAAATCACCTGCCATTCAAAGAGTATTCAAAGCGAAATATTTGCCAGAGCATTTACCAAAATCTCTTATGGTTAATTGATACCCCAAAGACTCTTCTTTTTATTTTTTTTTTTTGACAAGAGAATGATTTGCTTATGCTTCAATGAGAAGATATGTATTATGCACACACAGGTGGCACATCTCCCACACTTTCACACACACACACCCCCTACTTATGAAGGGGGGCTAAGTAACCCAAAATGTGGTTGGTTTATGTCTTAAATCGGCTTAGGACTAAGGGAATAATTTGAATGCTCTCGACATTGGCTCAACTGCTGCCACTGCCACTACCACAAATTGTATTAAAATGTTGTAAAAAAAAAAAAAAAAAAGCGGCGTAAGTCTTGGAAACTGTGTTGGCCTTTCTGTCACGTTTTATATTGATATTTAAAAAAAGAAGAAGAAAGTGCCAACAAAAACAACAACAACAACAATGCCAACTAACCAAAAATGGCAAAACAAATTTCTGCACGTCCTCCTGCACAGTAAGTGAACGCAGAGGGGAGGGGTTTAGAGGTAATGCTAAAGCTGAGGGCACGTAGCAAATGGCAAAGGCAACGGCAACGGCAATGGCAACGGCAAACGGAAATTGCAATTGAGTGCAAATTGCAAGAAGAAAAGATTCAGTACTTGGTCTTTTTAACCCCACCATAGCACACCTCACCACACCATACTTTACCATACCTCTCTCACTCTCTCACTCTCTCTCTCTCTCTCTCTCTCTCTCTCACCCACCCCCTCCTCTTTCTCGCTGGTTGCTCTGGCCATTTTTGTTGCCTTTCACACGCTCTCTAAATATTTAATCTCAGCCTCTCGTAACTCTCTTTGGTAATGAATAAATCTGACCAACTTGGGATTTACCTCCAAAGGCCTTAAAGATTAACAACTTGAAGACAAAGCGCGGGGAGATGGGGGAAGAAAGTGGGGTGGCAGGGTCGATTCACGTTGTATTCCGGGCGGGCTTTTGCCTCTGTACTGTACATCACGATAAAATGCAAACAACAACAGCAAAAGTGGGCGAATAAGGTTTGTTATTGTTGCTGTGTGTGTGTGTGTGTGTGTGTGTGTGTGTGTGTGTGTGTGTGTGTGTGTGTGTGTGTGTGTGTGTGTGTGTGTGTGTGTGTGTGTGTGTGTGTGTGTGTGTGTGTGTGTGTGTGTGTGTGTGTGTGTGTGTGTGTGCGTGGGTATGGGTGTGTGTGTGTGTGTTGACTCTTTGTGTGTGTGTGTGCGTGGGTATGGGTGTGTGTGTGTGTGTTGACTCTTTGTGTGTTTACTCTCGACTTTAACTTCATTGTCGTTTGTCACGTTCGAGCGCCAATTTTATCGCGCACAAATCGCTTAAACAAAAGGCGGCAGCTTTAATTAAATTTACTGGAAAATAAAATACCCTTTTACCTATCCTACCACCCACCTACCCCTCCTCCCCATACGTAGACAGGCAGGAAGCCAATGTCAAAAAGAGGATACTCTTCGGCAAATAAAGTATTCACATTTTTAAAGTGTGATTTCCCTTAAGGGAAAACTGGCAAGTCAACTTCATCTATCCAACACCCTTCCCCCGTAAAAGTTCCATTAAGTAAACGATTTTAGGCTTTTGTTAATGCACTTGATATATAAATAATATATAAATAATAAAACCAACTGAAATGAACAAAATTAAGTTTGAATTTAACAAAATTTTGGTATTGCTTTCGCTTTGGTTTTAGGCCGATAGGCTTCCCTTTTCATCGCATGAAACTTCGCTTAGAAGGCACAGCGAAGCATTGCGACCGCAATTGCCTCTCTTGCGGACACTTGTGGCAATTGGATCAAAGGATCTTAGCATTTCCAGTAACTCCAAATGATCCGGGTCATCACTTTTGGTCTGTTGGCCACGATCCACATAGATGCCAGTGCTATAGCTGTTGGTAGCGTTGGCTTGGGCCGTTGGAACATATTCAAAGAGGTCGATAAACATAACAAGGTAACGCATATAGAAAGAGCATCCTGGCAATTGCGTTCGACGCCACACATTCGCAGCATGTTTCAACTTGGACGCCAGATGGGGCAACAGAAAGATGGAAATGTAAACTAAAGAAGAAAAGTTAAGGGGAAAATTGGAAAGCAAAACGAGCATTGAACTGACCATAGATAAGAAGTGTTTGACCATCAATGGTATGGCCCAATTTACGCATCTCGACCAGCCACATCCAAACGCCCAAGGCCGCAAATAAATCGCCACTAAAGAGTATATATTGCATAGTATATATCCAACGATTGATCCAGTTAACCGCCATACGTGTCATTCTCATAAATTGCTCCGGTGGCATATCGATCTTCACGCGAATTAAGATTTCGTATGGCAGAAATTGTATCACATGACGCACAGTCAAATAGACATACAGAAATATGAATTCAATTAGAGTGACCAAGGCTACTATCTGAAGCAACGAATGGTTAGTGGTCATCATATTAAGGCCGAGCATCAGATACATTCCCGAGATCTGAGCATTTTGCCAGTAGATCAGATTTTGAATTCTTTGGGGCAGCCGGAGTGTTGTGAGAACACCCAAAATGTGCCACAAAGTATAGATTTCGCATGAATTGTGCTCCCAAGTCGGCTGCTGCTGCAACTCCAGCTCCTGCTGATGTTGATCGAGAGCCATTATAATTGCCTTTATTCTTTCATCGGTAAATTCTTCGTCAGTCTGTTGTCCACGACTGACGTAGGTGACCATAGCTTCAGCTGGTCCTTCCACAAGTTGAAAGAGTTTTATAAAACGCACAATTAAACGCATTACAGAGTCTTTGTTATGATAAATGCCCGGCAATTGAGCCTCCCACCAAGCCCTCTTTAAACGCACCTTTGCATCAATAACAATGCGAGGCACCAGAAAGATGCCCAAGTAAACTGCACAGGGAATAAAAGTTAGCTCGAAGTTAGGTGTAAAGCATATTACCACTTACTATAGGTGAATGTGGTTAGTCCATCAACCGATTTGCCAAAGTTACGAATTTCCATGAGACACAGCCACAAACAAATGACCGCCAAAATGTTGTGATTGTGTAGGACCATTCGCACAGCGACTGAGACCAAGCTGTTAAAGCATTTAATCAAAATACGTACTAGAGTATTTAGCCACTTGGGTGAGCCAACGACATTGAATTGAATTAGCTTCTCGTATGGACGAAAGCGTATCTGATGACGTAAAGTGCCATAGAAGAAACCATGCATCATAATGAAGAGTCCTATGCGAGAGATTAGCTTGATCAGCGTATTGGAATTCAAAGTGCTGAGTAGTAAAACGCCAAGAAAGATATGCGCTCCAGTTATAAGAGTATCGCGCCATAGTATCAGATCTTGAAGTGATTTGGGCAGAAAATTTAATTTCATAGGCAGCTCCTCCTCCCCTTGGGTTCGTTCTTCATCTATGGGTAAATCTGACAGAATGGGACGCAAGTCGTAGAGAGGTTTATTTGTCTTTAGCTTTTGTTCTTCCTCCAGTTCCCCTTCAAACTTGTCACATATCCCATCAAACATTCCTTTGATGAATTT
The DNA here is from genome assembly GCA_024703675.1 of Drosophila nebulosa. Classification (NCBI taxonomy): domain Eukaryota; kingdom Metazoa; phylum Arthropoda; class Insecta; order Diptera; family Drosophilidae; genus Drosophila; species Drosophila nebulosa. The sequence goes on from JANFPS010000003.1 coordinate 16,643,873, forward strand.
TTCGATCTCCTCTTTGTCATTTTCCATTGCTTTCTTAATTTCCATGTCTGATGCAATTTTAGCGATTTCTTTTTGTTTTTGATTTTGATTTTGCTTTTTCGATTTCTTCTTCTTGCCAAAAGAAGTTGTTGATGTTGTTGTTGTTGTTGTTGCATGTTGCTTGACATTTTGTGTCTCTTCTTCTATAATCTCGTCGTCATCTACTTTACTTACCACCATTACATACTCTTGATCTCCTGCCATTAGAATCAGTTTTTTCTGCATCACTTGCTTTTGCTCCTTCTTGACATTGCCTGAATTTTTCTTTTTGTTGTTGTTGTTGTTGTTGTTGTTGTTGTTGTTATTGTTGTTGCTCTTCATTACAATATCTTTGACCTGATCCTTGTCATTTAGGGTTTTCATCTGTGCCTTAGCCTCATTGGCCACTTGCGTTTTCTTTGCACGCCCTGAACGAGGCATTTTGCTTAATAATTTACTTTTCTTTCGTTTTTTTTTTTTTTGGATTTGGATTTGGTTTTCTTTTTCTATATAGTTTTTTTTTTTTTTTGGATTTGGATTTGGTTTTCTTTTTCTATAGTTTTTTTTTTTTTTGTTAACGCCGAATATTAATAAAAAGTGCTTTCTAGAGATGCGGTTCACTACACGTTTGAGAATGAACTGAGGATAGGAGATTTTTCACTTTGACTCCTGACTACGATGTTGAAAGTGAGAATTGTCAGTGCTAATGTGATTGCGGCGAAAAAAAATGGCCTACTACCTTCGAGTAGTGAAGTTTCACAACAATTCATGGTTAACTTGATTTAAAAATCATTCATGATTGTACATTAAGCTTTCATTTGGCATTGTTCTAGAAAAGAAAATAGATTTCTCCCTCAAGGAAAAATTAAAAATTAAATTGTTGTCAATTTTTAAATATTTTTGGCCACTTTAAAATCAATCAATATTATGAAAAATGCCAAATATAAAATACTTTAGTGATGATGTCGGCTTCATCTGCATAGAAGGTGCGAGGGGGAAGGAAAAACAATTTTGATTTTATCCAATTTTAATGATAATTTATTCATGGGGGTCGGCACAAGGTTTATGGCACCATTTTGAAGACCCCCTGCCAAATGGCCAAACGATTCTAGAACCTTTTGTTGTACGCTGACCTAAACGCTTTTGGCCATTAGTTTGCGCTAAATATTTGCACAGTGTGCCCTAAATCCAAACAGAAGTTTCGATATGTATATAAATGAATTTATATTAGAATTTCAAGCTTGAAGTCAAGAGGTGGGACAATGGCATGGAGAGAGATTAGGTCTGGTTAGTCATTAAACGGGCATGTCAACATGCCAAACAATATTCAAACTTTGATGAACTGATGCAAAACCCAAAAAAGAAAAAGAAAAAAAATCAATCTCAATGGAAATTGACACAAATGTCGAAGGATTTTATTTTGCACCAGTTTTATTTTTTTGTATTTTTACTCCTCAAAATTTGCAAATGAAGTGCGATGAATTGTAAAATGGAATTGGAATCGCAATCCGGCAATGGCATTGGCATCGGCATCGGCATCAGCGATGACTGCTAATGAAATGCGATAAAATGCCATCGAACCGTAATAATGCTGACTGCTGAATGGCCACCGAATTAACTTGAGGGCCGGGGGCGGGGGGGGGGGGGGAGCGAAGGCCGGGGGCGTGTCTGTTGCAAGGACCATTCACAACATGCCACTGATCAATTTAATTTCAGTCGCTTTCACGTTTTAACATTATGTACCTCTTCGGTTGTCGGTTGTCGATTGTCGATTCGCGTTCGATTTGATTTGATGCCATCTCACTTGCTCTCACACTCTCTCACTCTCTCTTTCAATCTGCATCAGGATTCATTCGGATTTGGCTTTGGCCGTCGATTGTGCGGAAATTAGTTGAAGTTTGCACCGAAAAACTGAAATCAAACTGTGATTTTCGGGGGGCCAAATGAATTTGGCCAGAAGCAACAACAAAAATGTCAGCTTGTAGCGGATAGCTGGTAGCTAGGTTGGTAGGTAGGTAGATAGATTGATAGAGGTAACAAAATGATTGTGACATTAAAGTGCCATCAATGCTGTCAGTGATTTATATTGAAACTTGCAAATGCTATTAAGCCATTGATACCCAAAACCGTAACCAATTAAATTCAAATGGATTACGTCTAATCGAAAAATGAAACTCCACCGATGCGCTTAAAGTTAGCTTCGATATTGTATCGACTCATCGAAATATTTAAAAATCATAACCGTAGCCTATTCCTTTGCTAAAAGGCTTTGTAAGACTTTTCCTATACTTTGGCAAAAGGTGTAGCACATAAAATTTGTCTGTAAGCAAACGAATCTTTGATTTTTTAAGCCGATCGAACCACTATAACATCTTCCAAAAATTATTAAATTTGTGAGAGACACCTCGAAATATATGTGTGAAATGAGAAGTTCATTTCCCAATCTGAAAAAAGCTTTATTTAATATTTTGTCTCTCTTAAAGAAAATTGGTTTGACTTCAAATAGAAATTTGAAAATTTAGTACAGGGCTGCAAATCAAGGCGTGGCAAGGGAAAGACATAAAGTTCATTAATTCCCTTGTCTCACTTACATTAATGTTCCAAAAATTTTCAGAGAAAGTTATTGCTTCGACAAATCAATACCGAAACCATTTTAAAAAGATGGAATAATATTTTAACTAAAAGTCATAAACAAGTCCAACATATTAAGCCATATTATAGCCCACATTTAAAGATGACTTCCCAACATTTGATTGTTCTTAAATTTATCGAAACCGAAACCCATAAGACAAGTTCTTCCCTTACAAAGAAATTTTTTCAAACATATTTAATGACAATTTTAATAAACATGAAATGGAGATATTTTTTTTTTTAGTACAATTATCTTGGCAATTGCCAAAAATGTAAATCAAAACTTGTTGTCTCAAGTAGCTTTCCAATTATATTAAGAAGACCCAAGGAAAAACTAACTAAGAGTGCCGCTGTCAGTGGTCGGAGTCGGAGTTGGGGGGCGGGGAGGGGCGGGGTTACCACGAGGGCGTTGTAAAAAACTTCAAAAAACCAGACATTCTCTTGACTCCGTTGACAATTTGGATGATGCCTTTTTGCCTCCTGTTCTCGCCATTCTCATGGAAATTTTTTGACTTGGCGCCAACTGGCTATGGCGATGGCTCTGGCTGTTCGTCTTGCCGCCTTCTTGCTTAATTATTTCCTTGGCTAGAGCAAACAATCAACATAATTTTTGACACGCTTTCCTATCCTCTCTTCCTCCCTTTCTGCCCCTCCCACCATCCATTGCATACTTATTTTTTGCATTTTGTTTTGCTTCGCTCTCGATGAGCCTGACAGAATGAAAAATGTATAAAGTTGCATGGAGACTCGGAGACGCGACGATTGCATCGGCAAGTTAAAGCAAAAAAAAAAAAAACCAAAAGAAGGCTTCGTTTGGTCGTGCCGAAGTTCGGATACCCTTGCCATTGGTGTTAAGTAATGAGTTTCAATAAATTCTTCCCTCTAAACAAAATGAATATACCCTCTGGGAAAGAGCAGATAAAAAGCAATTTATGAAGAACTCTGCCAAATCGATAGTCAGTTAGCAAAGAAAAAAACTTTCCAATTTTAAAAGTAACAAGTAAAAGCTAAAGGTTCATAGTGTATTGTGATTGTGATTCTTGAACCGAATTGTCTCTGCTTTTGTCGTATAATCGATGTGATCTTTTCTAAAGCAGCTTATTTTGATTACAATCACCTAGAATCATAGGTATATATTTTTTTACGTCTAGGCAAAAACATGTTCAAAACAACGCCATAAACTTTTGGTATATTAAAGAAATTCACTCGTCTCATTTGTTTACTTCTAAATTTGTAAGCTCTTTTGGAGTTCGCCATATAAATGTTGTATATAGTTTCCATATAATCCCACAGGTGTTCATAATAGACCAAAGAACAGCAACGACAACACTTTCCCTTAAAAATGTTTATCCCAAAGCTTTTGCTTTGGTATTTAAATTTCGATTTCAATATGACATTGCTCAACCTTTACGGTGACAAAACAAAAAAAAAAAAAAAACGTTGCATAAATTACAATTTCAGGCACTTTGGCTTAGCTTCTTTGAAATGTAACCCAGAACTCGAAAACCTTTTTCGATCCGAACTGTACCGTTCACATGTGTGTGTGTGTGTGTGTGTGTGTGTGTATGGCCTTTTAAACTGACTCCAACTATAACTATCGATCTCACTTAAGCCCAGGCAGAGGCAGGACCAGTGTCTGGGCCCATATGCAAACTGGCAATAAAATTTAAATATTTTGCATATAAATCAAATCGATGGAAAATTTCGGTACAAAGGTGTCCTCCACACACACGCCCCATATGTGTGTGTGTGTATATGTGGGTGCCTGTCACTTACCAAAAGCTAAAGCGTCGACGCCCAAAGGACCAGTTTCCGTTTTGCCAATGTGCAACTGGACAGGCTAAACTGGCTGGAGGGGCTGCGGGCTGAGCGAATGGATGTCTGTGGAAGGCTGTGCCAATGGTTGGTCGCTTGGTCGGTTGGTCGATGGGCTGATGGTTTGGTTTAGCTAAGTGTTTCGTGGCTGTCCGCTGTCCGCAGTCGGCTGTCTGCATCTATGTATATGTCCTTACGTAACGCATGCGAATGTGTGCGCTGACACAAATTGTGAAGAGTTGAGCACTACGTCGACTGTTGTTAAATGAGCGATCAGCTTGAGCATGCAAGACGAAGCACGTAATCATAATCGAGGCACGAACTATGCAAGTTAACTTGCCCTGTCAGAACGTAAACCACGACGTCTAGCAGAGTTGGTAAACCTTCATTCGATGCTTCTTTGACAAACAATGTGAACATACACACATGTGCATATATGTATGTATATTATGCTGGGACCACTTAAGGTATATGGCAAGCTTTCACTTATGTATGTATGTACATATACGCACTTACGTTTGACGTAAACTTGTCACGAAGGCTTGCGTTCGACGTGAACTTTGATAACTTTCATTGAGAGGGCGGAAACAATAAACAATTCATTTGACTAATTGTGAGAAGTTCCTCAAGTAAGTTTGCAGTTAATAACCAAAGATAACTTCAATATCGAACATTTAGAAATAGATTTAATAAAAGATAATAGTAATAATAATATTAATAATGGATATATCACTCGCCTGTTTTTTAATCGATCAATGATTTTCTGTACAATCAAATAGCTAGAACTGTTTTCACGACTGAAATTAGAGAGAAATGGATAATAATAATTATCAGAATTAGATTAACGGAAACGTCTTTAGATTGGGGTGGCTTACCTGTTCCAGAATTCCTTTGGTTAGTTTCTATTCCAAATATTCAGGTTTATTTTTATTCCACGTAGACTTTTATTAAGTTGAAATAAACCTGTGAAATTGAAAATTATTAAGTTAAAGAACATAATTTTCTAAACATAATTATTGATTTCACCTTAATTTAATGTTTAACAATAACGCAGCACAAAAAACGATCGAGGTGACACCCCAGCAGCAACTGATGTGACCTCTGCTGGCGCTGCTGCTTATATACACTCAGAGCAGCGGAAAGTGAAGAAGCAGCTACGCTCACCCGCGCTCACCTACTTCTCTTTCTCGCTCGCCCCCACTCATCATCTGCTTCAAGAAGAAGCACAGCGTAGGCAGCATATGCTGCAGCGAGCAGCTACACCGGCGCTCACTTGCACTCACCCACTTCCCTCTCTCACCTACTCCCATTAAGCATCTGCTTTAAGAAGAAGCAGTGCTGAGTGAACGCAAGCAAAAGAAAGGGTAAGTGGGAGAATGCGAGAGCGCCGGCGTAGCTGCTGGCTGCAACGCTATCCCTTCTTTCCGTTCTCTTGTTCTGTGTGCAAAAATACTCTTTTTTAGCAAAAATACAAATACATATCCAAAGCAAATGCCCAAAAACTATTTTTTTTTTTTCAATCTACTTATGGACCGTTATCTCGTCTATTTTTAGCAAATCGCAATTCAAAATGCTTAAAACATAAACTTATCGCAAAAGGCGGTAATTATTTCAAATTGTTTCATAACCAATCCAAGTCCATGATGCACATAAACAGTGTTTGTCATTGAGGAATGCCTTTTGATGAGCTTTCCCTTAACAACGTCTCAAAGGGAAACTCTAACAAAGTGAGAATTTCAAATTTTCAATGTGCAAACGCAAGAAACTTGCAAGTTCATTCGTTCAAACTTGCATAAAGTAAAGTCAGCCTTAAAGTTTCTCAATTGAGGGGAAGAGTAGCACGCCACATACATATGTATGTACATATGTGCATATTTTCATATGTGTGAGTGTACCTTAGTATATACTTAGCATACAGCTGTGTTCAGAAAAATAGGAAGCTGTAAACGACAACATTTCTGACTGGAGGAGGTAGGGAAGGTTACGGCGCATTACGGGGAAAGAAGGGGTCGAAGTCTTTTTCAAATTGCTTCACAAAACAAAAGAAGAACAAAGCAAAACGAGCAAGACACTCACCTTACCGTTAGATGACGTTCAGCTTAGCGGTTTGCGCATTTTTTTATATTGCTTTCTCTTTCACACTTGAGCACAAAACAAAAACAAAACAAAAACTCGCAATGGCAATTGTGCACATGGACACCTACACTAGCACATACATGCGCCGGCGCCGCAGCCCCAGCCAACATACACAAATAGTTAACAACAATTCACTTAATAAGCACTTAATAGATTTTCTTGTTGTTAACAGCAAACGAAAGCGAAATTAATTACCTCAATTAACAATACAAATTTATTGCAATTTAATAAGAACGAGAATTTAACAATTTTAATTCTTGAACCGCCGACCACGAACTGAAAACTGAAATTATATAATTCGATTCGAGCATTGGAAGCCGCTTCGAACATGTTTTAATTTAAGCCAGTATTTGGCCGACGTCGAACATGCTCCCAGTATTTATTTCACGTATTCAGCGAAAGATCGCCTACTTTATCGTGTTCCCAATTCCTGGCAGCATGTTGCTGATTACTTGCGCCTAGAAACTCACTATCTACAATGTTCCCAGAAATGGCTAGGGAACATGTTTCAGGCAATTTTCGATTTCGTCAGTCTCTAAAGCAGCCAAAAATCGGAGATTGCTTTTAATTTGGCATTAATATTCACTAAGTATTTATTCCCAGTATTTGTTTTCAGTATTTGAGCGAGCGAGCAAGTGAACAAGAGATTACGACTTTTTCGAGTTGCCAATTCTCGGCAACATGCTGCACAACTCTTGCGCCCAGAAACTTGCTATGCGATATGTTTCCCACAACTTGGATACAATGTTTCCGGAAATTGCTTAACAACAAACATTCTTTCATTTTTTTTACTTTGTTTTTTTGCCTTGTTGCATGCATTCCTATTTTTCTGAACACAACTGTATACAAGTATGTGGAGCACACTTTGTATAGATATATATATATATATATATATATGTAAATATATAAGACTTGAATCTTGAGTCTGGCATCATTTGCATCATTTGGCCCAATGCATATGGAGACGTAATGCAGTGACTGCCTTCAATATTTTCGTATCGTTTATGTGTTCCTTGTGCACTTTTGGCCACATTTATTACACAATTCCAATAAATAACATTTTGTAGGGCTTCCTGTCTGCCTGCTGCTGCTGTTGCTGCTGCCGTTCGTCCTTTCTGGTCAAGAGGACTCTGACTTCTGTAGAAGGTAGAATGATGGTTGGCATGGGTGGTTAGGTGGTTAGATAGTTAGGTGGGTGATGGTAAGAAGGTCGTGTGCGATGCCTGCAGCACGTCGACAACGATTTCTTTATGGTATTTGCAACGACATCGTCAGCTCGTCATCGTTTTGCCGTTGGCACAAGAAGTACAAATTTTATTTACGATGTATTTTCATGTATGAAATGCCTTCGTTTGTGTGTGTGTGTGTGTCTCTCTTTCTCCTTCTCCATATCTGTCTCTTTCCCTCTGAGTATATATTTCTGCAATAAATTGTTGTGCTTTATTGATATTCTTCTCCACCTTCATCTTAGCTTTTGCCTGCGGTTCTGCTTCAGTTTCTCTCTCTCTCTCTCTCTCGTACAACTTCTTCTTGGAGTTCTTCCTTCCTTCCTTCGTCTCATTTATTTCATTTCATTTGATATTCATTCTATTTAGTTTCGGTCTTAGCACTTGAAGTGCTGTAAATTTTGATTTAATTGACAGATAAAATATAATTTAAAATAGCACAAAAAATAAAACAAAAACTGGGCAATCGAATTCTAAGTCTCGTATATAGAGAAAAGGAAAGCTTATTGATATGCATATTTCTAGCATATGTGGGAATGAGTGTGTGTGTGTGCGGGTGTGTGTGTGTGTGTGTGTTCTGTGTTTTATTTGAATTTGCTAGAAGTGCACATTGTTTGCTAAGCAAAGTTTGCCATTTACTACGCTGCGTTTTACTACAATTCAAATATCAATATCAAACGGCACATGTGAATACTGAATACTGAATATGAATATGAATATGCAGATGAAGATGCCTGTTACAAATCTGTAAGATTGTATGCCCAATAAGCATCAATCTCAATGAGTAACTTTAAGCAATCGATCAATTAGTTGAAAACAAGAACAAAAAAAAGTTACCTAATAAGGTCAATTTTTTTTTTTTTTTTTTTTTTTTTTATTAAAGCGGTTAGCACTTGCCTCAATTTCCGACAGCAATTGTCAACCATTTGCAATATCGCACAAAACCTGTCCACAATATCGTTATCTTTTATGACTGACAACTCCCGGCAAACCCCCCACGCCAACTTCCTGTCCCATCATCGATTCCAGAGTTTTGCAATTCTCATTCAATCTCGTTCAATGGTAGCTCATGTGGCGAACTGGCCAGACCAGACCAGGCCAGGCTAGGCCAGGCCAATGTGGCAAATTAAAATTTATTCTCTGACAATTCTTATTTAAAGGACATACGCCCAATGCCAGTGGGTGAATCCAAGACCAGAGAATGCAATGCCTTAACGGGTCCACAAACAAATAAACAAACAAGTAAACGAAAACATTCTCACAGGCTCAGTCAAAGAATGGCTTGAAGCCGACTTTGGCCAGGTCTAGCAGTTATTTATATACACTTTTCTATATGGTGTGGGGGAGGGGGGAGGGTGGGAGGGTTGGGGGTAAGATTAAACAGAAATCTATTATTAATTGTTTAGGTTTATAATAAATTAGAGTGTTTTTTTTTTTTTGAGTGAGAGAAACTTTTTAAGGATATTTCAATTGTCGATCAATTCGTCGATTATATTGAATAAACATATTGAATATTGCTGCTGCTGTTGTTGTCACATTTGCTATGCACACGCTTAATGGCAGCGACAATCGAGCCTATGGTTGTTCCTTAGCCATGGATGGAAACGATGAGAAGACGGACCGGACCAGACCAGACCAGACCAGACCAGAGGCTCGGGTCGGGTTTGGTTCGCTTCACAATGCGCAATAATAAAAACAATAACGAGCAGCAGCAACAGCAACAGCAACAACAACAACAACAAATTCGATGAATGCCACTGCCTACCCGTTACCCAAACCCTACACACACACACACACATTCGGTTCTTTCGGTTCTTTTTGGTCATTTTGGTTTTTGTGGAAGCATATTGAAAAATTGTTGTTGCTGGTTTTTTTTTTTGGGGGGTAGGAAAAACCCATTTGGCTATTGTTTGTCATACTTTCGACCGGCAGCCGCTGTTGCCATCGCTTTTCCTGTTTTTCCTGCTGGCTGACTACCACGCTGCCTCACTGCCTCACTGCCTCGCTGCCTCACTGCCTCGCTGTCTCACTGACTGCCTGCCTGCTTGCCTCCTGCAGTGGATTTTCAATAAATGACTTATGTGTATACACCGCGGGCTAACTGCTCTCCATGTCCACATACACGGTGTATGGAGCAGTTGGAGAAGTGGACTGGCTATACGGATTGAGAGAAGCTCCTGTTTCTGGCATTGTCGGTAACGTATCTCGCCGTTGCCGTTCGCCGTTTGCCGTTGCTGCTATTTGTGCTTTTAACGAGCCCAGCTGCGGCTGCTATGCGAAAATCGCTTTTAAAAATAATAATAACAATGTTGTTTGCCCTAGGCCCAAAAGAATCTTTATGTTTTAGCTGGTTATCCTAGGCGTATACGCGCTATTTTCGCACACACAGATACACACCATGCCATGTTAGGGGTATTCCTAATTAAGCAAAATGCATTAGCTGAGATATGCGCAGACTTCTAATTACAGCATGTGTTGTTCATTCAGTTGTTTCGTTCTGCCTCGGAGAAGGATCAGAGTGATGACAACAATCGACAGAACACATGTCAATCAAATTTCATATTCATTACAATTCAACTTTAATGTATCTACATTACTTTAAGATCAAATTAGGTAATCATAATTGAGAATTTTACTTTTCACTTGGAATTGATCAGATAATAGTTCGCCTCAAGGCTAACCTGGCGCCAAAATAAGATCGTTTTTAATATTTGGCTCAACCAATTCAATTAATTAATAAAACTTTGTGTACATTTTTCTCAGGTGAGATCAAGGAGTGGCCTCAATGCGGAATCATTATGGACTCTAAAAGCAAATAAAATTAAATTGATATAAGCACATGACAAAATTCCCCTGGATACTCTTAAAGAGTTACTAAAGTTGTAATGAACTTTTTCTGAGACGCTTCTGAATTTTGGTTCTCTCAAAACCAATTTGTTCAGTTCCTTTATTATTATCCCACTCACTCTCTCTCTCTTTCTCTATTTCTATAGCATTTTTTTTTTTTCTTTGTTTTTGTCATGGCTAATGAAAACATTCGCCAGTAAAGTGAATAGAACGTAGAGCAAGTGAGCGAAACCATGCCACGAATAGTTATTAAAATATTTTTCCTATGTGTCCGCCAATGACATTTACAGGGACAGTAACAAGCAGCCAACATAGAGAAAGAGACAGCATACAGACAGACAGAAAGAGAGAGGAAGAGAAAGACCATTTTGTTGGCATTGCCTATGGAATGATGTTGATGGTTTTTGGGCAACAGAATTGTTTGCGTTTAAAGTGTAGCTTATTTACCTGCTGAACATAGTGCATTGAGCGACCCTATCACTATATGTATGTGTGTCTCTCCGTGTGTGTGTGTGTGTGTGTGTGTGTGTGTCTGTGTGCTATGTTGGCCCGCATAAATGACGCACTGCATGAGGTCCTTATGCCTGATTGTATTCGTCGCTGGCCATTCTCATTGATATTCCGGCTTGTTTGTTGTACTCATTAAATCAACTTGGGGTATACTCGAAACATTCAGAAACAATTTTAGTAAAATTTTTTAAAAAATGGCTCTTAATTTTTTTTTTTAAGAAAATAAAGTAATTTGAAACTTTTTTAAAAATTTGTTTAAATGATTTGCTTAGAATTCATATATATTTATAGATCATTTCTAAGAGGTATCTAGGAAAGTCAATTGAGCTTAAATTTGCCCCTTATAGTATGCAATTAATAGTTTTTGAAAACTTTAAAGAATTTTCCAAATGTTCTGTAACTAAATATTGAATTTTAAGGGCTCAATAAATCGCTTACAATCCCTGAAAATTCCTTAGGAAACCTCAGACGTTTCGCTTCCTTCTTCTATGAAACAAAGACAGTCTTAGAAATAATGTGACCACTTGAAGGTCTAAAAATTATAACTGCATACTTAAGGGAGCAAATAACCCTCACCATTTTAAATTCGCCACTGGATTTAGTACTTATTAGTTAGATTATTATTTGAGCTTGCACGCATAATAATTTTTCACTTTAATTACTCTCAACTCTGATGAAATGATTTCAAAAATTTCTGTAATATGGAAAAACCGAGTTAATTTAAAAAAAAAATAGATCTAAACTAATATGGTAGAATAACTAATTTAATAAAGGGTATATTTAGTTGTTGTACTCTACCTTTTGACTTTAGTTAATTTTTACTTGTTTACTAGCCGCCGTTGCCCCTGTCTTCGTCGCTCTTGCCAACCAGAAAAAAAAAATTCTATGTACACCTGTCTAGAACATGGCTACCCATTCTCCATCAGCCATTTGGCCACTGGGCTCTTCCTCTTCCCCTCTCCTTCTTCCTCTCACTCACTCTCTCTCTCTCACTCTCTGTGTGTGTTTATGCTGATTTTAATCAACGAATTTAACGTGAGCATTTGTTTGTCATTTACAGTTATTGCTGCATAAACAGACACACACACAAACAAACACACACACACACACATACACATGGACACACAGGCTTGCATAAATAGACAGACAGACAGATAAATTTTATTGTATTTCATTTTTATTGCTTAATATTAAATAAAACAACAACAAAAAAACACAACAACACAAATTGTTTGTGTATGTGTGTGTGTGTGTTTCAAATTAAATTTAAATAGAATTATAAAACAAATAAAATAACAGATAATTGAACAGTTAACTTAAATTGTCCAACTCAAAATGCAATCAAAAATGATAAGTAAAAAATTCCTTTAAAGTTGCATAAAAAAATGATGCGAAAAATTTAACAGCCACAATCGCTTTTGGACTCCAAAAAGACCCGAGGATGAGTAGAAAGAGGAGCAAGAGGAGTGTCCTGGAGTCCAAAGTAAATCAATTGGATGCCATTTATATGCGTGGCATATAAAAAAAAAAAAAAAACGAAGAGAAGGAAAATTCTGGATGCTGAGAATGAGATGGAGAGGAGGTAGAACTGGTGGCTGGAGTTTACATTTTTTTTTGGCTGAGAGGGATGAGAACAGCTGCTGCCATAAATAGCAGGACTCGCACATGCTACACACACACACACCCACATGGAGTGAGACAGAGATGGAGAGAGAGAGGGACGCATGAGGCAAGGTGTAAGTCTAACTAGTAGCAGCTACTACCAACACCCATCCCCCATACCATAACTACTCCCCTCCTCAATCTTCACTGATGTTGAGAGCATTTTATGCGCAAAATGCAAAATTTAAATTAAATTTTCACTGAATTCCAAAAGGCAAAAACGTGGCCAAGCGAAACGCAAACATAAAAACTTAACTCAAGTCAATGGAAAATGCGAAATGGTAAATGGAAGATGGTTATTATGTTCCACGCTCGGTGGACACTAAACACAAAAAAATCTCCCATACCCCTTATGATGTGGGCGTGGTTTAGTTTGTTGACTTTGGGTTATGGGTTATGCTCGCAAAACTGTTGCCTACTTATAAGGGGCAAACGAAAAAAATTCTTTAGAAAAATAAAAAATAATTATATGCAAAATGTTTGTTTAAATTCAACTTTTTAATTTTAATATTTAGGGTATAAAAAGAGTCTTTACTCTTCACACGATTTGCTCAAAATGTTAACCTTGTGAAATTTCTTTTTGTGTGTCTTTCTTCTTCTTGCTGGGATTTTTCTTGAGCCTTTTTTTTATTTATTTTTTTTTTTTGTTGTTGGTTGTTTTTTGGGTTGTTTGTTTATTCTTGTATATTTTATTATTGCTTAAAATTTACGCTAAGAGCAATAAAATATTTTAATGGCCGCATAAAATGCTGCAGCAATTGTAAATAAAATCAACCCCAATGGACTGAAGAAGAAGAAGAAGAAAAAATTGGATGGCGGGGGGAGGTGGGGTGCGAATCTTCCAAATCTGAGCATGTTTGTTCTTCTTTACCCAAAGAGAATTCTGTCTTTTTCCGTTGGCTTAGTTTTTATGGCTTGTGGTGATTGCCAAGCGAAAACAATTTGCCAAATGAAAATCGAAGGAAAGAGACAACCACAACAGGAAATAAAACCAAAAAAAAAAAAAAACAAAAAACAAAAAACAATAAAGAAAATAAGAAACCAAAAATGTTAGCGAATTTCACCAGCAAGTGCAAAAATTTGTTTTTCCCTTCCTTCCTTTGCTTTTGCTTTTGCTTTTGCATTTGCCTTTGTTTTGTGTGTGTGTGTGTGTGTGTGTGTGTGTGTACGGGAGTAAAGCAACAATGAGTTGTAATTAAAAAGTTTTCGCAAGAAATTCAATCAGGCTGCAGCCTCCCAGAAGCCACGCCCACGCTTGTAAACAGTGAAGCCAATTAAACGCTCATTAAGTGCACAGGATAAGGGAGACGCAGCCAAGCGGAGCCGCATCAGAGCATCAGCATCAACGTCTCGACTTAATTTTTTAATACCTTTCACAATAGACTAGACGTGTCGGCATATTGGACACGCCTTCTTCTTCTTCTTCTTCTTCTTCTTCTTTTTGTTTCAACCTTTTTTCATGCGACTAACACAGGACGTATGCTTAATCTAAAGTCTTTGGCCGGCGTTTGCGTTTTACTTTGTTCTTAAATTGGCCAACTTAATGGGTAGAAACGGTTTTGATCATTTCTTTTTTACTCCAACACTTTTTAACGGCAACACAACAGAGCCAAGGTAAACTTTGCAACAACAAAAGAGAAACAGAGAAACAGAGAAAGGGAGAGAGAGAGAGAGAGAGAGAGAGAGAGTGAGTGAAAGGAAGCTGGCAAGGCGGGAGATGAAATCCCACACTTACTCACTCACATTCTCATTTTTATTTGCCATGAAATTCGTCTTTTATATATATATAAGTATGTATGTATGTATATAGAAGGAGATATATTCACTTTGCCTTCATTATGGCACCGTTTTAGCTTGCCATCTTGTCGACTGTTTAAATACAAATGAAGTTAATAAAAACGCAACAACAACAACAAAAACAACAGCTACCTCTGAGTATCAATGTGAGAATGCAAGTGGGTAAGGCGGGGGAGCGTGGTGGAAGAACTAAAGGTAAGCGCAAATTCAAATCTCTGCTCCCTATCGTTGGGTCTTTCTCTTTATCTCTCTCTCTATAATTTAATAACTGCCGCCAAAAAAACATACAACAAAAATTTCAGAGCTAAAATTATATAGACGAATAAATCTCGATATAGGAACTTCATTTAAATTTTTGCTTAGAAATTATGTAAAAATAAATCAAAAGTAGGAAATTCTCCAAATGGATTACTGAAACTGAAAATCTATCCTTGTAGAGATATTTCCGACACCATAAAGCATATATATTCTTGATGCTGATCAAGATCAAGAAGCCGAGTCCTTCTGCCTGTTACACACACATTGTGGCGACTTTAATATACCCTTTTACCCTATGGGTTTATACAGGGTATAATAATCGTTCTCTCTGAGTGATGCAAACAAGGACATGGTTTTCCCCTGCGATTAGCATTTGAAGTTATCATAATAATTGCATACAAAATTGTTTACTAAGTTTTCATCAAGGTTGGCAATTTAAAAAAAAAAAAAGTCGCCTATACATTGCTTTCTTTAATTCGCTTTCTTAGCCAAAAATTTCTAAGCATTAAATGGGCTACAAGTGATGGAAAGACATTAAGCGTCAATTTCTATATTTTTAAGAATTTTTTTGGGCCAAAAAAGTAAGAAAAAAAAACAATTGTTGAACCTTTTTTTTGAAACGATTTTTCTATTGCATTTTGACAGTTATGAAAATCATCTATTACTCTCTCTCGCTCTCCCCTTTTTGAGTAACGACTTTTAGACATCGATTTTTCTTTGGCAAATTCAAATCAGTTGATGACAATCTTGTAGACAGTCTTTAAATTAAAGAAAAGTGAAAATTACTTAATAGTTTATCTTTTCAAGATGATCAGGCAGCTTGAATTTTGTTTTCCCATTCTCATGTCCAATTTTTGGCAATTGTCTGTCTGCCCTGTCTTTTTTTTTTAGTTTCTTTTATGAATTTTAAAAGTCTAAAATAAAGCGTTTTTTTTTTTTTTAGATTTGCTAGCTAAGTGTAAATAACTTTTTGCAGAGAAAAAACAAAAAAACACAGAAAGGAAAATGACTTTGCCATGTTTTTCGCTTAATTGCTTACCATTTAAAAATGCTGCAACTTGTACAAATAACTCAATTAGACCTTGGCCCTTACCTGCAAAAAAGGTAAAAGAGGAACAGAAGATGAAAGGCAGCGCTCATTGGGCAGTGGAAATTGTGTTGGGCATTTTGCACTTTGCGCTAACTTCGTTGCTTAAAAAGAAGCATGAAATACAGCAACAACAACAACGACAACAACGACAAGAATAAACTTTTATTTTTTGCGTTGATGAAGAAGTCCATAAAAGGTGCAAATCCCGGCAGCAGACCGCGCCATCTCCATCTCCAGCTGCAATTCGTGCCTGGTCGAAGGACTAACAAACAACAAACAGAAAAGCAAACTTAACTCCAAACGCCCAAATGGCAAATAAATAAAGGCGAACAAAATTTTCTGGCCCCAAAATGGCGTGAAAATGTACGCGAAAAGTAAAAAAAAAAAAACAAGACCAACAATGAAGGAAAACCAAGTTAATTGTTGGTCTTAGTTTTGCTCCTTTTTGGCTTTTTTTTTTGCTTTGGTTTTTCTTCGTCTTCTTATTTGGTTGGTTGGAAAACTTGAACACAAGTGCATAAATAATGGAATTCCGTATGTTGCGAGACAGAGAGAAAGAGAGATTTCCAATTAGTTGCCAAGTATCAACTAAGTGGCCAAAAAGGACTTTAAAGTCTAAGGACCTTCATACTAAGCACTAGTCAAGCTTAACTCAATCTTAATTAGCTCGCGCACACATTTCTCTCTCACTCTTTCTCTCTCTCTCTCTCTCTCTCTGCTTATCATCAGTTTTTCAGTGTGCACATTTTGCCATTTTCACATTTTCCCATTTAGCAGTTTTTCAGTAATTTTCCATGCATTTTCATAAATCGTTCGTTCGTTCGTTGGTTCGTTCATTCGTTTGTTCGTTCATCAGAAAAATGCTTTGTCGTCTGTTTCCTGATGCTTGTTTGTGCCAGAGAAAGCCTCGCAAGAAAGGTGAGCACCAGAGAAACCCATTCTCATTCCCATTCCCATTCCCCTCAATTCCCGCCAAACCAGCTTCTCCTTCAACCAACTCCTCTTTGATGTCATCCACGTTGTCAAGTTGCATTTGGCGCAATTGAAATCGAAGTAGCATCATTTTTTTCTTCTTCCTTTTCTTCTTTCCCCATCTTTCTTTTTCATTCAGTTTTTTCCCCTTTTTTTTCTTTCTTTCTTTCTTCTTGTTATTTTCATTTCTTTTGTAGCTGTAGAAAGGAGTACAACAACAACAAAAAAAGTCAAGTGTTTCATTGTGAAAGTTTTTATACTCTAGAGAATATTTCCATTTTGGCTACAATTATTTTAGTAATATTTTCCAAGGACAATTGCTTATCGTTTGAAAGAGTGAAACCAACTTAATTGAAGGCCAATTGAAGTCAATTTACTCGCTGATTATTAATCAAACTTAATAACAACTTCCTTCAAAAAAGGACTAAAAGGCTTTTTCGCTAGTCATGGCAAACTTTTGGTTAACGCGAATCGACCCGTTTAGATTTGACATTTGAGTGAGTATGAAATAAAAACAAACTAGAACGACATGAGGAAGGCGTGACAGGCAAATATGTGATGGGAGAGACGACATCTCACGGATTTCTGGCATCAATGCACTGCACACACCAAAACACACACACACACGTTGAAGGAGTCGCTGACATAGAGAGAGAGAGAGAGAGACACACAGTGAGAAAGACACAAGGCGTTGATGGTAGAGCGGGGGGAAGTGAAGTAGCATTCCTTTTTATTTAAGAGTCGCAACGCGTAAAACGAAATTGACAAAATCTCATGAAAGTGGCTAAGACGCCTTGACTTGTTCAGCCATTCCTCCTTTCTTCATCCTCCCCCCCCCCTCTCTCCACCCGCTTAAATTCCAACTGTAACTGTGCCTTCTGATAAGTAAGTGAGCTTATGTATGCCAAGATGCCAACAACCTCCACTTTCATGCAGCATAACAACAAAAAGTGGCAATATATTTCATAGCCAGCATATAGCAAAAAAAAAAAAACCCAAGAGTGTTGGGTGGGGGGGAGGGTAGGGGTATTGGTAGGTAGGTAGAGCAAGAGCCAGAAAGGAAGAGGCTTTTCTAAAGTCACTCTCTGACTCTCTCTCTTTCACACATTCGAGACAGTCTTAGTGGGATTTTCTCGGATAAAGCAATGAGCCAGAGATCGATCACTTAAAGAACAATTTGAGAGACAAGCAAAGAGAAACAGAGAGACAGAGAGAGACACACACTTCACAGACTTCAAAATGTATTTACCCAAGGCTTAGCCAACTTTCAAATAAAGTCCTTATCTTCGATTTTAAGCTGATGTCTCATGCTTTGAGCTAACTGACAGCGATTAGTGATACTCTCGATATATATTTGAATCAATAAACAGCTTGTAGCCCTCTTTAGCTAAAAAATATTTCGAAACTATCGATAAACAATCTCTTAATCTCTAATGGCTAACTGGCTTGGGCTCTAAATGGATCTTATCGATGAGCAAACTCTTTATACTTTCTATCGTTGTAGTTTCATCTCTAATGGACACCTGTTTAGGATCTCTAATGGCTACCTGGCTTGGGCTCCACAATATCGAAACTATCGATAAACAATTTTGCTTTACTTTCAATCGTTTTACTTCCATCTCTAACGCGCACCTGTCTCGGATGCTGTAGTTGCAGTTGTCAGTTGTCCACAATATCAAAATTATCGATAAACAAACTCTTTTTACTTGCTATCGTTTTACTTACATCTCCAATGGACACCTGTCTAGGACTCTCCAGTTGCAGTTGTCAGAGTGTAGATGACTCACAGGCGCACTGCAGCGTCTCAGTGATTTGCCCAGAAGTATAATGTCCATCCTGAAGCCAGTCACAAGGGCATATCAATCACTAGATTGCCAAAAATGTTCGTCAATCAAGAACTAAAGCATACATACATAGGTCGACCATGTTGTAGCTGATTTGCCAATCGACATTTTTGCTGTCGTTCATCATCAATCGATGACCTTGTCCTGCATTTTGCGAGCACCTCAATCATCAATCTCTTGATCTTTCACTTCACTTTCCCTAGAATTTTCAATTTTCCATAAATTTCAAACAAGCCTCGGCCGTTTCATCCTCTCTCTCTCTCTCTGTGGTCCTTTTCTTTCTTCTTTGGCCATCAGCTTCAATTAGTCCAACGTCTGTCTATGCTCAAGGTCAACGGCCCGGATTTGGCTTTGGGTGGAGAACGAGAACGAATTGGCCATTAGTTCGTACACTGCGGGCTTAATTAATCATTGCTAAGTGTGCTCAAAGCAAAAAACTATTAGACATAAATGTGATTTTTTTTTTTTTCTTTTTGTTGCTTCTCTTTTTTCTTCATTTTCCTACAGTTTCCTTTTTATGCTTGCTTGTTTTTTCCGTCTCCCCACTCCCACTGCTGTCCGCTCGTTTAGCTCGTTTGCCTTCGCACACAATGTTCCGTTTCCGGGCTAGTCAGCAGGCAGCAGGCGGCAGGCGGCAGGGCTCACAAATTACTTAAAGATAGACGAGAATCCGGGATGAGATTGGGGCAGAGAGTGGGGTGGGGTGGGCCAGGACTAGTCTAACGACGCGTTATATCCGTTTCCGTTTCAACATTGAACCGCCGCACATTCAACACTGTGCACATTGAGTGATGAAGTTTCAGTTGCACTATGGTTTCAGGTCGGGTCAGGTCAGGCTCTGGGTCGACCTCTTCCCCCCCTCCCCCTTTAACCATTGTCACTCTCACTAGCTAACGCTAGGCGTGGGCATAATCATTTTTTTTTCCTTCCTCTCTTTCTCTCTCGTTCTCTCTCTCTGTATGTATTTTTTGCTCCTATTTTTGTGTTGGCGGGCAAGTGATAAAATGTTTTATGTGCTCGAGTGTCTGATAACAATAAATAACGCCATCAGGAGGACGAAAAAGGACTCGACGAGGACATGTAAACAAATTGGCGTTGAAAGCCTTAACTTTTACTGGTTGTTTGTTTAGGATTTGTCGTTATCCTCTGCCATTCTATCTCTCTCTCTCTCCCCTCTCTCACACTCTCTCTCTCTCTCTCTCTCTCTCTCTCTCTTTGTCGTTGGCACTTCTCTGTTTTGTTTTTTTTTTCCCATTGCCGCCTTCTATTTGCATTTTAATGATGAATGGTAATCAACATCAATTTGCCCAGAGAGAACCTCTTTTTTTTATGTTTTTGTTTTTGGTTTTATTTTGTGTTTTCGGTTTGTTTGTTACTCCACCAAATTAATCATCACGCACTCATGTGTGTGTCTATGTGTGCCTGTGTGTGCCTGTGTGTGTGGGTGTGTCTGTGTGTGTCTATTATTAATTTCAATGATTATTAATTCCTTTTTCATCGTTCGTTTTATGTGCGAAATATTTGCCTAAAAGCAACAGTTTTGTTGGTCTTCAAATTAAATTGCTCATTTAGCCGTTAATTGTCTATATTTATATTAGAAAATTTTAACTATTTGTTTAAACTTAAATCGCAAATCACTTAAAAGCGAAAAAGAATATGCTGAAAAGTATGCTATAAAAAAATAATAAATTAATTGATAGACCACTTCCCTTTTGGTTCTTCACTCACCAAGCAAAACTGATCAATAAGGCCAATCTAGTTGAAAATATTGAACACCAAAAACAGTAAATAAATGGGTAAACTTTGACCCTTGCCCCTTAGTGCAGAGGGCCAGCAGCCTTTTAAGGTGAGGCAAAGGGACATCTCTTACGAATTGCTGGCTCAGATCAAAGTTTTTTATGTCATAATAGATATGTCATACATTTCAATCACTTTTTTTGCTTAAAAAAACATATTTTTGAATTATCAAATAAATTAATATCTTATTGGCCATTACTTTTTTTCCATCTTTCTAGCAATTAATAGATTCCGTTGCATTAGAAACGTATAACTTTTTGAATCGAAGAACGAATCGAGCCAATTTTTAATGTCCTGTTCTTAATTGAAGCGTTCCACATCTATCAATACAAATGGTAGTCGAAAGGGGCTATAAGGTAGGTGAGCCAAAAATTCCTATCCACTTTCCATTCGGACGAGCAACATGTAGTCGAGCGTTGTCGTAATGAAAGATTATGGACTCGTGACTGGTTTTTCGACAATAGCTCCTGTGATAATATGACCAGGTTTTAGCAGCTTATAGTGAATCATACTCTTCTGATCCCACTAAATACAGAGCATTATCCTAGCATCATCGGCTTGCGCATTAAGTTTCCCAGTTGGCCAGGCTTTACATGAAATTTTCAGCATTTCGGGTTGTCGTTTTTTCGATAATGATTTGATGTAAAGAAGATTTCTTTTTATACCATTTAAGCAACGTTTTTGACATTCCAAATGGTGCGTATTGGAAACGAAACTTAATGTTTTCAATGCAGTAAAAATTAAACTTATTGTGCCAAACTCAAAAAGCTTAAAAACAATATTTTTTTGACAAAGGTTACCACTTTACAATGCAGCCAAAAATCATCAGTCGTCGCACCTAGCGAAATCTTTTGGAAACGAGCCTCATAAAGTGGTAAATTATGATAAAAAAGTACATTAAGTTTCGAGATTAAGTTGATTTCGAACAGAAACATTTAAGACTTGCTAGAAGAATCAAAATTGGCTGCCAAAAAACCTCTCCCAAACCGAATTATACCGAATTTATTTCAATTCCGTCCCGTAGGTGGCGCCACCTTAGCAAATTTATTGTGTTTATACAAATGGCTAAATATTCTTTCACCGAAAAAATGGATTTCCGTTTTGTTTTCATTAAATGTTTTGTTTTGCGTTGAATTGAAATTTTATATTTGCTTTTGCATAATTTACAGAAAACAACAACAACAACAACAAAAAAACAAAAAACAAGTACCCCAACAAGTAATAGATATACACACACATTTATATATATTTATGTATGTATATATATATTATTAACGATATAAAAATGTTATATATTAGCATTTTGTTTTTATTTTTTTGTCAGCATTTTAATTAGGCTGGACAATTAAATTTGCAATTATGCAGAGAGAAACGAGAAGACAGTCAGTTAATAAACGTTTAATTGAATAATTATGGCAAAGAGTTAAGAAGATCTCATTTAGAGCGATTTAATATTTACCTCATATCATAATTTGCTTTGAGGTCGACTAGGAATAAAATCAAATTTAAACTCTTAAATGAAAATCTCTCTCTCTCTCTCTCAGAATCAGTTCAGCTTATTGAGCAAATGGCCTACATAATGTGAAAAATAAGTAATTAATTAAGAAAATAAAAATAATTCTTGAAAGCTAACTTTAAGATGAATGAATGATGCAATTTTTGGTTAAAGGGTATTATTAAGTCGAGACCTTTCAATGCAGTCAATGAATTGCTTTCATTGTTAAATGAATACAGCTGATTTTGAAGGCTAGGGGAGGAGGAGAAGGAAGAGACGGAGGGATGGACAACGAGGAGAGGCAGACGGACACATGTTAATTTGGTTATAGCACAGGACGAAAACATGGCAGATGTACGAACGTTTTTAATTATGTTGATTTTTTGCTGATTTCATTTCCACGTGTACGCACACACACACAGACACATACACAGACAACGGTGTGTGTCTATATACACATACTCAACGAATATGAAATATATATATTACATACGTAGATATGTGTTTTTTTTTTTGTTGAAGTTCTCTCTCTTCGGAATGGAATTTAATTTAATCCTTTTGAAAGAAAATCATTGCAGTTGCCTAAACCAAAAGCAAAAGCAAAATTATAAACAGAACGTTGCCCCAACAATGTTACCAGTCCTTCCCCCCCCCTCTTTGGCTGCCCCTGCCCTAAACCCCTCAATTCATTTTTAACTCCACCAACATAACACACAAAAACAAACCAAATAAAAGAAGTAAAAAATTGTACTCTAAATGGGCCCAAAATAATTTCAGACGTCTCGAAATTTTTATACTTTTACGCAAATTTTTTAAGCACAATATTTGGAAAAGTTTGAAAAAATGATTTCCTATCAAAACGGGAAACATTTCTTGAAATATCTTTCTTGCCTTTCGTAAATGGAGTCAGTTTCTTATTTTGGCGAGCAAATTGAATAAAACCCAAAAATTATAGCCTATAAAACTTAATATTTCCCAAGTCAGCAGGTCCTCACGCTAAGCTGCTCCAAGGACATTTATTTTTTCATTTCTATTAGAACTTTCCTATAGCACGTTCTTATTGAAATCAGATCAAAGTTTGGAAGCTTTTTGTTGGCAATGAATGAATATACCCATTTAAGGCAAGGGTATAAAGAGAGAGAGAGAGAGAGAGAGAGAGAGAACAACTTTAAAAGCTTCCATTCATTTAGTATTTACCAAAACAGAGCAGGAAACGAGAAAGAGTAAGAGAAAGAGCAAGGGCCAGAGAGATGTGGCGGGAAAGTTTCGGTAGACCCGTTTTGAGGGCACGTTTTAGTTAATGTTACACCATTTGGTTTAATTACTTTTCAGCTTTGGCCAGAATGGGAGCGCTTAGTTACTTACTTATTTTTTTTTTTGTGTTTTTTTTTTAAAGCATTTTAAATAGCTTAATTAAATGTGAGTCAAAAAGGTTTTCGCTTCAATGGTTTCTACTTTCTCTCACTGCACCTGACTTGATCTTTGATTGAAGTTTTTTTCT
Organism: Drosophila nebulosa; assembly: GCA_024703675.1. Taxonomy (NCBI): domain Eukaryota; kingdom Metazoa; phylum Arthropoda; class Insecta; order Diptera; family Drosophilidae; genus Drosophila; species Drosophila nebulosa. The sequence continues at coordinate 16,667,472 of JANFPS010000003.1, forward strand.
AGCCCACAGGACGTATGAGTAATTTGTGTTAAAGGGCATAGCATTGTCGACTTTGGCCCTTTGTGCTTGCTGCTTTTGCCATTGCTGGCCATTCTCTTTGAAATTTAATTTCATAATTGTATTAAGCTGATAAACCGATTTGGGGTAAATTATATTGCATTTTATTGCATTGATCGTAATTAAGTATTTATGTGATTTATCATTTGAAATTTTCATCTGCCCATTGAAAACGAAAAAAAAACGGTTTTCACATTTGCCCTTTCGTTTTTGTTGTTGTCGTTTTTTTGAATATAAAAATATATATATTTTCCCCTCCTTTGTTCCTATAAGGAGAGAGCTAGACATTGTTTAATTTGTTCAATTTACAACATAGATACACAATACACACACACACAATTTACATATACATATACACAATAATATTTGCTATTAATAAGATAATTTGTAAATCAACCCCAAAATAGAAAAAAAAAAAAAACAAAATGCACAACCTTAACATAAAATAAAACTTATTTCAGAGGCTAGAGAATCAGTACACCGAAATGAAAATAGAAATTTTTTTTTTTATGTGCCAGAGGTGTGAGACCTATCACTGGATCGTCTTGGAAACGATCTTATCACAAAAACAATATGAAAAAAAAAAAACAAGACTTGTCTCTGGACTCGCAATTAGATTTAGGTAGACGTCTCCTCGTAATTATTATGCACATAGCCCGTAGAGAGAGTGCCGCTAACTGCCGCCGATTTGCTGGGCAAATCCTTTGTCTCCTCCCCCACCCTTCTCTCATATGTGGCCAAGCCATGACCATTTGTTAAGGGTGTCGTTGGTCCATAGCTACTTGTGCTGCTGCTGCTATCCAGAATGCGTTCAAAGACCGTCTCGAAACGACAACGACTGATGGCCAAACGGGCGGGTAACTCCAAACCAACTGTCATATGCCGCATGGCCGCAAACAGCTCCGACAATTTGGGCAACGCTTGCTCAGCCTCATTCGCATCGACATCTGCAGACGCACTGGTTGGCTGACGAACTTTAACCAAGAATCTGAGACTATGACCATAGTGCTGGAGCTCACAGGCGCCGGGAAGATGCTGTGGCAGCATTTTGGCCAGAGCCGCCTGCTGGGCGGGAGCACAGAAACAGCTGACACTGTAGTAGCCACCATACTGTTCCTTGAGCTTGGCCGGACTGTTGCTGGCCACAATCTGGCCGCCTTTGAGGACGGCAACACGCTGACACAAATGCTCAATTTCGGACACCGAATGTGAGGTGAGGACCACAGCTCGACGTGAGATCAACAGCTGTTGAATGGTCGTGTAGACAAATTCCCTGGTCACAGGATCCATGTCACTGGTCGGCTCATCCATAAGGACAGTCGGCGTGTAGCCGCAACAGGTGATGGCCACTGTGAGCTTGCGACGATTGCCGCCGCTTAGGTTTCTAACTTGGACATCGCTGTAGCTCCGTAGCTCGTAGGTATTGAGAATGCGTTCCACAAACTGATCGAGATGCTTGATTCCCCTCAATTGGCCATAGAAGAGAATGCATTCGCTGACAGTGAGAAGTGGATCGAGTGGATTGCTTTGTGGACAATACGAGATTCCGGGCTGAAAGGAAAACAAACCAATTTTTTTAACCCCAAACTCATTGGGAATCATAAGGCGGCTCACTTACCTGCTCATAATGTATGTGCCCCACATTTGGTTCCAGTTGTCCTGTTAACAATTTAAATATGGTCGACTTGCCGGCACCATTTTTGCCCAGCAAACCAAAACATTCGCCCGGTTGTACACCAAAATGAACTTGACGCACAGCATAACGGCCACGGCTGTAGGCCAACCAGAGATTCTCAACCCGAAGTGATTCGCCGGCTCCCAGGCAGGTCTTGAAAATGGTTTGTATATTGACAAGTTTCAGTTGTCCCAGTTTCTCCAGTTCGCGACGATATTGCCAGTCGAGCAGAAGCTCCAAACGTTTCCACAGACGTCGCAGTACATGGCACTCGATTAGAACATTGAGAGCGAGGGCTGCAATACCCACCAGAGCCAGGGCGGTGAAATGACGCTGCAATAGATCGCTGGCCAGGGGATGCTTATAGGAATCAATGTCATAACGTCTGAAGACCAAAGCGACCATATAATTTTTACATATTTCCAATAAACCATCGCCCAACGCATGCTGGGGAAAGATGAGAAAGGCATTGTTCAGTCCATAACGCCAGCTATCCCAGCTGGGGCCATCGCCCACAACGCCCAAAATCAAAATGATGCCCATTGTGATTAAAGGTATTATGATATTTGCACAGAAGATCGAGACAATGGCAATGCTGGAATCACTAAATAGCTTCTCGGCCACATGCACCGAAGGAACGCAAGCGAAGCTGTCAAAAAAAAAAAAACCAAAAAAAAAACAACAAGTTATATTTCTTAAAGATCTCAATCCAATGCTCCCAAATCTCTCTCTCTCTCTCTCATTTTTAAAAAACATAACATAAATTTGCAGTGGTTTAAGGCTTTTGGCTAAAAAAAAATATAGTTATAGTGAAACGATATTTGTGGCTCTGACAAATGTTTTACCTACAACCAGGCCTAACGAGAGGGGTGGTCAAATGGGGGAATCCCCCCAGGCTCGGGATTTTCCGAGAGGTCCGGTGAAAAAATTGTCGTAATGAAATTTTTTGTAGATTTTTTTTCTTTTTGTCATAAAACAAACTTTAACAATTCTGGCAATGTGATAAATGACAAATTTTATGCACCAGTGTTACCAGATTGTTTAAGAATAAACATGTTCTTTTCTAAGGCTGCGATGTGTATAAATAAATATACTTAAAATAAAGAACACATACATAAATGTAAACACTTGTAACAAAAATATCCACATCAAGTTACATAAATATGGTCAATAACCAAACATCTAACGAACAACGGATGTCAGTTTAAAAATAATTTTAACTCCCGATTGCTATGACGTGACCTTTTAGCGATCGTGTCAAGCACTAGAATAAGAGCCCACTAACCTAAGAATGTCACCCATAGAGTTTAAGAAACACTATATAAGCAGAAGAATTTTGTAAATAAATTCAGTTTAATATTTAAATTCACTAAATGAAGATTGGATTTCTATTTCCTCCCCCCCGGAATCCCTATTCAACGTCTTACAATATTTCCTTTTTTTCGCCTCAAAACCTATGCTATAAATTCAACATAAATTCAACAAAAAATGTTACATGTTGTTCTAAATGTTGCCTGTTTTTACTTCTATAAAACTGTTCATAGTAAAATTTCAATAGAAAAGAAATAAAGGGGCTCGTAAATTTTCATCCCCGGCCCGAAATTTCTATCTACAACAATGGGGAGGAGCTCATCTATTACAGCTCCAAAACTGAGAGAGAGATTAGTTTGCATGCACTTGACTTACCTAAACATTAAGGATAGACCAATAATTCCAATCAATTGTTGGCGATCCACAAAGACGGGCATGTTGAAAATAAAGACCACTGCCAGGCAAACGATCAAAGTCAATACCATGACAAGATAGTCCCAAATGAAGGCCATTAGCCAATAGGTAATGGCGCTAACATTGCACAAACGCTGCTGCAACTTCTCACCATTGATGCGCTCGTTGACCAAATAAACGGATCCGGCAGCAACAACCAAGCCAAAGGCAATAAGCAAAATGAACACCATGCACGAATCACCGGCCTGACGCAACACCGAACTGGTGCTCAGTTCGGCAAAGCCCAGTTTCCAGGGTTCGTTCTTTACCACCAGATCGTAGGCGGAATCGTTGAGAGAGATTCGCAAAATGTGGGCATTCAGATCATTTAGCCAAGCCATCATGGAGTGGTAGCCCTTATTGTTATACCACACGGTGGCACCGCTACCATTCAGGCCATAGCCACCGTAGCGATGTTCCCGATACTCATCGAGAGTGGTTAGGACCCAATGGAATGCCTCTTTGGAGCTGTTAAACTCGCGACACTGAAACGCAACGCTGTCCTCGGTGGAGCATTCTTCGTGGAGACTTTGGTACAATTTGTTTGTATACTTGCCCAGCTCCTCGTGGCTCAATAGCTGACTACTCGGGGCGTAGAGGGAGCGCCTCAACGGCAAAATGGTATCGAAATCATCCTCAAGGCGATAGCTAACAAACCACATGGCGCACAGCTCGAATATGGCCGGCAATAGGAGGACATACAAGAGAAGACGATAGTTCCGGGCAAAGTGTCGCAAACGTTTGCCCAATAGCAAACGCAATTGACTGCTCGCCTTCGGTGGTTCGTCACTCACATCATCCGGACCGGCCACAATGCTGCCCATTGCGGCTGATTGTCGGCGATAATCTGTTTCATTGCGATTCAGTTGCTCGAACTCTTCCTCCAAGCTGCTGCTACTTGTCAGCTGTAAGTCACTTATGCAACCATCGGCCTCCTGGGCCTGCAAATGCTCCAGGAACTCCACAGCTCCCGGTGTTAGATTCTGCGCATAGCTGGCACTTATCACCAAGTTGTGGGTTTCCTCGACAGTGGGCATGATTTGGCATTGCATGAGCAATTGCTGGGCCTTCTGGACAATGGCCGTAGCACTTATGGCATCCGAACAGTGCATGGAGAGACTGTAGTAGGAGGTGCAGAGATTCTGCAGTGAATCCCTGCTATGCTGAGCAACGATGCGACCCTGCAGACGGAAGGGAAGTAGAAGAAACCAGTTGGGTATGTTGATCTTAGTCTCAGTTACTTACATTGCGCATAATGATCAGGGAATCACTTAGATACTTGGCCTCATCCAGGAAATGTGTGGCAAATATGACAGCTCTTCCTTGACGCAATTGCTCGATCAGCTGCCAGATATCCTTTCTGGCCTTGGCATCGACCCCATTGCAAGGCTCATCCAATATAACCAGATTCGGTGAGGCAATAAAAGCAATGGCCACACAGAGACGACGCTTGTAGCCACCTGAAAGCTGCCACGATGGATAGCTCTCGTGTTGGCCAAAATTAAGACTCTCCAGTGTATGGCGAACCTCCTTGTCCACACTATCGTCGCTCTGACCGGGTGTCAGCTTGATCTGAGCATACATCTCCAAGTGCTCGCGAGCATTCAAATTGGGTATGAGAATGTTATCCTGCCAGCAGACGCCAACATTATCCTCGCCGGCAAGCAGTACTTGACCGCTGCTCTGACTAATTTGACCTGTTAGCAATTTGATTAATGTACTCTTGCCGGCACCATTGCGTCCCAGCAGGCAGCTAACCTGATTGCGAGCAAAATCCAGAGTCAGATTGGATAGGGCGCAATTCTGGCCATACGATTTAGTGGCATTTGCCAAAGAAGCCCCCAACTTGGGATCCAATTGGGCACGCTTCACCCTCACAAAACTGTAGTCGGCTGCAAAAGCAATTTAATTTTTGATAATCGATTTTGAATTGACTTTGCATTTGTCTTTACACACTTTTCTTGTAGCGCTGATAGGCATAGCCAATGGCTGCATAGATCACCAGATCCAAGGCAAACATCAGTAGGGCCATGGCACAATCACTGTGTCCGGGTCCAAGTTGTATCAATTGCCGCCAGCCGAGACCCTCCTGCTGCAGTTCGAAGCGCATCAGTTCGCTCCAGCCCTTGGCAAAGGCAGTGGTAAAGGATAAATCCACTAGGAAGCATTCAAACATATTCAGCTTGGCATCAAACATCAGGACAATGATAAATGGACACAGTGTGATAAAGAATAGCAGCGCCGTGGCCACAGCTCCAATATTGGCCGAAGTAAAGAAATTCGAGCACATATAGCTGGATAAATGAAAAAAGGATAAAATGGCAACATCTCTCATCAGCATTAATAAACAATCGTTAGACCATATTTCATCACTCTACCAGAAAGAGATCAGGCAAGCTCCAAAACTTAAACAGTAGAACATCATAAAGAACCAATTGGTATAAGCCAAAATTCCACCGCTATATAGAACAATGCTGGTTAATATGAATATGCAGCATAATTCTAGAAAACTGATCAATATCCAGGCCATTAGCTCGGAATGCACTTGCAGGCCCATCGAGCGCAGCAGCTAATCGAAAAGAGAGAAGAGAGAGAAAGGTAAAGATCCCTACTCTACTGTTTAATATGCTTTTATACCCTTGCAGAGTATACAATAAATTTCTGTTCATCTGTCTACAAACTTATCTCTCAGTTTTTAGTTCAGTTTCGAATGATCAGAGCAATTTAATTATAGTTAACAGATTGTGAGAAAGGGATAGGCCACATGGATGAGAGAGGGATTAATACAGAGTTTAAGACAAAGTCAATGCAAGGGTATAAAAAATGGTAAACTTCTTGAATTTATTTACCATACTATTGCGACTCTCTCGCATCCAGATGCGTTCTCGTACACAAATGGCCACGGCCACAATCAAACCCAGGCAATAGGCCACCTGTACGGCTTGCGACAGGTACAGTCCACGCTTGAAACTATAGGAAAAACCATTTGTTAGCATATACTTGAGCAATGGCGGATCTAAGAAGGTGAAATGAGTCTAATTTGCCGCCGAAAGTATGCAATGGTAAATTTAGATGCCAGTTTCCTTGCATAGTTTAGGGGGCAAATTTCACTTAACACACTTGCATAGATCCTCCATTTTGATTTTTTCAATTTGCAGACTAAAGAACGCACAAGCGTACCCCCAGTTGCTCGTGCGTCCCTCTTAACCTTTTTGACCTTACACACATTTTACTTACACATCATTCACATAGGTGGGATAGGGAAATTGTTTGGTATAGAACTGCATCTCATCCACATCGTAGGTGATCTTTTTGGCACCACTGCCACCGCCAAAACTACTTAATAAATCCAATAGTCCCTGACGTTTGACACGTTCCGCACGCTCTGGCACATTCTCATCGAGAAGCAGCATTTCCGGTTTCATGGTAGTCGCCACACGCTCATCCTCATCCTCATCCTCATCCCCATCCCCATTTACTTGCAATGTGGTGGTTATTGATGGCATCTCTGTGGTTTCAATGGCATTCATTTCTGTGGTTATCTTACTATCACCACTTGCCTCCACACTCCAATCGTCATCAAAGTCCAGATCATCATTGTCATCCACACGATGGATGGTAAACAAACTGCCGCCTGATTGCTCACTTGTTGAATTCAATTCCAATTCATTGTCCTCATTGAGGGGTCCCAATTGATCGCGTTTATGCTTGATGATGCCCAAATCGATCATCTGTTTGACTTGCACGAAACCCCGATGATATTTAAGATCCACCAGCATGCTATCCGCCGGTCCAGGGAACCAGAAACGATTCCGATTCTCAATTGTCGGCTGTGTATTATCCGTATCCATGTGCATTTTATATGACACTTGCTTACCCTCGATTTGCTCAAAATTAATGGCAGCCAAGAATATGCGATTCTGATTCAATTCATAGGCACGTCGCTGCAATTGCTCGACACTTGAGACCGCCTCGAAACGATCGGCTGAAACGCAATCCAAGAGATTGCTAATGGTGGTCAAGATGTCGTAGATGAGTTGATTGGTTCGTATATAGGTAAAGATGCGTTCGATTTCACCAATATCGAAATCATCACCCACCAAGCCCTTGACAAGCGGTGAACGGGCCAGTTTCAAAAGATTATCGAATGCCTCCTGAAAGGTTGCATTCGTATGCAATTTGGTTAAAATTGTTGCAGCGGCAGTTGCCAATGTTTTGAGTTTATTCACTTCCTCGAAAGTGGCATTGGCCTAAAGGAGCAAAAAGCGAAAGATGGCAAGTTTATTTATTCAAGTTGGCTTAATCTCAAGCTTAGTTTGGTCTCTTACAAATTTAATAATGCTTTCCGTATCCGCATTTGATGGGGTATACAGAATGCGTCCCTGTATTATGGGCTTAATGGTATTCCAAGTGAGTTTACCCTGATTTGTAGATGTTACATCCAAATACAAACGCTTGCAATATTTTGCTGTAAGCAGAAAATGGTATAAGCTAAGTTACTCACAATAATTTAAAACAGTTCTCACATGGCCTCCAGTCTGACGTTTGATTAAGGCTTCGACGACGACGACGACGACGGCCTGGAGAACGCAAGGCAAGGCAGGCTCAATAACATAGTTTGGTTTTTACCTCCCTCCCCCCCAACTACTCTATTCTACTCACTTGGCATGGCCTCCAATTCATCATCGTTGGCCGCACTAAAGTCCTCCGAATCGAGTATATCATTGACCAACGGAATGCTCTCAGTGCTAGGAAATGGATGTCCACACAAGAGTTTGCCAAATTTAACAAAAGTCTCACGATCTAAAGAAAATAGGAATTCAGTTCATCTAAAAGGAACATCCGAATTCGACTCACTTGAAAATAAATGCTTGATATCAAAGCTATAATCCACCATGCGCTCAATTTCGGGAACCAGCGAAATAATGGCGCTAATATTGGCTAAAACGGCAAAATAAATGTGTAACAAAGGCAAATGTTAAGACTCAATTTTTTGTCATTATACTCACTGCGTATAATGTCCAAACGATCACTGGTAATCAATGTGGTGATGGCACTCACAAAATTGGCCTTATCGGCAAGTTCCACAACCGCATTGTGCAAACGATCGTCGGTGACAAAGGCATTTACCACATCAATCACCGCGTGTAGGCTACAACAGATAGATAGACAATAGACAATAGAGATATATGAAAAGATGGGCTAGTCGTACACACTTACGGTGCCTCTTTCCATTTGGAATACTCTTCATAGGGTTCGGTCCTCAGGCACTTATTCTCTATGCTGCAAATGTAGGAGAAGGCGCTGGGTACCACTTGATTTTTGGTGGGCAACAGTCTGGTTGGATATTGGCACTCTTCAATCACTTCTGATCCATATTTAAGTCGTATGATATAGAGTAGCATAAATATAATAACCGGCCATAATAATAGGGTCAAGGTAAGACCCTTTTGACGCCATCGCACGAGCAGATCTTTGCGTAAGAGCACACCAATCTCTTGGCTATTGAAATGCAACTTCATGATGACACTCGCTTCAACTGGTCACGATCACGATCACGATCCCCACGATCCCCACGATCGATCAACGGCACTTCCTATAATAGTTGTTGGTTGTAGGTGAAGTTATAACTTCTCATACATGCATTTTGTATAGCATTTGTTGTAGGTTCTGAAAAAAAAATTTCAAATTAAATCAGTGCACTAATAAATAGAGCTTGGTTTTACCATAAAGGCTGTCGGAGCAGGGCGGCAGTATTTTATAGAAATAGTAACACAATCTCTCTGAGTCTGTAATATGTTTTCTTCTTTCTTTGGTTTTGTATTTCGTATTACAACACTAAATCAACATGATTATACTCTACTTAAGATAATTGAATGTTGTAAAACGACAAAAAAAGCCAAAAATAGCTTTTTCATGTTGATTCAGTGTTGTAAAACAACGTAAAAATCAAAAAAGGGGTCCTTTTCTCAATTTTAGTTGAAGCAAAATAGCCAGTACACGATTTATGCAATATTTTATTCTTTCTATTTTTTGCTTTTTTGGTTAACGTGAAATTTGTTGAATTTTTTTGTCGTTTTACAATCCCCAACTAGCATAATTATATCCTAAATATGTTGATGGAGTGTTGTAAGACGACATAGAAAGCCCAAAATGGTATACTCAAGTTGATTTAGTGTTGTAAAACGATCAACAAATCAAAAAATTTTACATTTTTTCAGTTGTAGTTAAGGCAAATTAAGCAAGGAGCGATTTTTTTTATAGAAACCCAACAAATTAATCAAAATCGGTTTAGAAAACCTTTTTTGTCATTAAAGGAATAATTTAGGGATAACCTAAAAATGGTTCAACTATACAAAAACAAAAAGTGCTTGCAATTTGGAGTTTTTGAAATTTGTTGAGAGTTCTGCTTGCCAAAAATCGGTTTGAGTTGGAGCGCTGGGAAAACGTTAACTCCGGTCCTGAACCGATTGTCAGTAATTGTCTTCATTCACAGAAAAGAGCTTTCATAGAGGCCAAAATACTTTCTACGGTGAGTTTATTATAATGGCAAATAAAAAATATCATTTATTGTATCTATTCATAAATTTGCCATGTATAATAGCTTTTTCTCTGCCCGAACCTGCCCCAAAGCAAAGCTCAGTAAAGTTGAATTTATACTCTTGCCAAATGGCTGGCTATGTTGGCTATGCGGGCTATGTTGATAGACAATTTCCTTGGCTCAATTGCAATGATAAATTGTTAGAGTAGAAGTTAATTCGGTTTTGAGGGAAAAGGTATTGGGACTGCCCTCTGGTTAGACGATAATTAGCTAGCTAACTAAAATGTGTGAATATGTTTTTGTGTTGTGTTGGATTTTAAAGTTGGAATTAGAGTTTCCTTTTACATACTATAATTAAGTCAAAGCTGGCGCTTCATATGTACATACATACATACATACATACATATGTCTCTAAATATTTGTATGTATTTATGTATTATTGTTTGTTTACTTTTGCAGTTTGTGCATTGCTAACTAATTCATAAACCGTTAATTCCGTTTGCTGGCCAGCGGTTCGCCTTGAATTTTTAATGCTTCCCGGGTGGGCAAACGCAAAGAGCTAAATATTTAGTTTAGTTCGAGCATACACACACACACACACACACCCGTTCGTCGCATATATTTGTTAGTTGTAATCAACAACAATTATTTTAATTGAATTTATTGACGCTGGCCCATTGTGTTTGTTAGCCAATTGTGAGTCATTGACCAGAGGGGCTAACCATTTTACACAGTTTAAACACAATAATTTTGCCATTAGTCAAGGCTTCTTCTTCTTCTTCTTCGTCTTTAGTCTGAAGATGGCATGGGAAACCAGTTTAGGCCAACTATAAGCACATTTTGTAGGCTTGTATACAAGAAAATTTCAAGGACTTTCCAAAAAGTGGGGATCTTCACTTGTGCAAAACAAACTCTAGTGATTAGCAGCAACTGATCCCCTCGCCACGCCCATGAAAGACTTCATATGCATCTAAGTATCGAGTTTGACAATTTGACAGCCATTTAAAAGTTCTGAGAATTATTGGAACAAACAATTTCTTCATTCTTGTATAGAAATTGTCTAGATTAAATAAATAAATCGCCCTACCGACTGATATATACCCTTTTATCACCCTTTATTATATTTTGTTAGACGACTGTTCCTATCTCTTTCACTCTCGCATGCGAAAAACGAACACATACCAATTGCATGCCATCTCACTTACTCACCCGTCTGGCGTCTCCTTGACATTGCCTGTAAAAAGTAACTTGGCTATTTCTCATTCGATTCTTCTTTGCCAAGCCAATTACAATATTTGAAATATTGCGAGAGAAAATTACTTATTTTCTAAATGCAGGGGCGAAAGAAAGGGCGTGAATTGCGTACACACTTAAGGAGTCTATATTAGAGGTGGAGAACTATCGATAGTTGAAACGCTCGATAGTCCAAATAACATTTAAGAAGTGGATTGCTTGATTAAAACAATTAAGTAATTCTGAAAAAATGACGCACTTGAAAGCACATTTTTTATTTTAGTATCAAGCAATCCACTTTTTAAATGCCACTAGGACTATCGACTCGTTAAACTATCGATAGTTCTCCACCTCTAGTCTACATACCACATTTGATGATTCTAGCCTCTATAGTCCCCGAGATCCAGGTGTTGATACAGACAGACATGGCTATATCGACTTTATGGGGTCTGTTGCCTTTTTTCATACATTTTGGCGACTTTTATCTATCCTTTTACCCTTTGGGTATACAAGGTATAAAAAAGTATTCGAATAAGAGCTTTGAAGAGACAGTCTCTTGTGTACATAAAATAAAGATAAATTAAAACTACTTATTAACTGTTTTTAATATTGAAATTGATGCCGCTCATAAAACTCGTCTTAAATTTTGTCGTTAAGCAGTCAGTCATTAACATAAATCAAGTCGTTAAATCAGTCATTTACTTTCTACTACTAATAAATAACACCTAAACAGTTCGTAAGAACTATTATTTGACCACAAAACAAAACTTATTTATTTCAAAAAGAACGCTAAATGCCAATCGCTGATCGCAGAGACCCAAACACAACTATGACGACATTTCTGCTTAATCAAATTAAAAAAATCTCATCAATCTAAACAAAAGACTAATGAGCAAACTCCATGTGCAACTTTTGTACACACATTGTGTGTGTGTGTGTGTGTGTGTGTGTGTGTGTCGAAGCAAAAGCAAAGAATAAAATTATTAATATTGCAATTAGTTTGCTGCAAAATTTTTTTTTTTTTTATTTTCTGTGTCAAGTCAACGTCAAAGAGTTGGCAAAGTGCATTGGCTAATAAAAGAAAAAGAAAAAAACAAAAAAAAAATCATCACACAACACATCAAAAGACTTAATGGAAATCTGCTCATTTTTATTGTTTACAAAAACTTCATAAAATTAATATGCAAATTGGTTTCTTTGATTATATCTTTTAGAGTTGCCCAAACTATGAATTATCGTTGGAAATTTCTATTTTCTGGTACAACATGTCGTATGTGTGACTTGAAGCAATTCATTAAATTTATAGGCAATTTTTTCGTTTAGGCTCTAATATGGTTTCTTTGTAGATGTTTTTGTGAAAATTTCTATTTTCAAGTCTCAAAATCTAACTTCAATTTTCTGGTACAACATGTCGTATGTGTGACTTGACCCAATTGAAACTACCAAATGTCGTCTAACAGCCTCATCTCATCTTTATTGAAGCCTTGATCTATAGAACACGAGAATCATTTAAATTTTTCAGGCTAGACACCAAAAAAATAAACAAAAAATCAATGCCAAACACTTTCGATTAATTAAATTTTTGCTTTTGTTGCGGCTTTTGTGTTGTTATGTCTGAAAATAAGTTGAAATCGAGAAATAGAATTAATTAGCCAACAGCAAAACAGAACAGAACAAGCAAAGTGGAAAAAATTTCAAAACCCTAAAACGGGTTCTCGTGGTGATGTTTAGACGAGTTGAAATCTAAAATCAAAAATCCTGTTTCGCAACAATTAAGAGGCAAGTGCAAGCAGCGACTTGTTTTGTTTCTTTTTCTTTCCTCCAATCTTTCGGAGGGACGGGGCGGGGGTCGTTTTTTCCCATATTTTATTTTAATTAGTTTAAAGGTTAAAATTGGCTAAGTTCACTTGCACTTTGCATATATCGAAACAGATGTCCATTAAGGCAATTCTTGGTGTTCGAACAGGGAGGAAGGAATGAACGAAAAATCACTCTAAATATAACAAAGAAAGAAAAAAAAAATACACTGATTCCATCAAAAGCGATTACGTGCCCAGAGTATCTAATTGGGTTTTCAGTGGCCAACACAACTTGTTCGACTTTTCTTCCGCTTCCAATTGAAGGCGAAGAAAATCGTGTTGTTGCTTGTATACCCTTACAAAAGTAACATTTGTGATCACAAAAGTTGTTCTTAAAAGAAGTTTTTAGAGTAAATTCTTTATATTCATTTGATTTGGAGTAGATTTCAATTTGGTGACCCCGACGTGGCAGTGAAATAAATGTGTTCCAAGCAGAAATCATCTTTGCAATAGGTATACGAAACTATTTTAAAGTTATTTTCTTCTTGGTTACTCAACTCCCCTAAAATGTAGGCAGATTTTAAGAACTTGAACTATTTGGTGACCCCGACGTATCAGTGTGAAATCACTTTACCTGATCTCGAAAGGGCATACACAAAAAAAGGCCACAAACCAAGTGTGACATTTCATCTAAATGGTTGGAAGGGGAGAGGAATGGTGCCACAAAATGTGTTAACTGCAACGAGACTCATTGTTGTTGTTGTTGCAATTTGTTAGCATTCCAACTATTATTAGCTAGTTTGTTTTGCTTTTGTTGTTGTTTTTTTACTATTGAATTGCCTTGTAATTATCAGAGAAACGATTTTCCCACTTGATAAGGCCCCTAGAAAAGAAAATCAGCATCCGTCTAAAAATCGGTTCATCACTCGCCTGCAAATGCGAATGAGAATGAAAATTCAAAACTGATAACAAGTAGAAAATCGTGATCACTTTGAATAGATCATGAAGATGAAATCACAAAAAACAAATGTCAGGCAGTCAAAAGATCACTGGAACATTAGATTAGCGACAATCCCCTACGATCGATTCGAAGGGAGAACAGAACGCAAGAGTCGAGCAAATGGTAGATATTCCTTTTCTGCAAAAAAAGTTGCAAATGACATGACTAAGCTCCTTTGACTGTTTTCAATTTTGAGTCATTTTCGATGAGCTAACTTAACTTCGTCTCCGTCTCTGACAAATCAAGTTTGGATGATGTTCTCAGAATATGCAAAAATGGGTCACTAACTCACACACAATTCGTCTGACCTTAGAGACCGATGCAATATACTCGAGATAAGAATCTGTTTAGACAACTGGCTAACATACTATTAAAGTAACTAACTAACTAACTCACCCACCAAAAACCCATAAACACAAAACGACCAAAACCGATTCTCAAAATGATACTTAAAAAATGAAAACGTAATGTAAAAAAATATCTGGCTACAGATTAACAACGAAAACTCACTTAACTAAAGTTAAACTTAAGCGTAATTTATCATATATCTATTGGCAATTCGACCTTGGCCATGAGTCTTTAAATTGTTGCTACTAAAAAGTAAATCAAACAAAAGCAAAATATTAAATGAATTCATAAATAAAAAAAAAAAAAATACAAAAAAATAAACAAAATAAATAAACTCGTTTCTTCTATCGAATGCCTGCTTAACTCCCTTCCTCTCCATCTCTCTTTTTCTCTCTATCTCTCTTAGTTAGTATTTCCATGTAATGCAATTTTTTTCTTTTATTTTTTCTATTTTTTTTTTTTTTGTTTTTTGATGATTATTTCAACCACTTATAAAGAAAAAAATTTGAAATTTACATGTCCCAATGAAGTGAGTGATGGCGAGGAGGGAGCGAGGGGGGAGGTGAAGAGGAACTATGGAAGGGGAATTGAACTGAACAAGTCGCGTGTGAATTTCCATCGTTGACTGCACGCATTGCCTATGAAATTGCAAGGAGCATATGCACTTCATCGAAATGCATGTCAAATGCGGAAGGAAGTAAATCCGTTTCATTCCATATTCTAACTGTTTCATGCGTTTCTATCCACACATCAAATCTATCGAAATTGATGATAACGATCATTCAAATCGATAACAAACATTCCGTAAAATTGATCTTCTATTTAAAAGAATTAAATAATTGCTGAATTCTTGTTTCTTTTCCACTATTACAGCTTTTTTTACGCTCTTTGTTATGGAGAAAGAAACGTAATTAAAACATTTTGCCTCTTTGTTTAAGGATGTTCACTTGATTCTTGTTTCCCTGCAACTTTTCCATAAGGAAAAGAAACCAAATTCAGACACTGACCTTGTTGATCGCTAGATTCTCGTTTCTTTCCCACTATTCCAGCCTTTTATTTATGCTCCTTGATATGCGAATGAAACGGAATTGAAACATTTTGCCTCTTTGTTTAAGGATGCTCACTTGATTCTTGTTTCTCTTCCACTTTTCCATATGGAAACCATATTGACCCTGTTGATTGCTGAATTCTAGTTTCTTTTCCACTATTCCGGCCTATTATTTAAGCTCCTTGATATGGGAATGAAACATATTGATCGATGAATTAGTATTCTAATCTACTGCTGCTTGACTTTTGCCCTTTTGTTTTTGCACTGGAAATTCCATTCGATTGCATTGAACTTAATAAATTCACATAATGATCGATTAATTGAATGTTGTTTATAGCCAGAGTTAAAAGGGTATTTACCACTTTTGCTTATGCCGGTTTTGGCTTTGCGTTATAGTTAACGTTTGAATGATCAGCATGAGTTGGCAAGAATCGTAACAAGAGTTGGCTTAGTATGTTGATTCTTGCCCATATCTTATTTATAAAAGTTGGTGCCATAGGAAATGTCTGCTATATGGTTGCTATAAATATCTCTCCGTTCTCCCCGCACCTCTACTCCTCTACTCCTCCGCCCTACCGTTCGGCGATTCTTCTTTAACTTGCTTTTGCTTCTCTGTTAAAGTTTTTTTTTTTAGCCTGTTCAGCAGCTTGGCAAGGTCAGAGAGCTTACAATTTGCAACAATGCAATTAAGTGCTGATGCGTTGATATACATAAATATAGATATATATATATATATATATATATTTATTTTTTCAGTGCGAAGAATTTTAAAAATTTTTTTTGCTTACCGGAAAACCATAAGATAAACTCCCCCTCAATGCACTAATACGTGATTCGAAACCGAAACAGAAAATTAAGTGAATTCACTACAAACAGAAGAGACCGAAACTCGAAACCCGAAACCCGAGACCTATTCATACTCATACTCATTGGCATTTTGAATGCATTTTAACCGGCCAATACTATGGAAACGTGCAGCATTAACACTTATGACCTGCTGTTAAATTTTTGGCCACAACAACTAAGCCAAAGGCTTTGTCTTGGGGCCAAATGTTTGCTCCAAGTCTTAGTCTAGACCTGAAATTCTGTCATAAAATCAAAGTGAAACCTTATGAAATTGCCAAATTTTTTTTAAATGACAGTTCTCGAAATTTATGTTAATTATGTTAGATCCATAGCATTCTAGCTTCATTTTTTTTTTGAAAGAGTATTCAAAATATAAAATGTGTTTTCAATGGGCGAAACATTTCTTTAACGGTTTCACTTTCATTGTTATTTTTTGTTTTGATTTTGACATTAAGTTGTCTCTCCCTTCTTTAGTGGAGTGAAAGAAGAAAGATAGAGGAGAGAGCAAAAGACAGAGAGCCAGAAAGAGAGAGAGGGAGAGAGAGATGCATGTAAGTGAGTGTAATAAGTGCCAAGAAAACGCCAAAGAAACGAACAACATTGAATAACACTGGCTAAAAAAAAAAAAAAAAAAACAGCTGTCGGATGGGCTAGGCTAGATGGACGGTTTGGGCGGTGGGTGAGGAGGTAAGGCAGATGTTGTTGTTGTTGTTGTTGAATTACAAACCAGCTTTTCCAATCGAAACTTGTTGTAATTGTTTTTTGTTGCAATCTCCCCATTCAGAAGGAAGTTACTCTAAAAACTAGTTGGCTTACTAACCCGCTGACGATAGTTGCCGCTGTATGGAGATGCTGACACTATTGAAGAGATCAGTTTCAATTTCAATTTACACACACACACACACTCGCACACACACACACACAAAGCACTCAAAGCACTATGAACATTTGGGTAAATAAATCGCACAAAAATTAAAGATCTTATGTTGTTTTTCTTTTCTTCTTTATTATTTTTATTTTTTTTTTTTATCACTTTGTCATATAATCTTCCTCATTAGTTTAAGTTCTTTATAAAACTTTCAGTCACTTTAGTTCACTCAAAAACAAAACAACAACAACAATCAACCAACACAAAAAAAAACACGTCTGTTGCAAATGCTTGCCGCAATTGAACTGAGCTTAACTAAACGCGCTTACGGAAAATTATTTAATTCCGCTGTCTGGCGCGATCGCTTCGGTTTGATGTTTTCGGTTATCGTTTTTCAACTTCCCAACCAACTGGGCAACTCTTTGGATTTGTGGGCGGCGACAGCGACAGCGACAGCAGCAGCGGCAGAGACAAGCCGACGTTGGAGACGTTGTTGTTGGCGGCGGTACGTACATACACACGCACGTTAGCAACATGTTGAAACCGGCGGCAGCAAAGCCGGCAATCGACTCCACAACAACAACAACAATTTTTGTTGGTGGATGCCCTTCTTCCTCTTCTTCTAGTTAACTGTTTGTTTTTTTTTTTTGGTTTGGTATTCTACTTCATAATTAATATGTCTTTTGTTTCCGTAAAAACTCTGTAATTATAGAGAGAGATAGACAGAGAGATGGGGTAGTGAGTGGGACATCAGGGGGAAGAGATCACCTGTATTTATATAGAATGAAATGCGTATTTCTATCATAATGTTGATTTCGAAAGCCACTCAGCTATATAATGTGTGTGTGTGTGTGTGTGTGTGTGTGTGTGTTCTGACAATAATTTCTCTATCTAAATGCACTTTGTACCCTAAACTAAATGTCAATACAATGTTAAATGATGTGGAACATATACAAAAATGATATAATCGTGCAATTATTTATTCTTTATAGATACTAAAAAAAAAAAAAAACATTTTTTATGCCTCTACGAAAAGTCATACAGAAAAATAGGCGCAGAACTATCCTCGTAGTATCCTAGAGCCTGCAAATTTATATGAGATCACAAGCCCAAATGGCATAGAAAATATATTTACAAAATGGTTACCCAAAAGATCTTAGAATAAATTTTAAAGCAAGTTTTGCATTTTAAAAGAGAAATAGAAATTCAATTATGTTTTAGAAGTTCTTAAAAAAAAAGTGTTTAAACAAAATAGTTTCTCAAAATATTAAACAAATAAAAAGAAAGTAAACAAAACAAAAAATTGTACAAAATAATTAAACTAAAACCAATTCATGTTAATAAAATAAAGTTTCATAGAAAAGGAGAAAGATTTATTCGACAACTGAAGAGAAACTTTTGATTTATCTTTATGTAATAATAATAATAATATACAAGTTTTAATAAATTATTTCAAAAAAATATTCCTAGCCTAGAAATTTTTTTAAATTATTATTTAAAAAAAGTTTTTAAGAACTATTTTTTGTATAGAATTTTTTTAAAAAAACAAAAAAACCCATAGCAATTAGAATAGAAGGAAATGGTGGCTAGGGGGCAGGGAAGGCGACAAAAAGAAAGGGTCTCGCGTTTTGTAGCCATGTTCCATGAGGTGAAACTTCCTAAGAATCGTTGAATATTGTAATTTCATGAAACGGAAATGAGAACGATACTAAGAAAATGGAGTTAATTTTGATCTTTGGCAGAAAGGGTCTTATAACGCATTTCGTAAATATGTTCCGTGAGGTGAAACTTCTTTAGAAGCAAGAAAAATTATAATTTAATGAAACGATAACGCAAGACGAAAATATCTTTAACTTTCTGTAAGGGGAGTGATGTAACCAAAACAGACTTAGGACTCCCAACAGGCAGAAGATGGGAGTCAAAATTCTTGAAAAATTTACCTACGGAAAACAAAATTAAATCTGCTAATTTCCAAGGCTTTCTCCATGCTAAGAAAAAACATTACTTTTAAAACAAATTTCTAAAATTTAGCAATTAGTTGCTATTGGTATATTGATAAATTAAATAATATAATATAGTAAAAATGGAAAAAATTAATTTGATTTTTGTTTAATCAAAAGTTAATATCATAAAAATCAAAGAAATCGTATAACTCATTGTCCATAATAAACTATTTACTATAGTTTCAAATAGTATCTGTTTTGTATGTGTATTTTGTATAGAAGATATTGAATTTCTCGATTCCAAGCAACTAAAAACCTTTCTGACACATTTGTTTATCGCATGCCTAAGAAAAATATTTCAATTAACTTGAATTAAATGCAATAAACAATTGTCAAATGATTCCCATGAAAAGCAATCACAGTGGCTACCTTTTGGATCAAGAGACTCTTGCTTGGACAGTTGGACAATTGGATTTACCAATCTCAATCCCCCTGCCGCTTAAGCAGAATCAAAATCAGAACCCAGAACCATTCCCATTCGGACCAAAAAAGCAAAATAATAAAAATGTCCAAAAGTTTCGCTTGGTTGCATATCAGTTGCGCATAATTGCCAAAGTCATTAAAAAAAAAAAATAAAAAAAAAAACAAAGAAAAAAAAAGAACGCGCAAAAAACTAAAAACGAGAAAAGTTTAAACCGACTAAATGGACAAAACTTGTTGGTACTTATTTATGATATTATGAAATTGTTTATTAAAATAAGCAAAGATTTCAATCACAAAATTAAAGTTAGCAAAAAAAGTGCAAAAAGCTAATGATTAAAATAACAAAAGAAAATCTTTATACTTAAATCTAATTATTGGCAACTAAAATGTAAATTGCAAAACTTCTACTATAAAGACAAGAATAGAAGTTTTAGCTTTAAATTTCAGCTTTGCGTTTCTTGAAGGAGTCATTTGGGGTTAGCGCAACCTAAAGACACGTGTATTTCGGAGGTCTAGAGTTCAATTGGTTTCGTGTGCTGACACGCGGCAGTTCATAAGATTCAATTAATAAAAAAAAAAAAACACTTAATTAAATATTGTACAGACAAACAGGAAGTCAAATTGCCTGGATATTCTAGCTGTAAATATATAGATAGATATAGCACCTTGGGCACATCCCACATCCCACACGCGGCACGCATATAGCTGTTCCTATTGCTGTTGCGCTGCTCCATGGGTGTAGGAGCCAAAGGGGGGAATAAATTGTATATTTTCGGATTTTGCTTCCCCCTTTTGTCTAAGTTCCTAAATGTATCAAAATGATGCTCCATTGAACGCAGACAAAGAGCGATGAGGAAGAGTTCAATTTTAATATTTTAATTAGCCATCTCAAGGTCAATGTTGATAGAACTTTGAGTGTTCAACCTTGAATTCGTAATGCCTTATTGGTTCCAGAGATGGGGGATTTTATCTAAATGAAATCTCTTTGTTTCCCAATGTTTAAGTTATGTATTCCGTTTTCAATATCCAAAAGGACCTTTCAGTCATTTACAATTATGTTTATTTCAAAGATTGAATTGTGATATCGAAAATGCGTTGAAATTCCGAGGGAAAATGTCTTTTAGTATAAACATTGTTCAATTCGATATGGCAATGGTTACAGGTTTCATTTTTATATCTCTATCCATATTGATGCCCTTAACCCCTCGGTTACAAGGTCATTTATTAACAAGCAAGTCAAACGACGTAACTACTGCTACTACTAGCATATTCAACCATTTTGCAATAGCCCCTTACAGCTGGAGATCAAGAGTCAACACAGACTCTAACTAGTTAATCGCCGTCATGGAGTCGGACTAGGCGCAATCGCAATCGCATTTCGCAGTTGTCAAGTTTGTCAAGAATTTGCCAAGTTAAGCAAACAGCCAGCAAGTTGTCTGACAGCTGGATGAGTCGTCGTCGTCGTTGTCGATGTCGATGTCGTTGTCGTTGTCGTCGTGTTGCTACTTAATAACAATTATAAGACTGCCGATTAACAATAGAAAAAGTCACGATTACAGTTATCTCTCAGTAACAGGTTTTCTTTTTTCCCTCAAGGAAATCGTTTGCAATAAAAATTTACACTTTAAACTTAAGATTAAAAAAACAATCACTGTTCGAGCAATTTGCGATACTCGGCTAAAATCTGCTCTTCCTGGTTTAAAGGCAAATCCAAATAGTCCTGATCGTTCTGGGTCAGATCTGAATTGAATCGTTTATATGCCTTATATGCCTCCATTTCGGTTTTCGCCTTACTGAGCACAGTTTCGATAAGCGGGCCCTGCGATGGCATCTGCTGCGATGTGGACGGTCCATCCAGAGAGAGGGCAGTGCCTGTGGCCATTTGGGTGACCCGTTCCACTATACTCTCTAGTTCCTCCTCGCTTTTAAAGGACTTGAGAAGATATTCAATGGCTTGCTCCACATTATTTTTGGCACTCTCCAAGGCGACACGTGCAGTTGGTTCATCGAAACCAAGTTGCTGCAGTGCAGCCAGATGCACCGAATCGGCAGACAGATTTTGGCTGCTATCACTAAGAATGGCTTGTTCCAAATCGGCTGAATGGCTTTGCAACAGTTCCACCTAGAAAACAAAGAGAATGAAATGGATTGGACTAAGTTGCATCGATATATTTTAGTTGGTCACTGTCACTCACCGCTTTGGGCACATCGTTTTTGGTACGCTTAAGAGCCTCTGTGGCCAGTCGTCTATGGAAACCCATCTCTGTTAAAGTGCAAACACTTCGCGGATTAACCCAGTCGCTATCTTTGGCATCCTTTCGAAAATGCTGACGTTGCAGCTCACGCTCAGCCTTTGATTGCTTGCGGGCATCGCGTAATTGCTGCCGACGCTCATGAATGAATTGCACAGCCCTTTCCACATTGCCAACGCCCGCACAGGAGCGCAAGGCTAAACGCGACTCACTCATATCGAAGCCCATTTCCACCAGCATCATTAGCTGATCCTCATTGACCTTCAGTTCACTTAACATTTTAGCAGCCGTCTCGAATCTCTCGTATGCCTCGTCCCGACGATTCTGATGGAAGAGCACGACACCCTGCAGCAGTTGCAAGCGCATGATCAAAGCTCGCTCTGGACACGAGCGACCCTTTAGGGCATACAGACGATTAAAGTTCTCGCCGTAACTGCGGCGAAAGCTACGCTCGCAGATATTCAGACGCCTCTCGGCATCCGGCAATTGGGAGACATTCTTCAGGCACAGATAGCACCAGACTATATCTAGGTTGAGCAGAGCATAATTGTCGACAGATTCCAGAAATTTGGAATCACAATTGGCAAATTGCTCATCGGCCTCCAGTAGCAACAGCAAAGACTCTTCATAATCCTCACGCCGCATGGCCGAACGAGCCTTCTCACAATAGCCCAAACCAATTAGCAGGGCTCGATTCTCAGCAGGCGGTAGGAACACAGGATTACCATCCTGATCTTCCATCTATGAAAGGGAAGAGAGAAAAGACAGCGACACTAACACTATGGATTGCATTATATATTCAAGTGAAGTTCACCTCCATCAATCGATTCTGTGATGCGACCATTGCTGCAACATCTTCCTTGACCTTCTGGATTCTCTCGTAGAGCGCAGCACCATTACGATTAGCACCCCCATCGGACCCAGACTCTTGACCCACAATCACCATCAGCTGCTGATTGTTGCGCAACTGTTGGGCAGCCAATGTGGCATTGGAGGCGACAATTCTGCCACCCGATATGCACTTTACATAGTTAGCATTGCTCAGCTGCAGCTTTTTGGCAATGATCTCCTGCAATTGCGAGCCCAAGGCATTGAGATCGCACTTGATGTCCAACATGGTGGTGGTGCCACCGAGATTGTCAATGCGTCGCAATTTGAAGGTGGCCACTCCAGTTTCGGTGAACTCACGCCTGGAGGCCAGTTTCCGTAAGGCATTGTCCTGGAGTTCAGTGAGTACGCACTTCAAATGCGAAGGATCAACGTGTCCCATGACTAAAGCATAATTTGCGGCCAAATCCTACCAGCAATAGCAAGATAAGTTTAATTATGGACAGACTTTAGATATGGGGTCTCACCTCCATGGCTGCCTCAATGCTACCGCCAAGATCCTCTGAGTAGTAGGGCTCCTCCCATAGCTTAATCTTGTCGGCCTGCAGGCGGGCCCTCACTTGAATGAAGATGTTGTCAATGTGCGACATTATACCAAATGACTGCGCATTTCCTTCGTTCTCATGCAATTACGTTGCACTTTTCTAGAGAAAAAGAAACAGCAAAAAGGGACCACGTCACAATAAATGAAATCATTCGCTCTCCATTCCACTTTCTTGTACCTCCCCCTCCTTTCCCCCCACCTACCTGATTTAGTATGTGTTGTGTTTCCTGTTGCTTTATTCGATCGTCACACGTGAAATGAATTGCTTTTGTTTTGATTTATTTATATTCCCACTGCGTCTCCAAAATATGTTTATCGATAATCGATAACTAACAGCAGGCAAAGTAACAGGTCAGTTAAGATACCGCCGCATTGCAATTGTCCATACGATTGGCCGAAAGAGCACTGTCTCTTCTTGTTTTGGGCATTTTTAAAGGAAAATTAAAAAAATTGAATTCAAATTGTTTAATTTATTACACAGAATACGTCAAAAGTATGCAATTTTTTTACGACATTAAAGACTCGTTACTTTTTTTTAAAGTCTGGCCACTCTAATGTGGAAATTGCAATTGTTATTTAAATTTCAAATGAAAATTTTGCAAGCTATTTTTAGTTGCAAATATATTATATGTTTATATGTTTTACATTTTTACATTCAATTAAAATATATCTAAACAATTTAACAAGAGAAATCAAAGAAATAACTGGTCTAAGGAAAAGCGCCGTTACGCTTACTTTCAACGGACGCTGGATTTGAATTCAAATTCAAATTTATAACAAGATGTAGACAAATCAAATGGGAAATCTATTTAAAGTTGATTTAAGTTGCAATTCTTATTCATTGAAATCTATGTATGCTTGAATGGAAATGTTTTAGGCCTTAATCTGGGCCAAGCGATTTTACATCAATTGAAATTTGAAAAACAAAATTGTTGTTGCTGTTTTACCACCTACACAAAAATTGCCACCATGAGACGTGATTGCAGATTGATTGTGTAATTGGGGGCAAAAAGTGTAAGTGAAAATAAAGTGGAACAGAAAGTTGACCTAGACCTCCACAGCTCTCGATGCTGATGCGATATCGTATCGCATAATTATCTCTATTTGCATCAGTATTCAAGTTTGACGAAATGTCACATATTTGCAGATAAATTACGTGATAAATTTATTATTTAACTGAGTGATTACAAGCAACAAATTTGATTTCATAGACAAATCGCAAACATTTTTCTCTATTTTTCGCCCCCTTATGGAATCATCTCAGAGCATTTGCGTGTGGGTGTGCGTGTGTGCATGTGTGAGTGTGTGTACTTGCCTCGGTGAGTTGGGGGCTATAAAAACTATTTGACTTTAACCAAAATTAACAATTATTGCTCACACTTTGATTTGGTCAGCAGCAGCAACAAGATGAAGCCCCTCAGTGTGAGTCGTTATAGAATTTACTTACTTTGCCGGACAAGACTAATGGATATATATATATATATATTTTTGTTTTTTTTTTTTTTGATTTTGCAGTATCTTCTGTTGGTAGCATTGACACTGGCCAATGGTGGCCAGGCAGTTGTCCATGGCAATAGGAATGGCTATCGCTATAATGGACCTTCCCACAAGTATTTGCCAGCCGAGGGTGCTCCCAGCACAGATGCCATAACCACAACAGGACATTGGCAACCTCATCCTCAGGCGGTAGAGGAGCAAGACAGGGAACAGCAGCAGCAGCACCAACAACTGGGTTATCTGAGTAGTCAATACTGGAAACCTTTCAATCAACAAGAGGCTGCTTTGGGCCAGAAACATCAGCAAGGATACCACCGTCAAGAGCAGCAAGCCCATCTTCAGCAATTCCAGCCACTGCAAGAGGTGGAATATCTGATACATCAACAAAAACCACAAGGATTCTCTCAGTATCAGGGAAACCGTCAATCTGGCTCATCAATTGGCCAACAACAGCAGCAGCAGCAGCAGCAGCAGCCAGAGAATGCTTGGGATTCGGCTTCCCATAATTATCAACAGCAAGAATCCCACAAGCAGCAGCAGCAGCAGCAGCCAGAGAATGCTTGGCATTCATCTTCCTCCCATAAACAGCAGTTGGAGCCGCAACAGGCAGAGAATCATTGGAATCAACAGAAACAAGACTCTCGCCAGAGTTATTGGGATTCCTCGTTTGGCCAGCAGCAACAGCAGCAGAAAAAGAACAATTGGGAGTCATCTTATGGCCAGCAGCAACAGCAGCAGCCGGAGAATCACTGGTCTGGATCATTGTCGTCTAACCACATTCAATCCCATCAACAACAACAACAACAGCCGAAGGAGAATAATTGGGAGTCATCTTATCAAGGATCTCACCAGCAGCAGCAGCAGCCAGAGAATCACTGGAGTGGATCCCAGGCAAACCGTTGGCAATCCCAGCCAACGCATTCGCACTCGCACTCGCATCCCTTGGAAGCACTGGACTTGTTGCCCGTGGCCCATGCCCATGCCAGCAGCCAAAAGACTCTTGCCAGGCCAACAAATCATTATAGTCACATTCCTGGTTACACTCTGTCTAGCAATCCGGAACACGAGCGTTTCATTGGCCTGGATGCGGATGACAATCGCCTGCTAACCCAATCTCTGCCCTTCCAATCGCCCTCGGCCCCCTTTAGGCCCACCAAGGGGCCATCCAGCTTCCTGCAAATGCAATCCCAATCCTACGAGTTGCCGCCAACGCAACATACCCAGACTGGTTGGGTGGCCAATTCCAATGCCAATGAACCGAACCGTCAATTTCAGCCGCCCTATTACTGAAACGCTACGCCGCCCTTTGACCTCGATTTGAAATAGTTTAAATTGATTTCTTCAAGGAAAATTTAATTAGCTTTTTTTTTGCATTCCCCACTTTTTTTTTTGTATACTTTATTTAATAAATTATCTCTAACGAATAATTTAGAAAAATATTCATTTTGGAATTTCCAAAACTTTTTGTCACAGAAAAGTTGAACTTGAAATTTTCCACAAAGAATTGAAAAAGAAAAAAAGTTTTACATAATAAATTTTGGTTATTTTTTTTTTTTTTTGTTTAATAAATTGTTGATTTTTAGTGGGTGTGGCTAAAAAAAGGGGAGTTCTATGAAAGATTTCCTTATTGCTATCAATTTTGATTTCAAAAATATAACAAAAACAAAATAAAGAAAGAAAGAAAGAAAAAGAAAAAAGGGAAAAGCAAAAGTGTTATAACTGCAATTGCTGTTGCTGCTGGCTTCCTGCAGCTGCAATGAAAGTTGCAACAACAACAACAACCAGCAAACAGCAACCAGCAACCATCAGCCAGCAACAGCAACAAGTCTTTTGGCTTTTGGATTTAATGTTATCATTTCATTTGTTGCCTGTCTGTCTGTCTGTCTGTCTGTGTTGCTCTTGATTTTGTTTACTTTACCTTCACTTTATAATAAATGTTGCTTCAGAGAGAGTGAGAGAGCGAGAGAGAGAGACTTACCCCGCCCCTGTTCCCGTCCCTGCTCCATACCCAATTGTCGTCTCTCTGTTTTCTGGCCAAAACGGAAGACACCGCAAAAATTACAATTAAATGCTATAACTTAAATTTAATTTTCTATCTCTGACACTTAAAATTGAATTTATGTAAATTTTTTTTTGCTTGTTTTTTGTCTACTTTGTCTTCTTCTTCTAAACAAATTACCTCAAATTTAAATTAGATAATTAGTTTGACTTAAAGTTCTGAAACGGAAGTGTCATTTGGAGTTAGGTCATGTCTTGGGAATGTTCATCAAATACTCACGAAATGTGAGAAAAACTAGAAAAGCGTTTTTTCCTTTTGGATCCTTAGTTGCTCACATTTGCTAGAAATTTTCCAAGTGGAAAATTTGTTGATGGCAAACAGCAGCGAAGGGCATTGTCAGACAGTTAGTCACACAGTCACTTCGTCAGTTTAGTCACTTTTTTTTTTATGGCTAGTTGAACGCTTAAACTGCAAATTGTTGCAATTTTTTAGTTGCAACATCGTCAGATAAATAGTTTTTTATTTTGAGAGAGTGGGAGAGAAAAATTTGATTGATTTCGTGTTGTGTGTGTGTGTGCGAGTCTGTGATTCAATAGAAAATTATGCAATTGGAAAAATCGGAAGCTGGCATATCGCCTTACCACTTGGAGCAATGGTTAGATGGCCCAAGATATCGTATATCAGTCATTGCCAACTTCAATGTAATCCATATAAAAGACATGGCTAATCCAATGTCAACATTCAGATTCCACATAAACGCGAGTGAAAGATGTTGCTGGCAATTCAAGTGATGCTGCTGCTGGTGCTATTACCAATGACAACACAGGCCCAACAACAACAACAACAACAACAACCGCAGCAGCAGCAGGAGGAGCAGCAATTGGCTCCGGGCTATTATTATCAGACCTATATGCCTTGGCTATATGCCATGCCCTGGCGACCCTTGATATTGCCAACACCAACACCAACACCAACAGCAGCAACACCAAATCTATCCCAATTAAGTCCGGGTTATACGGGACCACAGACCTTTCCACCAGCAACAACTGAACAGCCTAATCAGCCCGAACAACAGCAGCAACAGCCGCAGCAGCAGGAGTTGGGTCTATTCATGCCACAGGCCATGCCGCCCACTTTGCCTCCAATGCCGCTGCAGAATCACTTTACTCTACCATTTCGACCATCTCCATTTGTGGGCTATACCGATGATGATGATGATGACAACGAAGATGAAGCTGCTGCTGACCAGAATGAGATTGGGCGAGAACCACCGTTTCATGCACCTGGCCAGAAACCCATACGGGAAGAGGAGACTACTACCAATCCACAGAGCCAACATCATCAGCCACATTATGTCTATATGTCACCGAGTTATCTATATAATTTAGTTCGCAATTAGTCGCAAAAGATTAAAATATAAAACAAAAAAAAAAAAAAATGATTTTTGTTTTGATTTAAGAACGTGATTTACATTCATTCTTGATAAACAAACTGAAAACAAAAAACAAAAAAAGAGAGAGAAAAGGGCACGTTGATCTTATGTAGGCAACTTTGGATTGTAGTTAACTGATTGCTTAAAAGATTTCAACCCACAATCTTCTACTCCTCCTTCTCTTACAACTCATTTTGATTGCTTTTACCATACACGAAACGAAACTAGATTTACTTTCGAATGCCACAAATTAAGACGCACAAGTTGGCGAATCGGCAAAATTATTATACCTACAAGTTAATGTCTGTCTGTCTGTCTGTCTGTCTGTCTGTCTGCCTCGTGACCTTGGCTATGGATTACGCAACAAAGTAGTTTCTTTGGAGTTCCGAGTGTTTTCTGTTTGACACAATGGCACGGCAAGTGGCCCGGCCAATTACATCAACTAAAAGCCTCCACTGAGAAGATGAAAAAGAGTTGGAAAGAAAAAAGAAAAAAAAAAACAAAGAAACAAGGCAAAGTGCCACGATGTCTGAATGACTAGCAAATGACCCTACTAAACGCAATCCAACCAATTGAATGGAAGTCGTTAAAGATTTTGATGAATTTGTTTACACTTTCTTCTTTAATCTCGGCACAGGGAAATGGCTCAATCCTGGCTCAGTTCTGCTGTCTCACAGATAGTTTCGTTTATGCCGAAGTCAACACGAAGCATTTTATGAGAGCCTCGCCACTGAAGACGTCTCTCTCTCGATGGATCGCTCTCTCTCTCTTTCTCTCGCTCTTTTCATCTGGAGCAATGCATTCATTCTCCGGCACCAATTAAACGCACGTGAACATTACCAAGCACTTTTTTTTTGGCTTTCTTTTAAACATTTAAAGCAAATTGATCAAATAAAATCAAAACTGATAATGATTGAAGTCTATTGCCAACACGAATCCCAGACCAAATACAGTAGCTAAAGAAATTGCCAACTTTATTTCGGGCAGCTGCCATCATCATCATCATCATCATCTTCGTCATCATCATCATCAACAATGACACATTCACATCGGACCTGTTAGTTGAAATTAAATGCAATTTACGCATAAACCAAAGTTGATTTTGTATGCGGGGTTAACGTGGGGTAGGAAGGGAGAGTGGGATAAAGAGAGTAAGCAACTTTTGGTTTGAGGTTTCTTTTGGAAGGGGAGAGGGGAAAATGCGTGAGTGCAGAGACATGCGATATGGAAAAGTATCACTTGAACTTGAGTTCAGCTGGGCAAGGTAAGGTAAGTCATGACAGAAACCAAGTAACTAGGCACCGTGACACAAACGACGCTAAAAATGCCATGAAATAAAAAACACAGAAGTTAGTTTTGTTTAAGCAACAGCCTAGACAGGATATCAGGATATTAGGAAGCGAAGGCCGATCTCATTTAGGCAAAGGTCCACTCATAGGCGCAGACAAGTCATTTGTTTTCCTTTTCTTTTTGTTGATTGCTCCTAAAGAACTTTCTATTCTATTATAAACCAGATTAGTAAATTATTTATCTAATATAAAGTTTCTAAATTAAAGAGCTAAGCTTAAAAAAGAAATTTGGTTAGAAAATATGATCAACTGTATGGCCATAAAGGTCCTTTTAAATTATTATTATTCAATTTCGATAGTCAAAAATCAGCGTGTTTGTTTCTGATTTGTGCAGAGAATTTTTTATAAAATTGTTGAGATGTTTGTGCGGCAGAGAAGGAAATGTTTCCAAGCCCAAGCCGAGTCGATCCATCTGTCCATCTGTTTGTCTGTCCGTTTCAATCAATTTCATGCTCTCATTCAAGAGATATTAAGAGATTAGGTTAAGTTCTTAAACGATCCGGATCGATCTACTATATCATTACAAAAGAGAAGTCTAACTGAGTAAAATGTTGATTGTTTCTTAAGTTTTTCGAGTTTAACAGCTTATTGGCAAATTTTGTTGGAATCAGACTACTATATCTAAAAAAAAACCTTTTTCTTTGTTGAAATATGTCAACCAAATATCGTATTTAGATAGTTGATTAAGCGCGCTATAGACAGAATAAATGCTTCTTTGATATAATTTTTTTTTTTTTTTGTTCCAATCAGTATGCTATAGTTTTTCGATCTTAACTAAATTTTGGTGCACAAATCTATTCAGATTATTGGTCTTAAAGGGGGATAATTGTACTCAAAAGATGCTTTAAAAATAACAAATAATTCGTAAACGATCGCCTAAACTCATTGAGTTTGCTCCACTGTGGGTACCGTTAAACGAACGAGAGTGAGAGTAAAAGGTACATCAAAAGCTAGCGGCAGAGCCAGAGTAAAGCCGAACCGTAACCGAAACCGAAAACCGTTTGGCTTGATATGCAAAATGCATAAGTGGGAGCGGGAGTGTGGGTAAGTGGGCGAGATGCGGGGTGGCAGAGGCAGCAGCGTCGACTGCGTTGACTTGGCGCTTTTCGCATGGTTGCGTTGACTGCGACAGCGATGCCGACGCCAACAGCGACGCCAACGACAACTCCACCAAAACGTTGAATGATGACGAGTGTTTTGGGCGTTTGGGTTTTTGGCGCAGATATAAAAGGGTTAGCCATCTCGGAGGTCGTCCACATTGCGGTGGCTACTTTGAGGCTGCAACACCGAAACGATCGATACGCAAAACGATAAACGAAACGAAACGAAACGGTTTTTTTTCTTGGCTTTAAATTTTTGTTTGTGCTTTAGTGTGAAAATGAGAATCAAATTAATGCCAATGTTGTGGCTCTTGGGCTGTGCAGCAGCATCCCCTCCAGCTTCCTCTTCGCCAGCTTCATCGTCTTCGGCAGCCGCAGCGGCAGGAAGTGCTCCCAGCAAACTGAAAAGGGATGCTGGCCTTAGCTTTGGCAGCGGCCTCTATCATGGGCCATCTCATAAATATTTGCCACCCAGTGCCAGCTCGGGCTCCCACAGTGGAGGACATGGCTATGACTATACCTTGGGCTTGGGTGCGGGCAATGGCTACGATTTCGGACATCATCTGGATGCGATTAGCTATCAACAAACACGTCCCCATTATCCACATCATCATCATCAGTCACACCATCACCAGCAGCAGCATCCCAAAGTGGAAACCTACATAGTGCAGACCAGCGGTGGCTCCTCAATTGCCCATGGTAACTATGCTGGCCACTCGAGTCATGGTCATGGTCATGGTCAAGGCTATAAATACGCAGCTCCTCAAGCCAGCGGTGGCGGCGGCGGCGGCGGCGGCAGCGGCTCCTCTTATATACATCTCTTGAGCAGTGGCCACAAATTGCCTGGTTCCGGTACTTATCTGCTAGCCACGCCCACAGCTGATTATTACCATGCGAGACCCACATCAGCCTATGGCTTACCGGGACGCTTGAGTTCCGGTCTAGAACATCATCAATTGGCAGCCCTAGCTGGAACAGATGACCACCATCACCATCACCATCCAACGGCAGCATCATCGGGAGGAGCGGGAGGCTCTCCATTGGCTGGCTATAGCTATGAGCCGCCATCCATACCCTTTGGCAAGTACTCACCGACACTAACCACCAGCTATGGTGTGCCTCTGTTGCCCGGCTATGAGCACAAGCCCTCGGCGCACTATGATGACGCGTTGCCCGAACAGGATTTGGATGCCGAGCTGCCCAGCCATTCGCTCCACACCGATCAGCAGCATCAGACGCCAGCCTATGCTCTGGGCCACAAGGGTTTGGGCCATTTCACGTATACGGCCAGTAAGCCACATGCCCTCAATACGGACATTCATACATATTCCCAAACGCATCCGCAGCAGCATTCGCTGCCGCTGCCTCTGGCTCTGGGACATCATCAGGAATTGAGCAAGGCTCCATTCAAGCCGAGCGCCTTTTTGGGTGCCAAACATGAAAGTAGTTCCAGTTCCAGCTCCAGCTCCATTTCAAGCAGCAATTCCAATTCTAATTCCATAGCTGGCTATGATTATGCCACGCCCACATCCTTGGGCTATGACTATAGCCAGCCACAGGCAGGCTCACTTTATGGTGCTCCCGGTCAGTCGGGTGATTCGGCTACGCCAATTTTTGAGCCAGAAGCTACCTATTTACCACCAGCCACGCCCACATATGGTTATCATTAGAACGACTCTAGAATTAACTGCCCCTTTTTACATATATACATATACATATATATATATATATCTATTTAAAAATTGTATTTAATTAAGCAAAACATTTTTTTTTTCTCTCTCCCTTTCTCTCTTCAAAGTGAAATAAATTAAAATTGAAATTGAAATGGCAATTTCCCATTAGAAATTGGAGTTACACATTTTTTTTTCTCTCCTTTCTGGCTAAATTCCAGTTTTGAATACGGCAATCTTTAGCATTCACAACTTGTTACGATTTTTTTGATTTTGTAGGCGGATTTCGGTTTTTTTTTTGGATTTCGCTTTTCTGTTTCTCTCTTGTATTTTATTTGATTTCTTTTTGGCATTTGGAGCAGGTCGACAGCAGCTATGATGGGTGAGGGGAGGGAGGGGGAGTGGGGGGGTGGGGGCAGCAAACGCAGCTGGCATTACCAATTAGCTGGATACTAAATAGCTCTTCGATATGCCAATTCACTTCAAAATGCTAGAGAACTTCTTCAATTAAATACTTGAGAGAAAATCTAAAGGATTGTTAAATGAACAAAATTTTACACATAGATAAGAAAAGAGTTAAAATAACAATGGAAAATTCAAAAATTATTTTCAAGCAAGTTTCTTAACCAATTTTCCAAAAACGGTTTCAATTAGTTTCTAAGACTTATAAAAAATCATTTTACTAAAAGGCAAAACTCAAGAAAATTCCACTTGTTCTTCTTCATAACATTTTATGGATCTTTTGCCAAAGAATCTTAGTGAAAAAATTTGAATTTTTGAAAGGAAATATTGCCTAACATTTCATTATCTATGGCAAATCTCTTAATGTACTGGAAATTATTTTAAAAAAAAACAATAACTGACTCGAAACCATTCGCTTCATGATGATGAATGAAGTGCTGGAAGATCATTGAACAAATTAATCAACAGCCAGACAATAATCACCATAACCGACGCCATCGTTTGCCATCATTTGGGCTCTTATGCAATGGACGTTGATCCTTAAATCGCTGACCCACATTCAAGCCAAGAGATAGAGAGAGAGAGAGAGAGAGAGAGAGAGGAGGAGAGAGGAGTGGCGAAGAGATACTGAAATGAAAGTGAAAGGATGACAAGTTCAGTTGATGCGTGCAAAATATTAAAACGAAATGACTTGGCCAACGAGTCAGTTGTTGTTTGCGGGTCAATGCACCAAATGTGAGCCCCTCCCCACCACCCACTACCCACCTTAGCTTAGTCAACATTCTTTAATGGCCATTAATTTAACTGCAGAATATGTAATTAACCTTAACCTTAGGAATTTTCGTAAGCGGAAACTAGACCACATCTAAGAGATTCTCTTCATTGTCTGTGAGCCACGGGGGATTATGGACAGGTTTAAAGATTTGGCTCACTGTTACGTTCAAACTGTGGTGATTGCCTCATCTAAACAAAAAAGCAAAAAAAAAAAAACAACGCTTAACAAATTTTCATTTCTTTTTCTCTTGCTTGAAAAAAAAAAAAATTGTGTCAACAAGTTCATTGGGGCACAAATCAAGAGGCAACAACAAAGGCAACTAAATTGAACAATAAATTAGATAATTTTCTTTATACTACTTAAGCAGGCATAGCATATGGAAGGGATTGCCATCAATAATTTTTAAGATTATATGACAGGTTGCATGAATGAATGAACGAATGAACGAATGAGGGAATGGTATCTGATCGATCGTTCGATTGTAGTGGAGGCTGAAGGGGTGTAACAAACCCCCTCTTCTCGCATTGAGAGCATCTCGAAATCTCTTCCTCTCTGTTGCAATTTGTACTACGACCGGTGTCCGGTGTAAATTCAATGGTTTTTATTTTTGCACCTGAACTTTACTTTTCACATGCGAAGCCAAGCCAACACATAAAAACAAATATGTTGTCAAATAATTTCACTAAACCGCAGGCGAGGTTAGCTTCAAAAGTTGTAGAGAGAGAGGCTCAGACAAACAAAAACTCTGTGAACTTCCCTCGTTGCTTGGGCCTCGGGCAATTTGTGTATTGTTTCTTTTCATTATTAACAACATTTACGCCCAACTTCAACTCCAACTCTCTCACACACACACACACACACACCAACACACACACTGTATATAAGTCGATTCTCCATTTATTTCACATTTTTTCATTTGCATTTTATCCATTTGGATTCATATGGATGGTGGCATCCATTCACTTTTCATTTGCTCGCGCGGTTATAACATAAAGTTATTACAATATTATTAACTATTTATTAATGTTATGACTTCGTATAAAAAAAAAAAATATATATATATATATGTATATTTAAAAACTTTACCATTAACCTATTCCAAAAACAAATTGGAATACCCTTTAACATTCGTTTAAGTAATTACAATTTAGCCGTATATTCCGCCTTCAGGAAGGCCCTCAATTTTCTCTTGATGCCAGTCCCAAAATCCCCTAGTAGATCCCACCATCTACATATGTCAGTCTTAAGTACACTGGACGATTTCTTCCTCCATTTGGGCCACTTCGTTTTTCTGTTGCCCCAGGGCGGAACTGAATTGGGGCTTCTGTCTAACAATTTTCTCGTTCACATGCTGAGTGGCCTGGATGTGCTGCATCAGCTGCTGCTTCCTCATGTAACCCGCCTGGCATACAGTGCAGACATATGGCTTGCTATTGCTGTGAAGGAAACGATGAATATCCCGATTCTCGGCACGACTGAATTGCTTGCCGCAAATCTCACAGGCGAAGGGCTTCACTCCGCTGTGCGAGAGCATGTGCTTCTTATAGTTAACCGGATGACTGAAGGTGGCCTCACACAGTTCGCAACAGAGATCACGCAATTGCATATGGACTGTCTTCACATGCTGATCGAGCAGGCGCCGGCGGACAAATTTGCGTTCGCATTCGGTGCACTTGTAGGCGGCCTCCTTGACATGTGTGTGACGTATGTGTGTGCTCCAATTGGCACGTTGGGCGAATCGAGCGGGACATTGGGGACATTGGAAGGGTCGTTCGCCCGTGTGTATGCGCAAATGTTCCTCCAGGCGGCTCTTTAGCGGAAAAGATTTCTCACACTGTGGGCAAGTGTAGACGGGAGGAGGTTTCTTTGCCGGTCGGTGTGTGTCTGCGAAAAAAAAGAGAGAAAAACGGGTCTTAAGTCTTGCGGAGATGCTTAGTTGGCGTTGTGTCAGTCACCTGCATTACCGGACTTTGTCTCTGTCTCTGGTTGGGGGTCCACTGGCTCATCCACCTGCTGCGTTTCATATTCATATTCATAATCATAATCCTCCTCCACCAAATCATCTGGATCAAAGTGCTCCAAGTAGTAATCGTGATCTTGCTCCTGCGGATACTTTGGCATGCTGAATATCAGCTGTGTGTTGGTTTCTTATCAAATTTAACGAGATTTATATTGTTTCGGGATTTCTGTAGAGTTCTGTTGGGGCTTAAAAACAAAACAAAACAAAAAAAAAACTAACCATACACGGTATAAATACTCCCCACTATTTTTCTTGCTCTTACTCTCTTATATGATTTTACCATAAAGACAATCGATTAACATTGATAACTATCGATATACTATCATATTGCGACACTGCTGGCCCGTCGATACTATTATCATCGATAACTATCGCTTTATGGGGCAAGTTATCGATACTTTTATATTGTAAAAGCGATAATTATCGCTTTTACGGCAAAAAAAAACTATTAAAAAAAAGAAAAATAGTTTTCTTAACATAAATTGCTGGGTTAAATTCACCGAGTGCCGTGCCGAGTTAAGTTGAATTGTAACGCGAGCCCATCGCATCCACAGAGCGGTTCACAATGAGCGTGCTGGCATATACGCGTTCGAACGACGAGGAGATTTTTCGCCATTGCACAAAGGATTGCGGCGTGGTAACGGCCACTGAGGACTTTCAGTACTTTGCCTTGCGATGCATCTTCTGTAGCGAGAAGTTTCTCTACTTCGATGCGTTCATTGGCCATTTGCAGACAATGCATCTAAGTGATGCCAATGGGAACGAGGGCAACGAGGGGAATGAAGTGAGTGGTGGTGGCCAGAGATTAGGCGGTGGCGGTGGTGCTGGTCGTGGGTTGAGCCAGCCCATGTCACTATCATTAGGGCCGTCGCCAGGGGATCATGATGAGATTGAAGACTTGACCGATGCAGATACAGCCCTTTTGGAGCCACAAATGGTGATCAAACAGGAGCTACAGGAATTGGCAAGCAGCGATGACGAGCAATCCGCATTAACGACGGATACAGCAACAGATCAGCGTCTGCCCGTCAATGTTCAGGCATCGAATGAGCCTGACAATGATGACGACAACGACGATGATGAGGAGGAAGATGAGGAAGACGATGCCGAGGAGGAGGAAGACGACGACGACGAGGATGATGAAGTTATACTCCCAGAAACAAATATATTACCTCATCCACGAATGAAGGTAACTAAGCCACGGCCAAAACAACATCAACAGCAGCAGCAGCAGCACCGACGCCGCCAACAGAAACAAATGGGCGTCAAAAATGAACCACTCACTGCCGATGGCGACTCCTCCATGGATGATTATGGAGCCTATATGGATGATGATAATGATAATGACAATTCCACCGAGTACATGGAATACAGAGGTGGTCCAGGCTATAATGATCTAACCCAAGGTCACAGCATTTTAGGCAGCGGGGGCGTCAATGATTTCCTTAGCTATGATGAAATGGTCGAAGAATCCCTACTTGGCGTAAGTTTGATTCTCTCTTTCTCTCTCCCTCCCTCTCTCTCTCTCTCTCTCTCTCTCTCTCTACCACTTATAAACGAATTCCCTTGATTTTGCAGCGCGATCGTGAGCTAACCATGCACATAAAGGATCGCAAAATGATACAATTCCTCATCCATTCATATCAACGCAATCCCTTCCTCTGGGATCACAGTCACCCACAGTTCAGGGATCGTGTGAAACGTGCCAGATTTCTTGACTGGATTGTCCTTGAATTCAAAAGTCGCTTCAACATTTCATTGGCCAAGGATGCCATCACCAGGAAATGGGACAATCTCCGCACCGTCTATAAGCGTGAATGCAATCGAATGGCCCTTGAGAAGACAAATATCAGTACATTGTGGTATTTCAAGGAATTGCATTTTCTCAATGAAGTTTATAGCTACAATTCCAAAATGTCCGATGCTGTGGTCAAGGTGAGCTTCCTGAAAGGATTTAGCTTTAACTTCATGACTATTAAAAGATAAACAAATGGCAAAAACCTTATAAAAAAAATTGATTTTATATAGTGAACTAGGAGATGAAAGGTCAACTGAATTATGGTTTTTGTTTTGTTTACAAGAAAATTCTCGTTAAATTTGTTTGAAGGTCTTTAATAAGAAACTTTAATCGTTGATCTTTAATCGTTTTACCACACCAATTGGATTCAATCCAATTTGTGTTGGAACTTGATACACTTTCCTTTACAAGAACATCAAAACTAAATAAAATCAACTTTTTTAAAAGGTTTGACCATAAAGATGAAGAAGAACTTACCCGCTCTTAACCCAAAATGAAAGAGACTCCTTTTTTCTCGCGCCTTTCTAAAATAATGTTTATAGTTAAAATTTAACTACTTTCTTTGAATTACGAATAGCAACTAGCTAGGGCTCAAAAATGAAAAACAGATGTAGAAAGAAAAGACTACTATTTCTAGTTATCAATTTAAATACATAATTTTCATGTTATCTGTCACAAGAAAAATAAAATGGCAAGTAAATCTTCAAGAGAATATTTCCAAAAAAAAAAAACTAAGGAAAAGAAAAGCAAAGAAAAGTTTAAGCAAACTTAAAAATAACTTTATAGGGAATAGAATTAGTTTATGTAAATTTCCATTTTTTTAGACTTTTTCTTAAACTTTTTTATATGCACAACTGTTTCCAATTTTAAAAATTGACATCATTTACACATTTAGGCCTAAGTGGGCTTTAGGGCCCATAGTTGACAGTGTTTTAGGAGATGTTTTTAGAAGCGATCTACTTTAGAAGCCATTACCTTAATGAACCTCTTCCATTTTAGGTAGATTCTATTTCTAATTCTATTTTACCTAATGTCTAATTGTCTATCTCTTTCTATTTGGATGTTGGGCGTCTGTAGGAAACATCATATCGCCGTCGCTTTTCGGCCATTTGGAATGACACATCCACTGCCAAATTGTTGAGCATGGTGAAACGTTATCATTGCTTTTACAATCGCTTCGATCCGGATTATCGCAGCAAGGAGCGACGAGGAGAAGGTCTCCATCAGATGGCAATGGAGCTGCAGCAATTGATTGATGTGACAACAATCCAGATATCGAAACGTATATCGCAATTGCGTTTCGATTATTCCAAACAGAAGACAGAGCGCTTGAATTGCGAACGCATGGGAAAAACGTTTATACCGAATTATATATACTACGATCAAATGAATTTCATGGACGATGATATACCGCCATTCAAGTGTCAGCATTGCGGCGAGATTGTGCAGACGCTACGCGAACTGGACCTGCATATGCTGACGCATCAGCCCAGTTTGGGAGGCGGATACTATTGCAATATCTGTCACATACAATTCCATAATGCGGAGGAGTTTGAGACGCATAAGCAACTCCATTTGGGTGCCGGCAATGAGGTGAAATATAATTGTGAATTGTGTACGGCCAGTTTTCGTGAGAAATCCAATTACGATGAGCATCTGCGACGCCACAATGAGGAATTGTTTTTGCCCTCGCTGGGGCTCAATCATAGCATTATGGAGGGACAGGAGGATGGCGATATATCTGGAACAGTAGGCGATGCTGGTGACGATGGCGATGGCGATCAATTGATGACATCACCCGAATCGGGTGGCGGCAGCGGCGGCGGCGGCAAACCATTTCCCTGCGACATCTGTCATCGCACGTTTGCCACATCGGGCCATCTGAATGCCCATCGCATTGTGCATCAGGATGAACGCGAGCGTTGCTACAAATGCGATTATCCACAGTGCAACAAATCGTTTGTGGCCCGCAATAGCCTGTTCGAGCATCTGAAACAGCATTACAGCAACGAGGAATTCAAATGCGATATATGCGGCAAGAGTTTCAAATCCACCAAGAATTTGCAGAATCACAAACAGATCCATGACAAGGTGAAGCGTTATGTGTGCCAAATTTGTGGTTCGGCCTTTGCCCAGGCGGCGGGACTCTATCTGCATAAGCGGCGGCATAATCGCCCCAATGGCACAACCGGTGCAGTGGGTCGCGGCAGTCGATCGAGTCTATGAAAGCAGGGGAAAGCTAAGAAACTGAAGAAATCAACTAAAAGGCAGCTAGCAATAAATGATTGATAATAGGGGATTGATTGACGACTGATTGATCAATCGATTGATCGATCGTTTGTACTTAAATCTGGGTTAAACTACCCGCGACTAAAACTTCACACATACACAAACACACACACACACACACACACACACTTACATACACATTCCTTTCACTCTACCAGCACCACCCTAGCCGTGGTCCTTTTACCTTTTACCCTGCCTGCATTCCACAAGCTATAAAACTATTAAATAAGTATTGCTAAATGAAAACAACTAACAACTAAAACACAAACAGACAAAAACCCAAGTATTTTATGTACTAAAACAAACCAACTAGATTTAGTTATAGAGAGATGAATGTTTGAGAAAGGCAACAACATGCAATAGCAATACAAACAACTTTGCACAATTTTTTTCTTTATCACTACCATTATGATTAAGTCGTAACATATACATATATACAAATATATATACCTAAATAGAGAAAAAGAAAAACCACTTGAAATCTTGCGAGGGTTAGGCCAAGTCTAGTAAATGACAACATTTAGATTATATTTTACTATATATTAACAAATGGACGACAAAAAGAAGTTCTATATACATACATACATATATACCATATACATTTATATACATATATGTATACATATGTATCTGCCACCCTTGTAAACGACTGAATCTGCATAATTTTTGCTTAATTAATTCGTTTATAGTGTAAATAACTAAATAAACGACACAAAAACAGACACAGAAACTAAATATATACATATATATAGAGAAACACACACACACACACAACTTTTAACTAACAAATTAATTAAGAATAAAAACACACAGTATAAACCAGGGCTAACATATATGTATGCCCCCAGCCCTGGCATCAGATCAGAGTTTAACAATATCGAAAAGTTGTTCTTGGATCAAAGAAACAAAGAAGAAGACGAAGACGCTGCCGATATGCATTATTTTTGCCATTCAAACTAAGTATATTTAATTGAAAGTTTTTCTTAACATTATAGACTTACATTTTCACAACCTACGATCAAAACTCTAGGGACTGCATGCTGATCCATTTGAAAACTTTTCGAAATTCTCAAACTCTGACATCAACAAAATAAAAGAAAACAGAAAAAATACATATACAAACTGCAACCGTTAGGCAACTATATACACATACATACACACACATAAATATAATTAAACTAAAAATTATACATAAATATATATTTAATATTAATAACAATTTTAAGCAAAAACAACAAGAAACTTTACTTAGTATCTGTTTAAGTTCATTTAGCACAATTTCTCTAGTTCTAAGTTTCTTTTAATTGTAACTTTTTAAATTAAAAAGCAAATTAATTCTATTACATTTTTTTTATTTGTTGTTTCTCTTTTATGTATTATTATTTTAATTGTGTTTTGCTGCTTACTCATATGTCTTAAGTTTTATTATTGTTGAAGGAAGTTCCGTTTCGATTTCAATGCAATTTTTTTTATATAATTATTATTATTTTTTGTGTTCTTTTAGTTTTTATTTTATTATTATTTTTTTTTTTTTGTATTATTAACAAAAACAAATTGTGAAATAGTTAACAGTAAAATCGTCAAGCGAAGCCACGCCCAGCATTTTTTATATAAATATATATATATATATATATATATATATATATATGTATGTACTCAGGAGGCATCGTGAATAAAATAAAGTGCGCTTCCGTAACCAGGAGAGAACCTTATAAGCCACATTTAATAGAGACACACACACACACACACAGACATACACAAATTAATACAAAAACCTATTTAACAAATACAAAAAGATATATATATACGTACATATATGTATAGTGTATGAACTATATCGTAAGCCTTGTCTTCAACACATGTAAATTATAAATGAAATGAAATAAAATTACAAAATGTATTTATACTAGAGTAAAAAAAAACGGTTCTCATAGTTTCATTTCAATCTTAAATTACAAAATAATAGATTCAGTGAGTTTTTTTAAAATCTGATACACAATCTGATATATATTCACAACACAAAGAAGGATCTATCTCCTACCATAAAAAGTATGTATGTATGTATATACATACATTTGTACAGGTATGTAGGTAAGTATGTACATACATATATATATTCTTGATCAGCTTGACAAGATGAGTTTATTCAACTAAAAATTTTTGATTTTAACAAATTACATACAAACTTTATCGTATGTGGATTCTTTATGGAAAGCCCTAATCGAATGAAGTATGGTTAAAGGGCGGAGCCAGCGACTGACATGGGGGGGAAGGGGGCATGTCTTACTTTAACTCTCTTGGAGGAAGCAAATCTCACTTAAAAATTTTCATGACATAACCAAACTTAAGTTCCTGTTCGGAAAATTAACGTTGACCAGCTGCTCGATTTGCCACTTCCTCTCGCTACGCCTATGGTCTGGTCTTATCCCAATTGTTTTGGTTATTTGTAAAGCTCCTAACTTAGTTTTCAACTGTTTACATATGTACGTATACATATATGTACATATGTACATCTGTATTTACATATGTACATACATACATATGTA
This sequence comes from Drosophila nebulosa, assembly GCA_024703675.1. Lineage (NCBI taxonomy): Eukaryota > Metazoa > Arthropoda > Insecta > Diptera > Drosophilidae > Drosophila > Drosophila nebulosa. The sequence goes on from JANFPS010000003.1 coordinate 16,709,698, forward strand.
AATGATTTGTAAGGAAAGAGCAATGCAAAAACTAAAAATGTTATACAAAAAACATACATATTTACACATTGAATCAATGCGTAAAAATTACTAATTTGTTCTACTAGAGAATGCAGTGCAAACAAAATAACTAAAATTAACGGTAATATCTTGGCCTACACATTACATATGTACATACATACATACAAACTCATATTGAAATGCCGTTACTCTTTGCATCTCGCTCTTGTAGTTGAGAAAAAAAAAAACAAAAACAATTCGCTTTGCTCTTATCTTGCTCTCAGTTTTCAGACACTGCTAGCAAGAGAAAAGCACAGTTATAATTACTCTTTCTGCTCCTAAGGGAATATACTAGCTATATAAATGATATCCTCAAGAACCGATATGGGTTTATGCAATATTATTTTATAACTGTGACCCATAGAGCAAAAGTATTTATGTATATGAATCACTCGTCCATTAAATTGACGTTGCCGTCAGACATTTGTGTGAACCTTATCTGGGTTTGGAGTAGGTCTGATGGGTCCCACTCAACTGCTAATAGCTACATAGGTACATTTTAATTCAGATAACGCTAAATGGCAGAACCAGCTCCAGCCCCCCCAAGTAACTAACAAATACAAATTGAACGCATTTTCTAGACACTCGCCTATCACATGTTTGAACTGAAAGCGGCTGCTACTGTTTAGACCAAAAGACAAACAAACTTACAGACAAAATAATTAACACGATATGTACATACATATGTATGTATGTAGGTAGGCATATGCTATATACATATGTGTGTGTGTGTATATAGTGTAATTCGATTGACAGAGCACGCCAAGCCTCTTTTTAGCCAAATCATTCTGACACTGCCAGAAGCATCTAGTTAATTCTACATTTCATAAACAAAAATGATCATAGAGGGCGAAATCAGGGGCGCACTTCTTGGAGACAAAGATTTTGAGATTTTGATTTCATTAACTTTTTATTTAATTTCTACTTCATTTAAATCTTCTTCTAACACTCGTCAATAAAGTTTTAAACTAACATTAAGCTTATTTATCATAAAAATTATACAAAAACTTTGAAGTTTTATATAAATATCAGACTTAAAAACGTTTGCTTTAATCATATTCAAAGGACTATCAGATAGATAAGCAAACTCGGAATAAAAACAATTTTCACTTGCCCCCTTTCTTAGATAGCTGAGCTACACCCGCCACTGATCTGTCATGTTGCTATAGATAGATGAACTACGTTTTTTATATACTATGAAAAAGAATTTCGTAGAACGCGGCTGGCGCGTGCTTTACTTGGCCAATTTCACATATTTTTGGTAAACACATTAATAAGCGTTCCCATATATATGTATATATACATACATATACATATGTATAGATAAGATTCATTTAGATTAGAGTTTTCATAGCCATGCGGAGTTGGCTCTTTTTTTGTATTTTTATTTTCATTTTCTTGCTTCTTGCCTAGGGGGCGGGTGGGAGAGGGCTCAATAAACAAAATTAACAAGAAGAAAACAATAAATATTTATCCAATGTCTCAAATCAGGTTTGGATTTTGCTTTAGATTCAGGTTGAGGTTGAGGTTGAGGTTGAGGTGTCCGCCGCCGCCGATGAGACAGCAGCACAATGCCTCCACTCGATGTGGGTGAGCGGGAAGCGGGCGGAGGGGCAGGGAAATTTGCTTGACACAATGTCACTGCATCGCTGTCTGACTAGAATCCCTGCCTGCCTCTCAGATCAGTTCGCCCCGTTCATTCACCTTGATGACGCGCACCCGTTCATGACGCTCCATTAACAACTGTTCAATGTTCCTTATGCTGATGCCGCTGCTGGTGCTGCTCGTGCTACTGGTGTTTGTGCTTGTGTTGTTGTTAGTGGTGGTGGTCGTGGTGTTGTTGTTATTGTTGTTGCTGGTCTCGCTAAACAATCCCAGATTATCCTTGATCAGATGATCGACAGCACAGCCATCGCATTGTAGAATAACCACACCACTGTAATAGGCCTCCTCGCTGATGGTCTTCGTGTTCCGTGTGTTGCACAATTTGCACCGATAGACCAGCTCCACACGCCGTTGCATGCGACGGAAACGCTTCAATGTGGTCGGCGATAGGGAGCCAGATTTGGGCTGCGGTCCCTGCGACTGCCCGGCAAAGGGTTTAAATTGGCAGGCATCCAATATGGAGCGTGGTATGGATAGTGGCCCCGGCCGAGCATCAGCGTTCAGCAAGGTGTCTCCATCCGCATCGGCCACCGGCAGGCCCGTCTGCTGTGTTGCATTGATAATGGCATTTTGTCCATTTTGACGCAGATAATTTAGTGTTCGGGATGTAAAGATGTTGCGCAATGCATTCATTTTACACTGTGCATAATAGTGATGAAGATGCTTCGTTGGTTACTATTCGATTTTGGGTTGCCGGATTACCGTTGCCTATACGTCTCGGTTGTTCTAAAGATACTAATTTGTTAGTATTTCTAAATAAATGTTTAAACTACGTCGTAGTTTCCAGTGGCAGCAGCAACAACAAAAAAATTGTGAAATCTCAGCTGGTGGGCCAGTGTTGCCCCATGATGCTAGCATTGATAACGATAACAGCCGATAGCTGATTTACACAGGCGATTGTATTCGATATCGTTTCACTGCGATAACTTTTGCTCATTAACTCATTTTGCTCTTTGATTAACAAATGAGGAATTATTAAGAGAGTGCTTGTTCGCCTAGTACTGGATGAGAGCGGCGAGGGGGGCTAATTGCATGGCGTTTTAAGAGCAAGAAAATAATATTAAGAGCGGGGTAAAGTAAATAAATGCCAAAATGCACTGAAACAAACGATTGTCTTAATTTGTAAAATGTTCATAACGGGCAAAAATAAAGCACATTGAAGTAAACAATGCTCAAATTAAATTGATTGAACCTAACCAATTAAATTTCAATGAGTGATTACGCTCACGTACAACTCTGTCGACTCCGAGGATATGAGTGATTATGCAAGAGAATATGAAAATAAATACATACTATGAGAAAGTAAGGTCTGCGTGAGTTGAATATGTACATAAATAAATACACAGAATGCAGTGCAGTTTGTCTTTCTTTTCTCTCTTTCAAAGAGAAAACAAAGATATAAATGACACCACTATCAGGTATGTCTCTCCGTGTTGCGCTTCATTTATTCTCACTCATTTCATTGAGTGCCGTGTGCTATGCATTTTTTCACTGTGCATTTATTGACATCTCACCACCAGTTTCTCTCGGTGCATGTTGGGGTGCCCATCAGGAATTGCGCCCGTTTTTTTCAGTGTTGTTTTTGTTTTCTAGCCGAGAGGTAGTGCGCCGCGCGTGTTGGGAATTCGTTGAAAACGTAGTGAAAAAAAAGAAGAAAATTTTAAAACGGGATTAAACTAATTGTTTTGCTGAATGAACGTTAAGTGAATTGTGCTTTTTGTTTTCGTTTCTGCCCTTTTTTTTTGGTTAAATTGTTCTGTCTCTCTCTCAAAAAAAGAAAAAAGACAAATTGCAAATTGTGAGTGCCAGAGTAAGTATGTGTGTGTGTGTGTGTTTCCGAGCGAGTGTGTGTGTGTGCGAGTGTGTGTTTTTGTTTAAAGACGATTTTCGATGCGCCGCTTAAACAATAATAATAATAATAATAAATCGTATTTGAGACTAGTAGAAAATAAGCTCGAAATACTTGCAACAAAATTCTATTAGTTAAATAATGAAATCAAATTGAGAGGCATTCCAAAGAGCGTGCCAAAAATCAATATCTAAAGCAAGCAAAAAAAAAACCGAAAAAGACAAAAAAAAAGCAAAAAAAGAGAACAAAAAGGTAGGCAGAAGAAGTAACAAAACACAAAATAAAACAACAACAACAACAACGAAAAATGTCATCGGCACATAAAAAAAGACACAAAAAAACTAAAGAAATGCATATATATGTATGTATGTAGCGTGTGCGTGAATGTGTGCGTTTGCATGTGCATAGAAATATATATATATGTATATACATTATATATATATATATAATATGTACATGCAAAAGAAACACACAAAAAACAGAAAAAATAGCAATATTTCGATTTTATTTGGTTTGCTTTGATTTTGTTTTGCCCTTTTTCTTATTTTTTGTTGTTTATGAGGCTGCGCTCTCTCTATTACATCAATACAGGGTGTCAAGCAGAATAAAAGTAATTGCAGCAGCAACAAAAATCTCTTTCTCTCTTCGTCCAATTTAAGGAACTTCCGGCAGTGAGTCTAGTCCAATGCAGATTCCAACTAGATGGCATTTTGCGCTTACAACCCCAAAACAAGAAAAAAAAAATAAACATGAAAAAAAAAAGTGTTAAAGAGTTTGTGAAAAGCCCAAAGCGAGCCTGTGAAATGGTGGGGTATGTCATTTTGGTTATCTTTGCCGACCTCTGGGCCGACTCGAGGCTTTTGTTATCAAAAAGTTACATATTTATCCTATCCCCTAGATTGATGGGGCATCCATCATAGGTGTCAGAAATCAAACAAAATCCGTGTTTGCCCTTTGAAGTGCGTCAGCTTACAAAGTATTTTTAGGTTAGGTGTGTGTGCGTGTGTGTGTGTGTGTGTGTGTGTGTGGAAGATATTGCCGGAATTGGCTTAGCCTTGTTAAGGGGACACCCTGTATTTTTTGGTTCTCGCCTCCTCTCGTGGTCGTCGTCGTCGTCGTCGTGGTCCGTTGTCGTCGTGGTCCGTCGTCGTCGTCGTCATTCGTTAGACGTCGTTGTGGCGCCATTATTATTTTTTTTTTCTTTTTTTTTTTTTTGTTTTCCATTTTGCTGCATTGCAGTGTCCGCCATGTACCTGTTCCTGTTTCTCATCTCTGCCTCCTCGATTTCCCCACCCTCTTCACTCCAGCACACACACTACTCTCTCACACACTCTCGCTCTCTCATTCTGTTTCCTCTTCCGCTCCTCATCTCTGTCGTCGCTCTCGTTCGCTCTCTGGCTCTGGCTGGCTGGCTTCCTTAATGTTTTGCTTATTAAAAATGCAATCGTTATTCTTGAGGCCGCCGCCGTGTCCTGTTTGCCGATCGGTTTACAAAACGGGCCAAAAGAACGACAACGACGAGTCGCAGGAAGAGGAGGAGACGACGACGAAGAAGAAGAAGTAAAAAGGAAGGAGAAAAAAAAATTTGCATTTGCTGTCGCATTACCTAATCTCTATTCTCTTTCTCTACCTCCCCCCCTCCTCGCCACCCCTTCCCTCTCCACCCACAAGCATTGAAAATGTTTGGCCACTTTCCAATTGGGGAAAACCAGTCTAGTTTTCCAACTAACCATCAGACCCAATTGGATATTCATTTTCATTCTTGAATTACCTTTTTACCTTGCGTTGCTCATCTTAATTAATGGAATTTGTCATTCATTATATTCATAAAGAAAAGAAAAAACAGCCAGAAGTATACATGTGTATATTTCCTTGATCAGCATGATAAAAAAACAAAATTTCTCATGTCTTAATATGTTTGCTACGTACTTTACCCCACCCCTAACCCTTGCATAAGCCAAAATTGACCAATAGGTATGCTTTAGGGCTAAGAGAGAACGACTGGGTGTGCATGTAGTTCCCATCTGCTGCAGCAGAGTATGCCCAAGTCGATGCGACAGCATTTACTTAGTTCATTTTGTAACCATTTTCTTCATGTTTCTTTTGAAAAGGAACCGTTGGTTCTTGTGTTTCCGTTCGACTTTTGCTCTACTTCCGTTTTGTTTCGCATACAAACCACACACACACACACACATACGTACATATGTACATACATATATATGCATATATAATAGAATATATTTTATAAAAGAACTCAAATCGTCGAAGCGCGCAATAAACTGAAATCTAATAAAATATAATAATAATAAATCCAATATTGTATATAACTTTAACTATCTATACCCATCTATATTTATATACATATATCTTTATATCCTTGTATTCAAGTTTTTTATTTTAGCTAAGTTAGTGCGGCGTTTTGTGATCAGGTAGCTCCTTTTTTTTTGAATGGTTCCAGTATTCCAAAGATACATAGCAAGAGGCCACCAGCATTTGAAGAAGTTATCTCAAGTTCTTTTTGGTTATATGTAGAAAAACTCACTTTATATATTTTTATTGGATTGCATAGCATAGTTTCTAGTTAGTCACTTACTATAGTTAGTTGTTTGTCTAACTTTAATTGCAATTAGTTTTCAGAGAGAGTGGCAGAAAAACAAAAATAAAACAAAACAAAAAAAAAAAAAAATAAATAAATTATTCATCTGCCTTCAACAAAATTCAAATTCAAATTGAAAAAAGAGAGAAAAAAGTCATGTTAAACAGCGACAATAATAACAGTTCAGTGCAGCATGTAAGTAAATTTTCTATATCTTTATCTTTATACACATATATATATATATGTACATATATATATATATCTGTATATATAACAATCTAGTTTTAGCATTTGTTTAATGTCCAAAATTCTATGCATGAAATTGAATTGAGAAGCTTTCTTTGTCCATATAAAAAGCATGTGTTTGTCCTTATGTAAATCTGTTTATATGGTATGTACTCTTTGTATGTATGTATGTGTGTAGATCTATGTCATGCTTAATGAGTCTTGCTAAAAATTAAGAGAACTAAATTAGTTTAAGGCTTCTATAACACTTCGTGGAGATTATTATCTTTCTATTTTTTTTCTTTATCCCTTGGACTATTAACGCATAAACGATTTGTTGTTAGAAGTAGAGAACTAAATAGTACTTCGTATTGGGCTTTCCGATGTGGATCGAAATTTAACGTTTGCTTTTGATTTATTATTATGTTTTTTGACAAAATTTTTCCTAGTTATATGATATAAATATACAATTCGGACTGAATCTGAGATATATAATGTATGAATTATAGAAGAACCTAATTTTAGCAATGTCCTAACAGAGTTGATCCAACTGGCTGCTATATAGTGTTGATTTGCTTATAAGTTACTAAACAAAAAAAGAGTTGCTCACTTAACTGAGGTTGTTTTCTTTTAATTATTATTTTTTCTTCCAATTGTTCAGTTTCTTGCTCACTTGTTCTTTTTTGCTCATCTGTTCTCTCTTATTTGTTCAATTCAGAAAGTTGCTAATAAGAAAACAGCGAATTTTGATATTGGCAATCAGCAGGCTAAATGCAAGTATTCCATAATTTTTTTTTTTGAGCTGAAAGTCGCAAAGTAATTGAACTAGTAAATAGTCTAGTGAGCAACTGAACAAAATGAGCTAGTTGACTCACTTAAAAAAAAAGAAGAACCACAAGGAGTAATGTTTAGCCAAGAAAAGAGCAAAAGAAACTCAAAAAAGAATGACTATTACTTTTTAAAACTATTAACTTTATTTAGAACATGACTTATTTACTTTTTTGCCTTGAGCACACTCGGTATTAGTTTAAAATATATTTCTTTAACTTGAGATTATTATTTAAAAACATTCGATTGAACCACACAAACTCAAGCAACTGAAACGAGATTTTTTAGTAGTCTAAGACTAGAAGTAAGTCAGCCCTAGAAATGTCCATCTAATGTGCTCCTAGTCTCCGCTTTCAAAAGAAATAAGTAATACCACTAAAACGCATAAAAAAAGTTTGGACTTTCTGCAAATAAATTGGACATTCTTGAATTTTGGAAATTTATTAAGCAATCTCTCTCCAGTTCAAACAGACTTCGACTGTAGTTTCTGCTGTTTAAATGCATAGCAATTACCTATGTATGTATGTATATAATTAAGTTATTATGGCCATTAGCCTCCTTTAATGCTAGTAATGAGTAGTACATATTAGGCAAAGGTCCACCTCCTGCTGTGGTCAATGCTTACTTACAAATTACAGTTCTAATTTTATGCCGCATAAAGTTTGTTGGCAGGATATTGTAAAGGTTCCTTTAATGCTGGTTCAAAGCCGATTAGATTATATGTAAATTATTTTGGGATTTTGAAGTTGGAAAAATGAAAGTTTAATTGAAATTGATTGAAATTAGTAATGGCAAGTCAGATGAAATCAGATCTAATAAACAACACCCAGAGACCGCATAGAAGCCGCCCATCAGCCCAGCAGCATCGAATTCAATTATCTCATCGACATTCACAATGCGTACACAAAGAGCTCTCAATTAAAGGGTAGAGCAGAGCACATTAAGGAATGTTGCTGTCACTCTCTGTTAGAGTGTGTGTGTGTGTGAGTGAGTTAGTGTGTGTGTGTGTGTGCATTTGCCGCATGCATTGTGTATTTAAATTAGTTAGTTGCATATCATTTGCCGCTACTCTTCAATGCCATGGCATTTTCTCTTCATTTATTTCATTCCTTTCTTCTCCCTTCTTCACCTCAACTTTTGTGGTGTTTCTTTTTTTCTTTTCTTTTTTGCCTTCCTTTCCTTTTGTTTTTGCGGTTTTTTATGCAAAAGTTTTTAAATAGTTTTCCCCACTTTAAAACAGATTGCATGCTAAGCGGCACAAAATGTACAAAGAAAACAAAAGAAGACAAAAAAAAAAAAAAAAATGAAGAAGAAAAGGAATGCCGCCATTTCACTTTCAAATACATTGTACTTACATACATTGTTCTAATATTTATGTAAAAAAACAATGAGAAGAGAAAAAGAACATTTTACAACTTAAATACGACACGAACATATGATGATTCACGAAATGCTTCAACCTTAATTGATAAATATATATGTACAATACGAATGATTAAGGAGAAATAGTCTTGTCTTGGGCAAAAGCAAATATAATTTGCATGTCTGCACTAGTTGTTGTACTTACATTCAACACGAAGCAAAGAAAAGATTTTAGCATCTGAAAATGGCATTGAAAAGTGGCAATAAATTGCCACTTAGACTTCTCATTTGAATACTTTTCAAACTTTGATCGATCTGAAACAGAAAATTAAAGAGCTTTATAGTTAGGTTAATAGTTGATTATATCACTCAAATTTATCGATTCAAAACATTTGTTTAAACCATAGTAAGGAGATTCGTAGGTAAGCTTCTCTTTGATTTAATAGGTTTTCCAAACTTCAAACGTTCTAATATAATTTATAGATCCATCGAAGCAGCAAGCAAAGTGGCCTGGGATTACTTCACTGTTTGATATTTAATCCAATAAGAACTAAAGCTGGAAAATCATCGATAAAGTGGTCACTCGATAGTTTATTAAACGAAAATGAAACAAAGTTGGATGGGATTACTTTAATGTTTGATATTCAATCGTAGAATTAAAATTAGAGATGAAAAATGATCGATAAAGTGGTCACTCGATAGTTTTTTTAAACGAAAATGAAACAAAGTGGGATGAGATTACTTTACTGCTTGATATTCGATCGAAGAATTTAAATTAGAGATGGAAAAGCATCGATGAAGTGGTCACTCGATAGTTTTTGAATCGAAATCGAAATTATCAAAGTCTTAATCAAATCAAAAAATGATTCAATTCATCTTACCATAATAAAACTTTATCATAACTCAATTAGAACATATCCAAACCACTTTCATAATGTGAAATAAAATTTTTCCGACTATTTTATAATTTCAATATCAGTAGCTAGATTTTAGTTGATCTTTTTGTATTTAGAATAAAATTAAAATTAGAAACAAATTACACATAAACTATATACACTACGATTATCAATTCGATATGCTGAGTATCGACTGTTATAAATTATTGCCAGCGATTTGCATAGAGAAAATAAAGAAACCGCTGGAACCGTGATTCAATTTAGTTTCAGGATACTGAGAAATTATGAACAATTTTTTTTTTTTTTTTTTGGAATCTTAATTGATGGAATAAAATTGTAAAAATCTAAAACAAACTTTAGTAATTCCTTTTTTTTTTGCATTTAAAATTTTTCTTAACAATTTGTTTTCTGCTTTAGCTTAATGGCACACCTCAACTCATTTATCGCTAAACAAAAAGCCAAAAAAGAAACCAGAAAAGAAATGTTAAAACAAACCAGAAATAAGGTAAGCATCACTAGAACAGAAAACAAAAAACAAAAAACATAAAAACAACAACAACACATACAATACATATATAGAGAACACAACAAAAAAAAAAATGTCAGAAAAAATATCAGCAATTCTAATCTACTTAGAACAATTGTAATCTACTTATACTCTTGCACTGTGCCACAAATAAATAGTTATGGAAACTTTTTAAATATCGTAAATTAATCGATTAAAATCGAAAAGTAAAAGCTTTAAGAGTTAAGCGTAAATATGTCCTTTGAGTGAAAATTTTGTTGTACAGTGTGCTATCGATCGCCATTCAGAATGTTTTTCCAATTTGGGTTAGACTTACTTTCTTTTTCGATGACTCCTTTTACTCTCGATTGAATTGCACTGGAATTGAATTGCCTTTTTGTGTTGCGCCCCCCCACCCCTTTCCCCACCCTTTTCTTTTTCTGCCCATCCCATCATCGTTCACCATCCGTTGCTATTTACCCATCCTCTCGACCAAACATTTTCTATCCCATTCCATTCCAACTTAAATGAAACCCCCCAATGTACAATACATATATAACAAAATGACAAGGAGAAGTCGCTGCTGCTGCTGCTGCTGCTGCCGCTGCCGCATTTGTTGTCTAATTTAGTATAAAGCTCTCTCATACCTCTTTTCTCCTCCTTCTTCTCTCCTCTCACCACTCACCCTTTTGGTACCATTGTTGTGTTAGTTTGTTATAAACGACGGTGCAGGGCTGCAATTGAATGGGGATGGGGCTGGGGCTGTGCCTGGGGCAAGGGCTGGGGTATGAGTGGGCCCTGGGCTGGGCTGGCCTGGTCTGGTCTGGGATGGTGGGGCAAGCAAATGACACTCGGTGCACAGGTGCAATGGCTGCCACATGCCGTATGCCCACACATAGGGCAGAGGAGGAGCAGGAGGAGGTTGTCGTTGCACACTTTCGCACACACACACACACATAGCGACGCCGCGCTGCATAATGTCAAAATCAACAAATTTCTTATATCTTTTGTCTTTTTTTGTGTTTCAAACAAGGGGAAGTATGGTGTCCGGACCCTCGAGGCCAATGCAATGGGTCGCACCGGGTTGTCTTGCAATTTTGATTGTATGAACGGGGTTTTCGCACAAACCGAAAAAGGGTGTTGCCAAAATGCACACGCCACACACCACACACCACACAAACACACCTCACACTTCACACCATTCCAAAGTAGAGGTGTGAGAACGAGAAAGCGTATGAGACATTGTTACCCTTTGCCATTTTTTACCATATTACACCTGGTAGATTTAATATATTATCTTCATTTCCTGTTTACTTGCAAAAAAGATGTTCAAAACTAGTGAGGGAAGAACAGCTGGACTAGTTCTTCTTTTTCTTAATAATAATAATCCATTATTTCCATTTATTGCTATGTCACGATGACAAACAAAAAATGAAAACTGTCATCGAGCTTTGCCTTTGCTTTTGCAAACAAATTAACATTCATTGTCCTCAATCATTGCCTGGCCATTGTTTGGAAGCCACTTTTTGCGAAACAAAAAAAATAACAAAAAAAGAAGCAGTCACAAATTGTGCGAGTTTCTAACTAATGTTTCATTAGCAAAAGTGGCACACAAAAAAGTCTCCGATCGATCCAACAATTATAGCATGAAAGTTTTTCAACTCTAATTTCAAAGCGTTTCTTTACATTTATTTCGATCAAATATGTTGGTACTGAAATTTTTACGCACCCTTTATAAGCCCAACAGAAAATATGAATAAATTAGAATATAATTGAGAAATTATTTATAGTTTTTTTTCTTGGCAATTAAATGAGATTGAAATTTTTCAGATAACTGTTCAAGAATTTGTAAAATAATTAACTACTTTGCATTATGTTTTATGCTTCTTGTCTGAGAGTAAAGTATTTTGTTCAATAAAACTTTGAATTCTGTTCTACTAGTCTTGCTTGTGCGTGCCTCAGTTGCTTGTGCGTCATCAAGTTAGTGTTTTTCGTTTAAGAGTGAAGACTTTTGGTCAATAAATTTTCGAGTTTTGACATAAATAAGACTAGTAGAGGCCTGCTTATGCGGTCCTCAGTTGCTTGTGCGTCATCAAGTTAGTGATTTTCGTCTAAGAGTAAAGTCTTTTCGTCAATAAAAGTTCAAATTTTGCCATTAACGAAATAGTAGAGGCTTGCTTATGCGTGCCTCAGTTGCTTGTGCGTCTTATATTTTAAAATTAAATTCGGCTGCTTTTGGTTTCCTGAATTGAACTGTCCTCTAGAAAAGGCAATTTTAATGGCCTGATCCACCCTAATGTATATATATGTATATATATATCCAGATCTACGCACACTCATACTAAAGTGATTACTGTAAATTGTAATATGCAAATGCAAGTCATGCATTTCTGAGGTTTCGCTGCAGCTGCTAATGTGTCGCCTTCACTTGCCCGCCCTGTCCCGTGCCTCTTGCCTCTTGTCTAGAGTTGACGACGCGTCGTTCGGGAAACGATATTTAAAAGAACTAAGAACTGGGACTGGGACTGGGACTGCTACTGCGACTGGGATGGGACTGGTTCTGGTTCTGGTTGTTGTGGCCCGTTTGGACTTAATTAATTTTCGAAAATTTCATTTGCCAGGCACTTTGCGAAAGTTTTTATCAACACCAAAACCATCTTAGCATGGCATTTGCTGCTGCTGCAACGTACTTCAAAAATGCATTTGTATGAAATGCATAAATCTAAACATCATGCAAAACCAACTAGAAAGAGACGCGCGACACAAGACGAGACGAATCGTACAAATGATCCAATATAAACATATATATATATCTATTTGTATATATGTATATATATGTATATACTTATATCTTATGCATTTGCATCTAAATAATTTTTATTCCTTAGCTGCATTTCTCTTTCGGTTTCATGTCGTGTGGCATCTCGTGTTTATTGTCAGTTAAATTTCTGCACTTATTCGGACAACTCGTGGAAACGGGAGAAAGCGAAAACGAAACGAAACGAAAATAATAATAATAATAATAAAATATGTATCCAGAATATTATAAATCAGGACGTCTTTGCTACAACTATAAATCATATCATCAACATCATCATCATCATCATCATGAGGAGGAGCAGGAGGAACAGCAGCAGCAACATTCTGCTCATTCTCATTCTCAATCTTATCCTCGTTCCCATTCCCATAATCGCCTGGCGCAACGTTTAGCCCGAAGATCATCCATATCGTCAACATCCTCTACATCGATTTTTTATGAACGCCACCAACAACAGCAGCAGCAGCAACATCATCATCATCATCATCATCAGCGGCATTTACATGCCATCTCCTTTAGCCAGTTGGCCAAGAAAAAATCACGTTTACATTTTAAGCGGCGATTTATGATGTTGCCATTGTGGCCCTGCAATGTGAGTAATGTCGTCTCCCTCCGTCTGCCCGTCTACGTTTCTATCTCTCTGTCCTCTGGCCTCTGTCCCTGCCTCTGTCACTGCCTTTTATCCTGCATCCTGAGCGGAACAAACGAATTTTATCTCCATTGGCTAAGCATTTAAAGTGGTTAAGGGCGGGTAAAGAAGTCCCAATCAAAAAGGGATAGAGTTTCAAGTAGAAGACAAATCCTGGTCTTAGGCCTCAATAGAAATCATCAACAATTAAGTTTACATTTTGTTTTTTGTTTTTTTTTTTTTGTAGAATATTTAGTTTAGTGTTTAAAATATAATATTTAAATGCTGTTTCGTTTCGTTTGCTCTCATATAAAAGTAGTACCCGTTTAATCTAGATTTCTATGTCCCTCTTTGGTAACAGACTCTAACCAAATGTCCTTAAATGTTGTAATTTCAAATTGTTAGCATGACCCTGTGGAAATGGTTTTTTGAAAGTTATATTGTAAACCATTTTGAATAGAGATCGAACAAAACTAAAATGCATTGTGTTGGAATTGTTGATATTTTTTGTCTGAATTTAAGAACAAGTTAAATGCGTTTTAAATACAGTTTCAAAAATGTAATTAAATTTAAAGCAGATTAAAAATAAGATGTGAGGAATGTTTGTTGTGTTTGAACTGACTAAACCCATACTAATGCCTTTTATGTCTATGTGTATACAAGTGCATACATACAAATACATGTACACACTCATACATATATATATATATATATAATATTAATATCGCTGTTGTTTTTGTGTGTGTGTGTGTGTGTGTGTGTAATTTTGTTTCTAGGTTAATCATAAGTCATTTGTTTATATGTGAATTTCTAATCGATTTACCATTTTGCCTAACAAAATTTCCATAACACACACACACACACACAACAACAAGTATGTATGTGCGTGTATGTGTGTGTGTGTATGTGTGTGTGTGTGTATGTGTATGTGTGTGTGCGTATCTCTATGTTGATTGTTGTATGTAACGTAAATCTAGAGTGCATATTAAAAATGAATAAACGCACATATAAACATAAAATAGATATTATATATATATATATAATTATATGTATATGTATGTACATATTAAATACATTATGGCAAAACTCTTTACCTCTTCTCCTTCTTGTTTTCGTTTTTCGTTTTTTTTTTTGGTTTATGTGTTTTTTGTTTTTCTATTTATTTTTGTTTTTTCGTTTTGTTGGATTCCATTTCCTTAGTCGGTGGCAGCTACACCCATAATCGAGCGCATCATGAACGGCTACAACCGTGAAGCGGGCAAAAAGCGGCGCTATGAAATGCCACAGTATGCCGGTAAGTAAGAGGACTTTCCTCTTCCCCCCTCCACCTTCCGCCCCTCTCTTCATTCTTTCCGTTTTGGCGTGTGTTTCCTTTTGACCATTTTGAAAATGATCTTTTTCGGTCAATGTTCTTTGTTTTTTTAAATTTTTCTACTTCCTTTCGTTCTGCTTTTTCATCTTCTTTAGCACGCTTCTTTCTTTTCTCGCCTATTTCTTGAGTTCTCCTTTTTTTTGCTTTCATTTATTTTGTTTCGTTGCTTTACTTTATTCTTTTTTTGTTTTTATTTTTCTCCTTCTTTGGTTTAGTTCTTTCTTCTCTGAGTTATATTTTCTATTATCCTTTCTTTGTTCTCCAATTCATTAGTTTATCTTGCATTTTTACTATCATCTTTGCTTTGCTTTGAATTCCTTTTTCCTTTCGTTTCTTTTTCATTTGCTTATTTGCTTTTATTTTCTTTTCCTTGTTTCTATTTCTTCTCTTTCACTTTTTCTGCTGTTCGATTTTCTTTCATATGGTTTCCCCTTTCCATTATCCTTTTCTTCTTTTATTCATTAAGCGTTTTCCAAGCTTTATTTCTTTCGTTTTTGCTCCTTCATTTTATGCTTCTTAAGCCTTCTTCTTTTGAGCTTGACTTGTATTTCATCTTTTTCCGGCTACGTTTAATCCTTTTCCTTTGCCCATTGCTGTTTTTTTTTGTGTTCCTTTTAATTTTTTTTTTTTTGGCTTTCCCCCCAGAAATTCTCCGTTTACAGAGATTATATTGATGAGCTTTATGGTTTCTTTTCCATCCTTCTCTTCTCTTCTCTTCTTTTCTGTTCTGTAGTATCGCCAAAGAAGAAAGCCATCAAGGAGCGCATACCACAGCCAAAGAACACGGTGGCCATGCTGAATGAGTTACGTCATGGATTGACGTATAAAATGGAATCTCAAACGGGTCCGGTGCATGCGCCTCTTTTTACGATCTCCGTGGTGGTGAGTTTCTATTAACGATTATCGTTGACCAACAAGTGAATGATTCCGGATTCCGGATTCGAATGCTGGTGATGGTGGTGCTGCTGGTGGTGGTGGGCAGCAGCTGCCGCTGGTGGCGATGCTTCAATGCAATTAAATTGCTTGGAAAAAATGAAATTTCTTGGCTAGATGCCAAAAAAATTGGCTAAATATGATTAAGTTGAAACAAAATATTCTATAATTCAATTCAGGATTTCCATTCCCTTACCTTAGTTTCATTCACCGCTCCACTCCCTCCGATGAGATCAAGCTAAATATGATTTGTACATATCTCTTGTACAGCGAGTTCTTTGGGTAATCGAGCATGACAATTGCATGACGGCAATATCAAAAAAAAAAAGAAATGCTCATATGAGCGAAAGAGAAATTGTATTCTAAATTATTTTTACCACAATTTGACATATATATGTACATACATACATATGTACATGTATCTATTACATATGCTGCTGCTGTATATAGTATTACTTCACTTTATTTGTTGGTTTTTTTTGTCACATTAGAAGAGAGAAGCGTGCAAGAGGAGAAAAAGTTTGCAGAGACAATAAAAGGCTATAAAAGCCAAATGCATGATAAGTAGACGTTAAGACGGTCTCTAATGGCCATAATAGAAATAGAATGGAAATGGAAATGAAAATGGAAATGAAAATGAAAATGGCAAAAAGACAGAAAGAGTCGTTAAAACTATTTACGATATCCCATGATTGGTGCTTTTCTCCGCAAAAGTGTTTGCTATTTGTTTACGTTTCGTTTGGTTTAGTTTGGGGGCTAGATTATTGAGATTTTCCATTTAACTATGCAACAAAGTTGGCATTTTGGTCAAGAGAAAGGTTGTATAGTAAGCACTGCAACACTCTCGTGACAATGCGCCCTTTTTGTTTTTTAGGTTTTTTTTTTTGTTGTTGTGTGTGGGAGTTTGGGTGGTTATACTTGTATGCAAATCAGTTTCGGTAGCGCGCCATATCGGAAGTTATAAAGGTGAAATATATCCTGCATAATTTACATGCATGTATGCATATTCGACAAAAACCAAGGCTCCCCCCCCCCCCCCCCCGCGGTTTGTTCCTATTCTGTTGTGGAATTTATTGTACCTAAATGTCACATATAAATTCTCTCAGTCTATATGCGTGCAATATTTACATATATACATGGCCAATACCGAAAATACATATTTCCACCATCGAATAGGAATTTTGATTTTGCATTTATATTGACCTTAACAAAATATGCCACAATCAAATATTGACTTGCCACATAACAAAACAAAGTGTGGGACTAAAAGTTGTTCGATTATGATCTCGAATGAACTACATATATCATATGATATATGTATGTACATACATATTTATGTAGTTGTTTGATCAATAGCGAAAATTAGCCCACTTAAGTATGCAATAGACAGTGGAAAAGTGTTGTATTTGAGAACTCTGCAGGACTCTGTTGGGCGAATTCTCCTCGTATAACTTCCTTAGATCCTTTATGAAAGAGAGAAAATGCTTGTGACCTTTGAACTGATCGCGGGGACTTGAATATTATTGAATCTTTAAATGTCCTTGTGAAATTAATTGTTTTTTGGTTTTTTTTTTCTGCTTTCAGGTCGATGGCCAAAAATATATGGGCCAAGGTCGCAGTAAAAAGGTGGCTCGGATCGAGGCAGCGGCAACTGCGCTGCGTAGTTTTATTCAATTTAAGGATGGAGCTGTTCTGTCGCCATTAAAGCCTGCCGGCAACTTGGACTTCACCAGCGATGAGCATCTTGAAAATGGTAGTGAAAATATGTCAAAAGCCCTTTTAGTCCAATACGTTGAGCATTTGCTGTTGACTAAAAAGAAGAGCAAAAATACCTCGCTTGAACCATTCCCGTTTTGCATGAATCAGAGCAAGTATTTTAATTTTTTGTTGTTGATTTTTTTTTCTAATTTTTTTAATTTTTAATAATTTTCTTCTAATTTCTTTTGCGCAGTTCTTTTTTTCTTCTGCTTTTCTTTGATATGTTTTTTGGTTTTTTTTTTATTATTTTTGCTTTGGAATTTGTTTTAAAATTTTTGGAATTGCAAAATTATTTAATTATATTATTGACTTTATTGTTGGAAAATTAATGAAACTAACACGAGAATGAACTCAAAAGAAGTACAAAAGGAAACAATATCAAAGTACAAGTTTTGAATACCCTTGCAGAGGGTATATCGACTCGGCTGATCAAGTCTTCTTCTCTGCAAGGGTATAAAAAGAGAAAAGAATTACAAGCTGAAGAAGATAGAGATAAGACGATACGATATAATCAAGAATAACCTTAAACTAGAAGACTAACCACATTAAAAATTAAAAGTTTCGAGCCAATTATAGAAAAAATGATTCAACTTTTCGAAAGTTTCTACTGATTAATCAATAACCTTCTAAGAGGCTCGAAGCTTTTCATAGATTTAGAAAAGATTTTTCAACTTAAAGTTAATGGAAATAATATTTCCATTCGTAGAAAATATGTATTTGAATGAGCCATAAGCTCGAGCTCTGTGAGTTTGATTCCCGTTTTTTTTTTTGTGTTATGTTTTCGTTGAAATTTGCCATGTAGAATGCCCCCGCCGCCAGTCATAAGTCTCTGAAATTCAATCAAAAACATTATATTTAATATTTATTTATTTTCAACAGATGTCAGCAAGAACGCCATTGCCGTCGATGGACAAAAGAAAGTGCCCGATAAAGGTCCTGTGATGTTGCTCTATGAACTCTTCAATGATGTTAAATTTGAATGCGTCAATATCGATGGAGCCCAGAACAATTGTCGCTTCAAGATGACTGTTACCATTAAGGATAAGAAATTCGATGGCATTGGTAAAACGAAAAAAAAAAAAAACAAAAATTAAGTTCAAATGTGAATTGTTGAAAATTTGCTTACATTTCGTTTTTATTATTTGGCAGGTCCCTCCAAGAAATTGGCCAAAAATGCCGCTGCCAAGGCCGCACTTGCCTCACTCTGCAATATCTCGTACAGTCCAATGATGGCACCACAAAAGAATGTGCCGCTGCCCATCGATGATAAGACATCGTCAATGGAATTGCCGCAAATCCATGCGGATACCATTGGTCGCTTGGTATTGGAGAAATTCATGGAGGTGATTAAGGGACAGGAGGCATATTCGCGTCGTAAAGTTCTAGCGGGCATTGTCATGACGGAGAATATGAATTTTTGTGAAGCCAAAGTGAGCCAAAGTTGATCAATCGTTTAGATTGTTTCCACTGACCAGATTCCTCTTTCTCCATATATGTAGGTTATTTCAGTATCGACTGGCACAAAATGTGTTAGTGGCGAGCATATGAGCGTGAATGGTGCTGTCCTCAATGATTCGCATGCCGAAATCGTGTCCAGACGTTGTCTACTCAAGTACTTATACGCCCAACTAGATCTTCAATGTAATCAGGGTATGAATAATGCATTTCCAATTCCAATTATTTCTAACGCTTACTCTCTGTGTAATTAATTACTTAAATTCAATACTCGATATCTATCGATATCTATGTGTAGAAATTTATGTGTCCTACCTACCTGCCTATCTACCTACTACTCACTCGTTTATATACAATATTTTTCGAGTTCCAGTTTTGAGTGGTGCTGCTGTTGCTGCCGCTGCTGCAAGCAAAACTACAAATTTCACAAAAAGAAAAACAAACAAAACAATTTTTCTTTTTTTGAGTTTCTCTCTTCTCTGCTTATTGTTGAATATTCCGATATATGTATTTCGTTTTTGCCATTTATTTTAACTCTATTTTATACTTAAGAATTTTTCTTATTTTGATTTAAACATATTGCATTTATGGTAGCTAGTTCTTAGAAATTTGTTGGCATATAAACATATTCATTCATTCCATCGATCTCTTTTTAAATATAATTGTATATATATATATGTATATATAATACTCTAGATCAGCATCAATTGTTGGACATGTCGATGGGTTATTTACTTTTTTTCTTTTCTTTTTTTTTTTTGCTTTGTTGCTTTTTGTCGCTTTCAACTGACTGTTATACGTATAAGAGACAAAACAGTTATGACAACTCTAGTTGATTTTATAAAGTCGACTTAAAGAGCTGTTATACACAAACTGTGTTCTACAATACCGAAATATTGCTTGTGCAAACAGCTGTGAGAAATATTTGTTATACCACAAATTGTTATATCGAATTGTGTTGAATGATTTATCTTCACCTAACTATTGAAGCAGCTGAGGTTTAAATCTGTTATACATAAACTGTTATACACTATTGCGCTTAATAACTTTTCTATATTTGCAATTTTCTATTTCTTGATCAGACTCTGTAAAACAGCTAAAACTGTTATACATAGTTGCGCTCAAATGTTTCTTTAGTGTCAAATTAGCTGTTACACATAACTGTTATACACAAACTGTTATATGCAATTGTGTTAAAGAATTTTCTTTCACTTACCGATGACTAATTGTTGTATATTCAACGAAAAAACACTATATGACAGTTGAAACAGCTGTGATACAATATTTGTTAAACACTAACTGTTATACACTATTGTGTTGAAGATTTTTGTTCAATTACTAATGCCTAATTGTTGTATATTCAACGAATGAACTCTATATGATCGTTGAAACAGCTGTTGTACAATAACTGTTATACACAAACTGTTATACACGGTGTCCAATAGTTTTTCTATACTTACAGTTCTCTATTTATTGTATATTTAACGAACCAACTCTAAATGATCGTTAAGACAGCTGTTATTCATATCTGTTATACAAATACTGTTATACACAATTGTGCTAAGTAATTTGCTTGCGCATTCCAATTGTTATTTACATGTAATAGTTATAAATAACTGTTATACAAACGCAACTGTGTCTTATGCTGATGATATTGCTTGGAAAATGTGTTCAAGAAACTGTTATACATATATTTATTTTTACATTTAACTAACGTCTGAGATAAACCGATACATTTATATGATGCTATGCATTTGTTTTTGTTTTTATTTACCGATAGTAAGCAACTGGAAATATTGCTTATTTAACCTTAAATCTCGTAATAATACGCAAAAAATATCGGTTTAAGTTTTGTAGTTTCCACATGATCGAGTGCTTATCAGTAATGTTTAGTGCTAATCAAAAATTGCATTTGCTTGAACTGTGCTTGCTGCTGAAATTTACGACTAATAACTACACACACACACACACACAACAGGCACACACACACATCCAGACACATACGCACATACATATAATTAGATGAAATGCCGCTTTCTCTTTCTAGTAAATATACTTAACAAATTATACCAATACATACATATCTCTTCTTATGTACATATACAAAAAAAAAAAAAAAAGAAGAGAAAAAAAGACTTTTTAACTCTCTCCCTCTATCTCTCTCTCTATTCATGTGTTTTTTTGGTTTTTCTTTTTATTTTTATAATTTTTTGGTTTTATTTTATTTTTTATTTCCTTTTCTTTTGTTCTTTTAGTTCTTTTAAATTTTAATTTTATTATCCTATAATACTTGTCGACTCTTCGAGACCCGAAATTATTGCATTTGGTTTGGGGCAGCGCGAAGAGCAGCACTTGTATAAAGATTGAAGAAGAAGAAGAAGATTGATGAGAAATAATTTTCCTATATATTTGATTGAATTGAATTGAATTGATTGAATTGTTAATTGATTGATTGATTATACACTATTATTCAATTTGCATTTATTTTTCATTTGTTTTTTTTCCTGAATTATAGCAACAGCATATCAGTCGATTTTCGTGAGGAATACTGAAGGGCTATACCCATATAAACTAAAATCCGGGGTACATTTCCATTTGTATATTAATACAGCACCTTGTGGGGATGCACGGATATTTAGTCCTCACGAAAACGACACTGGTGTTGATAAACATCCGAATAGGTTGGTACAAAACGCTCTCTCTCTCTCTCTCTCTCTCTCTCTTTCTTTCTCTCGTTCTCTTTTTTTCTCTCGCTCTCTCTCTCTACAACTACAAAAACTTAACAAAAATCAAAACAAAATTAAAATAAAAATAAAACCAATACAAAAAAAAAAAAGAATCAATAGTAATTACAAAGAAATCTCTATTCACACACACAACCAAAATACACACAAACACACACAGAGACTCACACAGACACACACACACACAAAGAGTTATCTTCTATTTTTTTTTCACAGCTAAAAATAAAATCCTTCTGACTCTTAATCGAACCTTTTTGTCGCAATGCCCGCGCTCGATTTGAGTGTTATTTGCATATAATATCGTCTACTTACTTAGCCTTAAGTCCGCCGTATGTATGCCGCTGATTCGAGCACGAGCATAATGTACATACAATATACACAATACCGAAATACCGATATACCGATATACAGAAACTACAAAAAGTTCTTTATTCTTAAGAAAAAAAAAAAAAGGAAACAAAGTGTTAAAACGTTAGGGCAAATTTCTTATAGACAGGCCACTCCCTAATCTAGCAAAAAAAAGGTGGTATCTGCTATAGAAGGGTGTATCTGCAGTCGTTTTTAAAGTTTATTTGGTCTTTAAGTAAGGCCAAGCTGAGATCTGTTGTTTCTAGATCAGCTCTAGCTCGGCAATTGATGCTGATCAAGAGAATATATATTTATGCAAGGTTTAGGCAATTAAGTGAGATTGCTTATTTTATATATGTATCTTATGCGAAGAAGAATGTATTTGTTGATATTTTCAATCCCCTCCCCCTCTCTTTGCTCACTCTTTGATTTTGTTGTTGTTTCTTTTGAGCTTTTTCATGAACTTCCACTGGTTTGAATGTTGTGTTTCTTATTAATAACTATGCAACACACACACACTTGCCTCCCTCTCTCCATCCCCCTACCTTAAGATCAAACTTCATTGTGAAATGAGGTAGGAATCCGATTGTTCCGATCGTATACGTATATACATACATATATATATATATATAGTGGGTGGTAACTGATTCTTGAATACCCTTTAACTAGTAGAAAGGAGTAATTTGTTTTTAGTTTGTCTAAGTACTCTAAGTTTGATGGTGATTTAATAATAATCAATAAAAATATATCTATATAAACAGAATTATACACACACACACACATACCCAGAAGCACACCCATACACATACACACAGAGAGAGAAAAACACACAGAAAACATACATATATACACACACACATATACATACATATATATATATGACATACTTATGTATACTAGTATAGTTATAATACTTCTATATACATATATATATATAAATATATATATATATATATATGTATATATATATATATACTTATATATATGAATTTGAATTTGTCTTGTCGCCAAATGTTTTTTGAAGTAACCTTTTTAACAAAAGCAAACTAATTCATTTTCTTCACATGCACTCTACTATATGCTGACAAACTGAATTGCAAATACCACAAAAAACACACACTACACACACACACACACTACACATACTCCCACACAACAATAAACAACAACAACCGCATCCAATCGAACAGAAAAGCGCGTGGACAATTGCGTACAAAAATCGAATCGGGCGAAGGAACCATTCCGGTTAAAAGCAGCGATGGCATACAGACATGGGATGGCGTACTTCAGGTGAGTTTCCCATTCAAGATTAGGGAAGAATGGTTTGCCGATTGCTTTACACATGCATACTCATCTCTCTTGTTTTATTTTTATAGGGCTCACGTCTGCTGACCATGTCGTGTTCGGATAAAATTGCCCGCTGGAACATTGTTGGTATACAGGGTTCCCTATTGTCTTCCATAATTGAACCAGTGTACCTGCATTCCATTGTGCTTGGCAGTCTCTTGCATCCCGAGCATATGTATCGGGCCGTTTGTGGACGCATCGAGAAATCAATACAGGGCCTACCGCCACCCTATCATTTGAATAAGCCGCGTCTGGCCCTTGTCACATCCGCCGAGCCGCGTAATCAGGCAAAGGCGCCAAATTTTGGCATTAATTGGACTATCGGTGATACCGAATTGGAGGTGGTCAATTCGCTAACGGGTCGCACCATTGGCGGACAGGTGTCACGTATCACAAAGCAGGCATTCTTTGAGAAATACAATTTCCTAATGACAAATTTGCCGGGCATACCAAATCGTAAGCTGACAACCGATTATGGGCAAACCAAGGCGAATGTCAAGGATTATCAGGTGGGAAATGCATTGGATTCGATTGGATTGATTACTTACTAATGAATCTCTCTCTCTATATGTATATATAAAATGTTTTGCAGACGGCCAAATTGGAATTATATTCCGCATTCAAACGAGAGGATCTCGGCAGTTGGCTCAAGAAACCCATTGAACAGGACGAGTTTGGGCTTGTCGAATGACTGCATTCAGCAATACCGTTAGCCGCAGATACAACAACAACAACAACAGCCACAACAAGTGCAACAGCAAATAAAGCAGTTAATTTTTTGACAACAACTAGAAAAGACACGAGCAACGGCAAGCAATTAATAGAATTAGACGATTTAGCTTTTAGAACAAATTATATTAACGACAATGATAATCATGATAGTCATGATAATGAAGAAGATGGTGGGAATGATGATGATGATGATGATGTTGTTGAGTTTGTAGTGCATCGAGTTCGAGTTGTTGTTGTCAAACGAAAAACCAAAAACATCAAATTCAACAAGACATTGTTCAATGTAAACAACAACAACATTATTAGCAGCAACAACAACAACAAGAATATGAACAAGAACAATAATAAAAATGTTCGAAATATGTTAACAAATTGCTCTAGAATATTTCTAGAATAGAATGTAGTTTTTATGCTGGAACTGAGTAAAGAAGTATTATGGCGTTTTAATTGAAATCAAACAAAGAACAAAACAAACAAAAACCAAATTCCCCTTTTAGAGCCCAATCAATCAAGCGAAACCGTAACCGTAACCGTAACCGAAACTCTTCATGTAGACAGACAATTTTATAATAGAATGAAAACCCTGTTGAAATCTTGCTTTTGCACTATCCTCTATCTCTATCTATCTCTCTATATTAAACTATCTATCTAACTCTCTATCTCTATGGCCCTATCAGTAGTTCAAGAGAGAGAGAGAGAGTGAGAGAGAAAGGTTCTCTCTCTCTCTCTCTCCTTCTCTCTCTAATTCAAATCTCCATCTCTCTATAACTTGATAATTTAATATAATTGCAATAATCTCACATTGAAAACTTATGAAATCATTTGTACAGTAAGCTGAAAAAAGTTAAGGCACAAACAGCATAAACCTAATTGTTGTTGTGTCTCAACTTTTAACACTCACTGTATATATATATATATATATAGAAAAGCGATTTACACACACGACAAACAATAAACAAACAACAACAAGCAACAACAAATTAAAGAAATCTCTTAAATAGTAGAAGAGGCTGTAAATAATCATTAGGATTGGTTTATATACGCAATCGAAAAAGGTTTAGTACTTATATATGCAAACTTAATAAATTATTTACAGTCAGAAATATATATATTGTAAATTTCATTAATAGAAATGTATACATGAAATGAAACTAACAATGAAAATACTATATTTAAGATTTAAGCATTGTTTGTTGGTAGTTGTCTTCTCAGTAGAAGTTGAAGTATTTTTTTTTTTTTTGCTAATGACAAAACAAAAACCAATCGATAATATCATCATAACACTTCTTTCTCTCCCTGTCTCTCTCTCTCTCTCTGTTTCTGTCTCTTTCTCTGCTCTCTGGACAATATTTTTTTCCTAACTTTCAATAAGCTTCTTCAAAAATACGTAAAACCAGCAAGAATATCAGTTCAAGTAGTAAGATCTAAATATAAAGTAACGTTTTAGTTAGAAGGTTAGACACACACACACACACACTCACACACACACACACGTTTATAGTAAAGAAGACTGTTTGTATGCGTTGAATGATTGAATGATTTTTCGGACTTCCAACAAGAAAAGCTAGCAAATAGAAAGAAACCTTCCAATATTTATTTTAACCAAATGAAATTTAATTTTATTATAATTATTATTTAACTATTTCTCCAAAGAGCTAAAGTTTCATATAAAAGACTCAAATAATATACAAAAACACAAAAAAAAAGTCATCTATCTACGCTAGAAATTAACTCATATGTGAAATTGTGAAACTTTACTTTTGTTTTTGTTTTCTTCATTTTGTAATAACTTCCTTAGTCAGCCATAGCAGAAGAAGAAAGTGTCGAAATAGATTGTAGAGTAAATTATATATCTCTTAGATGGGGATCTGTTCCAGAGTATCACTAAATTAGAACTTGAACCAAGTAAAGTTGGGAATTATAACCATTATCTCCACTCACTAGTCGCTTTCTCTTTTTCGCTACTTACCCTATCGCTCGCTCCTCTCTCTCTCTCTCTCTCTCTCTGTCTCCGCCCCCTGAAATCTAAAAAAAAAACAATCATTCTCATACAGTTTAAAATGAAATGTTACTAATACTACGTATATGCAACATAAATAAGAGACAAAAATTGTACGGTGATCAGCAAAGAGAACCCCTCTAGGCTATATTATATATGAAAATATTTGACATGCAAAATGCGCATAAATAACAAATAAAACAAAGTTAAATGAAAATTAACAAAAGCTAAAAACAAAACAAGAAAAAAAAACAAAGCAAACAGAAAAACTTAAATAGTAGACAACTTTTAAAATATATATATATATATCAATAAAAACGTACTTACAGCTAAACACACACACACACACACTCACACACACACATACACACATACATTATAGTGAAGGATAGCGCAAAATCTAAGCAGGCCACATTGAATCAGATATATATATATCTATTGCGTATCGCCTTTATTTTGTTTATTTATTTGAAATGCAATAATTTTTTTGTTATTTATTTTTAAGTTTTTCTATTTCTAATTAATATTTAATGGCAAAAATAAAACCTTGACACTGACAAATGTCCCCATTGAAATTGAATTGAATATTCTTTCTAATAATTGTTTGCTTTCGTTTTTACAAACATTTTTTTAACTGTTTCTTTTGGGTTCGGTTCAACGATGCTGAAATTGCTTCCAGATAAAAATAAACAGCGTCGGGGCCACCAGTTGCGCAGTAGGTCTTATCGTTCTTCCAAAAAAAACAGCGTCGGGGTCACCAGTTAGTTAGCGGTTTTATTATTTTTTTATTTAAGTTTACAAAGTTTCACTGGAATTACAAGCTACTGCCACATATTAAAATCGTGCAGTAGCTAAATCGTTCAAACGTTATGCAATTTACTGTTAAGCTAGTGTTAGAAAGTTCTTATGAGTAAGGGAAGGGGATACACTTGAGATTTAGAGGTTAGGGCCGAACCCAAATAACGATGAAATTGGTTTCTTTTATAATTTTACGATATATATGCGTAAATATAGATATATCTGTCTCTCACACACACACTCACACACACACACACACAGTTTGCTTGATCTACATATATATGTTTTGACAAAAGAGAAAAGTTCTTATAATAAATAGCCATAAACGAAATAACAAAAAAAAAAAAAATTAAAAGAAAAACGAAATAATAACACAAAAACTAATTAATTAAAAAGATGGTAAATTAAAACGGCGACGAAAATGAAGATGAAAGGAAAACAAAACAAAAAAAAAATATGAAGAGAAATACCAAATTTGATCTTATATAAAATACTGTGATACTAAATTTTACTAGTACTTCCAGCATAGCTGCATTTTATCCATTCTAAAATATTCTAAGTTATGCAAGAAAAACCGATACCAAAAAACAAACAAAAAGCAAAGACAAACAAAATGGAATCCAGCATCAAGTAATACATAACCTAGAAACCAGCAGAGAAAAACAATGAAGAGAACGTGAATAAAATCATATAAGAAGCATATGCATAATACACAGCTAGACACACCCACATACACACACACACACACACATTCACAAAAATATATATATATATATATAAATGATATAGAAATGGCATACAGTTTTGTCTTAACTAGAATTTCAATTAAGAAGTTTTACAACAACAAAAATGATATACGAAATCAATCCAATCATAAATAGAGAAAGACAATTGCACACAAACACACACACTCACACCTACAAAAACACACACACACACACACACACACACACACGCACTTTTTATACCTAATACAACAAGCTATTTATCTGTTTAATCGAAATAAGCTAAAACTATATAACGATTATAGACAAACTGAACGAATTCGTAGAAGGATAAAAGAAAAATATGTTATAATAATTTAATTTTTAAACCAATATAAAATGTTGGCTAACAAAAAACAAAAAACAAAAACAAAGGGGAACTCCATTATATATGTAGAGATATATGTAGATGGTATTTAGGCGCTCAGAAGATCAATAGGACCAGAGATTAACTTCGGCCTTGCCGCAGTTTCAATATCCTTATAAACTCCACACTTTACACTTTCATGCGATAGATCAGAGGGTAGGTTAATCGATTTCTGAAAGTTTGCAGGGTTATAAAAAGTTGGTTTTCTTTTTTGGACTTTAGTTTTTTAGTAGCAAGTTGGCCATAGTATATACATATATCGACTTAGTTTAAAAAGAAAAAAAAAAACAAAAAAAAACAGAAGGCATTATCTTCTTTGTCTTCTTTTTGTCTTGCCTTCTAACGCTTTTCTCTTCTCTTTGACAGAATAGTTTGCGTTTACCATATATACATACACATTTAGGACAATACGATATTTTCAACCTAAAAAGGAAACAAAAACGAATGAACAAAAAAAAAAAAAAAAAACCAAAAAGACTATACGAAAAAAGATCAATTGTAGAACAAAGTTTTTGTTTGTGTTTTTTTACTCGTCTCCTCGTTTCGCTTAGAATCTAGTTTTAAACATAATAAGATCGAATGAACGAACGATAGAAAGAAAGCAAGAAAGAAAACAAAAAAAAAAACGAATGTGTACTTCCAATATTTCACTTTTGTTTTTTTTTTTGCAGTGTAGCGAAACTGTTTTTTACATTAACTGAATACATACTTATATTATAATTATTAATATAATTATATTAATTAGTTGGTCCCGCCCTCCTCCCAGTGCGCATTTTTTGGTCAACAAGAATTGAGAAATTACTTAAACTCGACTTGAAGATACATACAAAACATACATACATACATATATAAAGAGAGCAAAAGGCAAATATAATCCATTGTCAGCCAACAGATCTGAAAACTGAAATCGAAAACGAAATCGAAAACATTTGAATTTCTAATTATGCTATTGCAGTATTTGTTTATATATGTATATATATATAGATATATATACATATATGTATGTATAACCGATGGTAGCCTTTTGAAAGCTTTTCACATACTACATACATATATAAGTATAAAGTTTTATTACACAACTAGATAAAATTGATTAACAGTTGGCACACACACACACACACACACACACACAAAGAAAATATGAAATTTTTAGGTAATTCAAATGGAAAAGTGTTTAATGGAACTTCTGTATCTAAACTTCTTAGATATTGAATACTTGTACTTGTTATTTGTATGGCATTATATAGAATATTCATATGCATACAAACATACATACATACATACATAGTTATATACATACATACATATATACACTTGTAGTACAAAAACATATTTTCTTTAGATTTCCTATATTACTATATATCAGTTTCTCATTTTACTGCAATAGCATAAGTTAGATAGATGCATATGCCTAGATATATACATACATACATACATAAGTATATATTCAACGATTTCCTAATACAAAACCAAATGCCATTTGCCGTAATACAGAGATGAAGAAATCAGTTAACTTATTCTTAAATAACTAAAACTTTCTACGTAAATTAAGAAACGGCACTTCGGCAGCTCGTATCCATGTAAGACGAAGGCTTGCCGGCTCTGCATTCGATCGTCGACTGCGCTCCTTGTCGCTGGTGCAGCGCAGTTGCAGCGCAGTTTGTGCACTTTTTATTTTGCGCAGTAGAGTAAAGCAGCCGACTAAGACCTTGATACTTTCCATTTACTTCAGGTAACGGCACTTCGCCAGCTCGTATCCATGTGAGCCGAAGGCTTGGCGAAAGCGCTCTGCTCTTGTCTCCCGCACCATGCGACGCGTCACTCTGCCTTTGATCGTCGCAGATGCAGCGCAGTTTGTGCACTTTTCGTTATGCGCAGTTAATTAAAGCCGCTGACAAATACCTTGCGTGTGTGCAGCAGCAGCAGACACGTCGCGACGTGTGAAAGGTTTTTTTTTCTGTTTTCTCTTAAAGATGAGCCAAAGCTTCAGCTTGCGTTGGCAGCACTGCGGCAGAGCTTAGCTCTATTCACAGGGAATGAGTCTATTTACAAATTTCATCTGATTGGATCCCTGTTTTATAGAGGCCAATTGTAGCCTAGTTGGATGGAGTTTTGGATGGTGAGTGTTCATAAGCTCTGCAATTTACCTCTCAGTTTGACCTCTCAGATGAATTTCTATCTAATCGTTTCTACTTCGCATCTAACTGACTATCTTTGTATCATGATTTAGGGCATTTGGTACTTGAATGATGACAAATTTCAGATAAATATAGAACTGTTCTTCTCAAAAGTATACTTAATATGTTTTATACACACACACACACACACACTAACACAAAAATAAAATGAAAAAATATAAAAAAATTGTGTAGTTCAAACTTAACAACAATTTCTTTAACCTACGCAAAACCAAAAAAAAAAAAACAAAAAAAATACGAATACAATATACTATTATGAAATGAAATATAATGGCAAAAAAAAACCAAAAAAATAAAAAAGGCAAAAAAAATGAGTCACAACAAAGTTTGATAACAAATTTAAACACGTCACAGTTATAGTTATTCCAAAAAAAAAGAACAAATTTAACAAAATTTAAAAATAAAATGGTAACAAGTATAAACTATTCCAAAAGAACAACAAACAAAAAAAAAAAAATACAAAAAAACAACACAAACAAAATCAAATAAAAAAATCTTTATGATATATCTTTAAGTTTCTTGTAGTTCCATTCAAAAATTTTGCAAACAAAAAATATGAAATTTAAACATTGAGAAAGCAAAACAAATCAAGTGAAGATAATTATTTATTTATTTGATATTTCTGTTTTTTTTTTTTTGTTTTTGGTGCAAAACTTTCAAAGGAAAGTTAGAACGAACAAAATACCAAAGTAATGAAAAATATATATATATACAATTATATATACATACTGTAGTATAAAGCCGATTAAAAATTCAAAATAATAATTTAACAATTAATTAATATTAAATAATGACACAAAACACAAAAAAAAATGATAATGTAATTGGGCCAGTATGGGTGAAATAAATACGATGAGAGCAATTTAAACGAATCAATTTTTACCATCTACTCCTCCGCCATCCATTCCCCTCACCTACCCCGCTTCCCCCTATAATCGAAAATTGGTCTCGTTCACATGGAGGTAAGTAATTTTTCTTGGTAGAAGAGCTTTTGCCCTTTTTACGCCTTTTGGCCTCTGCCCCCTTAAGTATGCAATGGATATTTATTTTTGTCTAAATTTTTGCATATTTGAAAGATTTCAATGAGCTGTCCATTGATTGATTGAGCTTTTCGAACAAAGAGAGTAATTTTTTGCGTAAATTTGCCCCCTTATGTATGCAATAGTTTTTGTTTATGTTTTTATTTTGTAAGTTTGAACAATTTGCAGCATAAGTTGTCTATAAATAATTAAGCGTTTTTAACAACAAGAGACATTTTTATCAAAAAGACCTGGCAAAGCTAGTTCAAAAGTATCACAAACTTCTCTTTTTGATTGTCTATTGCATACTTAAGGGAGCAAATAGCCCAGGAGAGTTTAAATAGAGCTTTCAATCCATTGAGTGCCAGGTGAATAAAAAACACATTTGACGTTTTGTTTTGAATAAATTACAGATCTGTATAAAACTATTTATATATATATATATATATTTCGTTTACTTAAATTTAGCCTAACGAGAGAACAAAAAAAAAAAAAAAGAAACCCAAGAAAATGAATACTTATAACTTGAATTCCGTGTTCGAAATACAAAAAAACTAATGAGCCTTCGCCTTGTAGGTTATTTTCCAAACCTCAAAGAGACAAATGGTTGAATGGAAGCGATAGAATATGGCCAAGGGCATCGATATATGCGTAATAATGGTCCAGCCCCAGACGCCAAAGAACTCCAGATGCGTTTCCCGGAACACGGCCCGTCCCTTGATCAAAGTGTTGACAAACCAAATGGCTATATTGGCGACCAGCAGAAAGGTGATTATCTCCCGTCCCGGCTTGCGTCGCACCTGTTTGGCCCCCTTGCATCGGCGATGGCTGGCATGCAGAATGAACATGGTTTGCAATGATGTCTGGGCCACGCCAAATACCTCCGCAATGATGCCCTCAACACGATCCGGCACCGTGTCCCATTTGGCAAAGTAGCTGCCCAATATGCTGAACATACCATACAAATAGACGCCGGTTTGGGCCACCACCAAGAGTAGATTGTCCAGATCCATGGAATGATGCTCATCACTGCTGTCCTTCACGAAGCGCAAATCCCGCATTATAATCATACCTAGATTAGGAGAGAGATTACATGGATTGACTTTGTTCATCCATTTCAGGTGGAAGCGATTTTTCAGTTACCTGTTATTATGGCTGTTCCGCACATAAAGTACATGAATGTCTCCCACAGGGTTACCTCCTGGGTGGCAATCAGCTCATAGCCCGGCTGGGTGTATAGCACAAAGTACATGATCATCGATATAATGGTCATCACAATGATCAGGATGCCAAAGAAGAGGCCCTTGTGCGACTGCGAGCAGTCCACCGAGAAATGATGGGCCGGCTTCTGTGTGACCGGCTTCACGGAATTCTTACGCGTCTTATCAATGTCCGGTATGGATTTGACAGTCTTCCACATTTCAAATAGAATCACAGCACAGATTAGCGAATACTCAATGGTGCAGGGGAACAGAAAGGGTGACAATTGCTGCACCAGGTTACCCATAATTGTGGTCCGGGAGCAACCATTAAAGGCGGCTGCCGTTGGCACCACCGTTATATTGCCCACAATGGTTGATACGATGGATGCTGCCGTTGCCGCCGCTGCCGCATTCTGGGAATGATTTGCCACATGTGTGTGCAATGAGGCATTCACTGCTGACCAATCTGTGCCAGAGCCAAGGCTATTGGCATTGCCATGCATTACCAAATCGTGAGCGGACTCCACATCGTGTTGGCTAATGTGAAATATTTCATGTTTCGTCTCCTCCACAAGGACATACAACCATTCGCACAGATTGGTGGCCACCATATGCATCAGTCCGAAGCGTGAGGTCACCTTGTGCCTGGCCATATCCATGTAGGTGGTATTGAGGAAGATGAACTGCACCTGGGCAATGCACAGAATCATGCGGCAAATCGGTGTTATGGCCACAAAAACATCATGACAACCCGCATGGCCATTGAGCTCAAAGAACTGGCCGAATTCCAGGCCCGAATAGACCATTGTCCCAATGGCAAAGGCGATGGCTCCAACCCGCAAATAGAAGCTGCCAAAATGTGTGACCTTGTGCTTGAGATGGACATTGCTATTCTTCTCATCTGCAAGGAATTGGCCACAAATCGATGGGTAAACAAAGAGAACAACTGAAAAACTATCTAGACCTCGCCGAAGTTTCAATACTCTTTACTCGAACTCTGTGCAATTAAGACGTTTCTTTTTTTTTTTTTACTGATACTTTTTTTTTCGTTTTGTTATTCGGAATTCGAATATAGTTATCTGATCTCAATTATTATCATGCAAACCGTTAAAAAAAAAACTTCAGTTACGTAATACAAATCTTTATCTAATTATGCCTACATTATTTTTGATTAATTTAGTTGTAATTCTCAATTAGTTTTAGCATTGTCCATTGAAATTTCAAGTCTCAACTAGTTTTAGCTTTGAAGTTATGCTATTGGCTATTGGCAGTGTAATTCTCAACTAGTTTTAGCTTTAAAGTTATACTATTCGCCATTAAAATTGTAATTCTCAACTAGTTTTAGCATTGAAGTCATGCTATTGGGCATTGAAATTGTAATTCTTAATTAGTTTTAGCATTGAAATTCTAGCGGAATTGAGCTTTCTAGGATTAAGCTCGATCTAAGGTTAAATGATGATACTTACGAAAGTCTTTCAGCGCATTGAACAGTGAACGATTGCGAAAGGCACTTATGTAGAGGAATATGACAAAGAGTATGCTGCCAGCATATAGATAGACATAAAAGCCCTGATAGACATAGGTCGGTATTTGATCGGATATGACTTCGGTTATGGGCAGGCAGACGCCAAGCAGTACCAAAAGTTTGCAATAAGTGGCCGATAGAGCCGAACTGATGGCATCGCTATAGAAAAGAATTAGATAAGGGGGAATACGTGAAGAGGCAGTTTGAACTAGAAGATCGTTAAACTTACTTGGCAGTGCGACGATTCTTTTCCGTTTGCTGTTTGGCCTGAAAGCTTTTGGCTCCATTATCGTAGGCCGTTGAGCCATTCCGGGCACTTGCCGAGCCGCTCTGGAAATTGATTGTTGCTGTACTGCCGCTAGCCGTTCCTTGCAGGTTTCTAGAGGATTCAAAGTGATGGGAAGGGAGAGAGAGAGAGAGAGGAGAGTGGTGGTAGAGCGAGAGGTTAGTAACATCTTTGAGAGAGAGAGAGAGATAAAGAAGGAAATTAATTTTACAATTTGCGAGCTGTTAGAAACCCATTGTTATCCTTGCGACCACCAAACAGAGGCGGCCGTTGGGTTAGAATCTCCTGCAGCAATATGGATGGTCGTCGCGATACTTGAATGGTGCAGGCGGAATCATCCCGATGAATGCCAATGGTTTGCATTGGCAGGAGAGCTTGTCTTTGGCTGGCATGTTCGACCAGTTCCAAATTTGTTTGCGATTTGGCTAGCGGTGAGATCGGATGTGACATAACTGGTATTTGATGATGGCCACAATGATCGCAGGATGTGCGAGCGAAACGTATTATGGCGTTGTTGTTGTTGTTGCTGTTGCTGTTGCTGCCACTGCCGCCGTGATAATGCGGTGGAGTGCCCGGCAATGAATGAGCTGATGGTGGTAGACGTGAAAACGATGCCGATTTCTTTGGTTGCTTTATGGTGATATATTCACAGCTATCGGTTGATATCTGATTGCTAATTATGAGATTCAGAACGTAAATGCTTAGCCACGTACACACACATCAACATACGCAGGCACACACGCGCACACACACACACACACACGCAAGTTTCACACGGATGTCCTTTGAAAGTTTATTGTGCTCTATTGGAGATCCTCCTCTTTCAATTCCACTTAGAACTGCTCCGTTGAAGGTTCCGATATGAACTGAACTGATTTTACCTCCTCAAAGAGTGCCTAATGGTCAGTGGTCAGTGGTCACTAGTGGCCCTGGCCCTGGTTGGTATTTTGATGACTTTTTGATTGATTTTCCTTTTGTTTGCCAAATTGAGGTAAGCTCTTTTTCTTTTTTTTTTTTATCACCTTTGCATAGTGCAGCGCGTGTTTACCTGATAAACTGCAAAGGCCGACAGACAGACAGACAGACAGACAGACAGACAGACAGACAGACAGATCGATCACATAATGGGGCATATAATCAAGTGATCACATACACCAGGCATACATACATATATACATATATATATATATATATATATATATATATATCTATGTACAATTCTTGCCTTTATCGAAATCCCTTTGATGAAGTCGTGTGCGGCATTTTGACTTTTACTTCCTGCTTATCAGTAAAATAGTTAAATATCAATTAGTTTCACACAATTATCTAACAGACCTCATATATGTATGTAGAATCAATTGTGGCTTAGCCCTTAAATCACATTAATCGAATCGAATTGGCATACGTTTCCCATCAACTAATTTAAGTTCTAGGCTGTTGAAGTTGAGATTTTTTTTTGGATCAAGAACTGTTTAAATATTTTCTAAGGCTTTGAAGTTTCTTTCTTTAAGTTGTCTAAATTTAGGATTAAATATAAATTTCCTCAAGTGGATTATAGTAGTTCCATTTTGTTTCTTACTGCTTCATATTGATCGGGCAAATATAACAAGATCGGCTTATGGCTAGGACTGTTTAGAAAGTTTTCTCGGACTTGGTCTTCTTTTCAGAATGGTTCTAAAAGGATTATGATTATTATATTGAAATTATAGTTACACAAGCATTTTGATTAAAAATGTTGAAAATATATTCCTTTTCTTCCTCTAAAAGTCTTTGGACTAGCTTGGTTGGTGTGCGTGTGTGTGTGTGTGGGTGTGTTTGTCTTGGGTGTCTGTTCGATTTGCTACTGCAACGCACTTTCTTTGCTGGGCCACCACATCGTCTCGGTAGTGAACGCGCTGCTTCGTTTTCCACAGATTAATCGGCTCATCGTAGAGGCCGTCATTCGTATTTAAATTGTTTAGTGACATGTCAAAAGGGGAATTAGCAAAAGCAGAGCAGAGCACGGGGGCACGGGGCACGGGGCACGGGGTACAAGGGGTACAAGGCACGGATTGTTAAGAGACACACGCGCCGGAATCCGATACGAAAAACACCCCAAAAAAAAAAAAAAAAAACGAGAACGTATCCGTAGGAGAATGTGGGAGAACACGTAGAACGAACCGAACGTAACCGATGCCAAGACAATGTGATCAGACTATGTGAAAAATGTTTTGCGACTGTGATATTTCGAGCACAATAGGGTTATGGCAACTGAGACGGATTGATTTGGCGCTGTTTTGGGGCCCTCCGGAGTAGAGTAGAGTGGAGCAGAGCAGAGTAGAGCAGAGTGAAGCAGAGTGGAGCAGAGCAGAGCTCCACTTTTGAGTGCTATCTATCTGAGACGACAACGACAACCACAACGACGACGACGATGACGACGGCATTTGGCTAGTTGATTAGCGTCTTTTATTAGCTTTCCGCTCTTCTTTTTTCAGTATTTTTTTTTTTTTGTTTTGTCCAGACACTTACATAAATAAATACCTATATATATACATAGAGAGCATTTTTTTCTTACAGTTTTCTTATATCTCTATTGAGATTCATTTCAAGTTGAATTTGTTATTGTTGTTTTTCACTTTGTAGAGAGACGTTATAACAGCTTTTCGTTTAATTTTATTTACCAATTGTTAGTAAATAAAAAACCAACAATAACAACAACATTAACTACATTGTAGATTAATCTTTAACTTGTTGAAACACCTCGACCAATTCGATCAACTCGACCAACAAAATTGCACTCATTCCTCTAAAGTTGTCTAGTCTACTAAAAACCTCAAAAAAAAAGAAAAAAAAGATGTCAATAGGTTGAGAATTTTATTTATAGCCATGGCCAAGAGCATCTTATCTTTGCTTTAACAAACATTGAACATATCTTAAGTCAAGTTAGATGCTATTGCCTTATCTCCAAGTGGTTTATCTCGGCCCTATCTGAAATTATCGTTAACTTAATTAGAATATATTTTGTTGTTTAGCCATAACAATTTCCAATTAGATCCAATAATTAGCAACTGCATCTAGTTGCCTCTCTCTCTCTCTCTCTCTCTGGTTATCTCTCTTTCTCTATTTTAACATTTCTATGTGGTAATTCGTATCTTACCTAACTAACTAACTGATAACTAATTACAAAGAAGAATTGATTTTCAATTTGTTGATCTTACATCAAAACCAACAAAAAAATTTTCTATTGCTTCAAAAATTTATGTTTTTTTTTTTGCTTTTTTAACACCTTTTCTAAACCATAGAAAAAGCCACAAAAAGGCCATATAATGCCCATATGGACGGCAGAGGAAATTGTATATAAAAATCCACGAAAACCACAAAAAGGCAATATAATATTCATATGCCAAATAGAGTATATTCAAGTCTTTCAGAAATCTCAAAGACTTTATTCCACAAAATGGTTTCGTCAACTAATCTAGAAATCTTTCAACTGAGTGCCTTCTTAACCCTTACTAATTTAATAAGAAATATCTCAAGATAATGCAATGCCATATTTTTGACACTTTTCAATGTAATTTTAGTGTTTCTTTCAGCATATTTAAATCTTAGTCATAAGTTAGCAATTTAATGGAATAACTTTAATAATAATAATTGGAAAAAGTTGCATAACTAAACTATCCTTCCAACATTGTATTTAATTCTAGATTTGGCGAAGCCTTCTAAATTTTATAGGCTCATAATGAAACCCGGCCCAAAACCCGGAAACTCTGTCCCTAATTCATTAAAAAATTTGCGACTTTTTTTTTTTGAGATTTCTGCAGATTGGGGGGCATAAATTGAAGAAACTAATAGGACTGAGTTGACCGATAGGTGCGCCAAAGTGCATGCATATGAAATCGTTCTTAGGTTTTAAGTACTCTCATTTGAAGGAGTAGGGTATACCTTAGTCGGCTTTATGTGAAATGTATACTCTTTTGAAATATGTTACAAAGCGTAAGCGTATTTCAAAGTCCATTCTTTTTTTTTAAGAAACTAATAGGTCTGAGTTGATCGATAGGTGCGCCAAAGTGCATGCATATGAAATCGATCTTAGATTTCAAGTACTCTCATTTGAAGGAGTAGGGTATACCTTAGTCGGCTTTACGCGAAATCTATACTCTTTTGAAATATGTTACAAAGCGTAAGCGTATTTCAAAGTCCATTCCTTTTTTTTTTTGGCTAACAAAACACTTGCATTTGCTTTGTTGTTGTTGCCAAGTGCGTTTAAGGTGGCAATTCCATAGAAAATTTATCATACATATACGATACAAAAATGATTTCATGGTTGGCACAACCAACAACAACAACAACAACAACAAAAATAATAACAATTTATTAGATAATTTCTTTACGCTTTCGCTCCCACCCCCTCCCAACCCCTCCTCCACTAGGTTAGTCATAGCTCTTGGACTTTTAAACACAATGGATATTTTGATAGTCGTACATTTGACTTTTTCACATTTTCATGAGTGTATCTGTCTGTCTGTCTGTCTGTCTGTGTGTGTGTGTGTGTGGATTTCGAAAGTCTGACTTAATTTTTTGCACAAATATTTGCATCATGCCAAAAATAGGCAAATTAACTGCTAATTGTTAATCGTTTGATGTACCAATTCAATGACATAGAAATGCCTTCAATTTAGTCAAGGTTAAAAATTGAAAATTTTACCTGAAAGTAACCGATGGCATTCTTTCGTATCTGATTTCACAATGCCGTTCCACCATCTAACGGATCTAACCAATTAGTAAAGTAAAATCTTTTAATAAATTTTGTTTTTTTTTTGCCTTTAACTTGTTATTAAACTGTTGGCCGTTGACTAGAAAACTGTAAACTAAATTTTTATTTTGCCATTAATAAAGAATTGATTCTTATCATTTGATGTCATCCCTTTCCAGACATATGCACAAACATATATACATACATACATCCATCTAACTATCTATCGACGTATTTTCTTTGTGGCAAGTTACTTAATGCTACGATATTAACACATAGATAATGACTATTCCAAAAACCAAACGAAAAACGGTAGCGAATTGAGGGTAAATCGGGTGTTTCTCTTCCAATAAACCAGCTAAAGCAGTTAAACAGATGAGCCCCTTCCAGAGCAGACAATCCGCTCCTGAGCATAAAAACGAAAAACAAAACAAAACTTCTTTGATTTTTGTTAATGGTTTTGTAAACAAACCTAGAAACCTCGTCAGATAACGATATAATTGTAAGACAGTTCTTCAGTAGCTGCCACACCCCCGTACCCCTTTCCCTTTCCAGTAACGAGCGTATTTAGACTAAAGAAGAATTCTTATCAAATTCACTTATTTTGATTTCTGCTTAATAAATCAGAAATTGCCATTTCATGGTGTTTCATGATAAAAACGAAATAACGAATATCGTATGCTCTACTAATATCTTTTTACGCTTGGCTTCAGCTAGCTGTGATTCTCAACTTGTTTT
Source organism: Drosophila nebulosa (assembly GCA_024703675.1). NCBI lineage: Eukaryota > Metazoa > Arthropoda > Insecta > Diptera > Drosophilidae > Drosophila > Drosophila nebulosa. The sequence goes on from JANFPS010000003.1 coordinate 16,749,447, forward strand.
AGCTAAGTCTGCTAATGAGGGAACTAATGGCGCTTAGTTTTTTGAGCCTGCTCAAGCGAAAGTTATTTAGAAACTATCTCATATATTTTCTCTCGAATAGATCTAATAAGCCCATCTAAACATAAGCAGAGTATACAGAAATTTCCCTAACTTATAGGGTAAATTAAAATGTAAGTAACAGGCAATACGAAGCGTTTCCGACACCATAAAGAATATATATATGTACATCTATATCTTGCTTCACATGGTATCCGCTTTACACGAATTCGTTCTAACACGGTTTTCAAAATCAAAGAAAAACTTTTTTTTTTTATTTATGTTTTTTTTTTCCAAAACAAAACTCTTATCAGACTTTGGCTACAACCAACTCAGTTAATGCAAAAGAAAAATCCAATAAGATTATTTTATTCAGTGATGAGTCGGAAATTATACAACTCTGTAAGAGGAAACTTATGGTTGAAAGTGATAGTGATAGTGATAGAAAAGTGATTTTTTTTAATAGAATGCATTTTTTGTTTTACTTATTTCTATGTTTTTTTATGACTTTAATATTTCTTTTATGTCCTATTAAATGTATGCAGATATGTTTTAAGTTAAATAAATGTCTTAAATATCGTTTTTATACTTCTTTTCACTTTACACGGTTTTTCCATATAAACAATTTTTTTTCGGCTACCGTGTTAAGAGAGGGACAGGTGTATTCTTGATCGGCATATAGCTATATCTGCTCGTCCGTCTGTCTGTATAAGCACCTAGATCTCGAAGACTCTAAGAGCTAGAGTCATTAAATTTGGTATGTAGATTTGTCTAGTGTGTAAGCAGATCTAGTTTATTTTAAATTTTTGTCACGCCTTCTTTTGCCGCTGCAATTTGGAAAAAAGTGTTTCTCTTTCGCCATATTTAAAGCATTACAATGAAATTTAGTAACAAAATATTCTCTTTTAATATATATCGGCTTAGTAAATTTCAGAAAAATCGAATGAAAATTAGCCAAATTATGCATATAAATTTTTTACAGGCATTATCAAGGGTGAGTGAGTGAGATGGCATGCGATTGTTATGTGTTTGGTTATTATTTGGCATCTCAGGGTATATGTGAGTCGGTGAGGCGACTTGCTTACTTTATTTTAGTTTTATTTTATTTTGCTTTTTATCTAATTTGACCATAAATTGAACATTGTACGATAAGATGTCTACATATAACAAAGGGGCGGCCACACCTACATACGTACGTTACGTAGGTTAAATAATAGTAAATGATTGATTTAAATATGTATTTTCGTTTTGGTTACTAACTTTCTTCTGACTTTTGACGTCATTAAGTGTGACACATTCGATTTGTGTGTGTGTGTGTGTGTGTGTGTGTGTGTTGACTAAAGTGGCTAAGAATATCTATCAATAAAGCAGCAGCAGCAGCAGAGAAATTGGCATAATATCTCTGTCTCGCCCTTCCTATGCATTACCTATTCATCTATTGCGCCGCTCATCCAACTAACCGACCATCCGTCACCGGTTACCCCGCCACCTGCCGCCCTTGGCCTATGCCTTTGCTTAGCTTTGAAGTGAGGGCAATTAGTGTGGAATGTTAACAAGGTGTTCAACTGTCTGAAGCTGTCAAGATTTGATTGGCTAATTTAGCTATATGCATATGGACTTCGATATTGCATTTTACTGAGTTCACTGAGGCGCATCTCAAAATCAAAGCCCCCAAAATGACATGGATGACATGGATGAACAACAGGCGACAGCAGAACACACATTTTCGATTTAAATGAGACCATAAACTAGTTGGGAATTGCAAGTAAAACAACTGAAATTGATCACAAACTTAATAGGGCTTCAGTTTTTGTATATAGAACTTTTAACTTGAGATCTGGTTTAATATTTAATGAAGCCTGCCTAAAGCCTTAAGCCTGCTTGAAAGCGTTTCTATGGAAATACAAGATAGAATCTCTGCAGAGGGGATTATTGTTGAAGATATATATTATGGGACATGGGTGTTATATATTATGGAATGTAATGGAATTCCAACTTATGTCAGTATGTATCTGTTTTTATAGCCTTAACTTGTGCTCTTTGGCTTATCGATTTCTTTTACTGCGTTTTCTTTTTATTTTGTTTCATTCATGTTATTGTCTTTTCTTGCTCTCTCTCTCTTTGTGTGTGTGTGTGTCTTCTTGCGTGTTCTGGTTGTCTTTTCCATTGGTTGCTTGGCTCTTATGCAAATCCTTATAGACAACAACTATAACAATAAGCAGAAAGAACGTAGAGAGAAAGAACAACTGATGCTACCCACCTACCCGTCCCTCTCCTTTCTCTCCCTGTACTTATGTCTGGTGTTGATGATGCATAGGCGTTGGCATTGCCATAGACCGCGCTCAGGTGCACACACACACACACACACCTCATCCACCTCACATGGACCCATCTATGCATCCTGTTACGCAGATTTATTTGCCTTCTTATGAACGTCTAATGCATAATGTAAATTTTCGCCATGTGCGTTTATTCTTCTCTTTTTTTTTTTGTTGTTACCTAAAGGTGACGAAGGCTAACTAGGTGAAGGAGAGGGAATAGGTTGGCTACTTACTGCAAACATTTATCCTTATGCAAGTTTTCTTTCAAAGTGCAAACACAAAATTCTTAATACATAAATGCCATGCAAAAAGGTTGCTCAATCCCTCAACTCAATTTTATATATATTCCTCATCTTCCACCTTCGACTTTAAATCACAATTACAATGACATATTCATTTCTAATTAATCTGATATAAATGCTGATCTCAGCAAATACACTTTTTGGTTAGTATAAACCAAGTCCAAATTTGTTTTCAACAGGGAGATCTAAGATCCTAGACAACGACTTCAATCTGACTCGAATAAATTGACCAAGTTATAGATTTTGGTTTCTCTAAGAACTCAAAATTTATGGGCTTACTTCCGTCTTACTTTTGGCTAGAATTTATTTCTTACATGGATCTTGGTTAACTTTGAAACTAAAAGCAAATTCTATGGACATTGTGTTTAGGGTCCTTGTTTCCACTTTTGAACGTATCTTCAGAGAGAAAGAACCATTATTTTTAGTATTATTAACCTTGTAAATCGGCTGAACTCAAATAAATTTGTATGTCTTCTAATGCATAGAAGTTGGCCATACCATTAGGCATATATATTACTGATCAGCATAAGAATTCCCGTCTGACCATTCGTTCCTTTAGTTTTAGAGCCATTTAGTTAAAATTTCATATTTGGAATTTTCAATATGTTAGGTAAATTAACTTTTGGATTATATATAGCTGATCTAAAAAGCAGTTTTAGTGGGAATAAACTTTCTGTTTCTTACGATTTTTGGGCCAAACTTGGCCCCTAAAGTGTATTGGTCTGCAAACTCTGGCCTGATTTCGTAAGGATCGAACTACTATAGCATATAGCCTGCTGAAATTAAATTTTTAACTCAAGAGCTTTAAAAAACTACAGCAAAGACAGTCTTACAAGGCCAAAATAAGAGTGCAGATTTAAATTTAAATTTAATAACTTCATATTTGCAATTTATGCCAACAAAAAAAAAAAATGAAAACAAAATAAACTACAAAAAAAATTTGAGCGTCATGTTTTTAATAATTTTGATATCACATTTTGTTGCTGTTGTTCTTGTTGTTGTTGTTGTTGCATACGCACCTGTTTATCCTTATATTTAATATATACAGACCAAAAAATAGTATGTGAAAAGCGTTGAAATTTATGTACGAGTATCTATTATGCAGATACAGATATATATATGTATGTATGTACATACATATATGTACATATGTGAAGACATGTCTGTTTGAATATATCTGTGCCAATATGAACGCCGCATTCTCTTTCAACTGCATAAATCTCCCTTCTTGGTCTCGAGGCTCTGGGCTTTGCCCTGGCATTTGGTGTGTGGGTGATGCCTGTTTTGCCTAGCCAATAACAAATATAAAACGAGATGAAGATAGAAACGGGGACGGGAACGGGAACGGGAACGGGAACAGGAACATGGGGCCAGGGACGGGGCGGGGCGGGGGCAAGCAGTGGATGGGCAGGTGGATTTTGGTATGTACAACGATGTTATTACGGCTTGTGCACTTTCCAATTTCTGCAACCGGATATGAACTTCCGTAATAAACATTTTGCGAGATGGTGTATTTTGTGTACACTCGTATATCTAACACCTCAACCAACTCTACCCCTCTCTCTCTCTCTCTCTCTGTGTGTGTGTGTGTGTGTGTGTGTGTGTGTGGTTGTGTGTGGATGCTTTTGCCTGAAAATAAGTACTTGTGACTCTTCATTTTCGTCTCCGTTGACTTTTTGGTCTCGCCAACTGAAAATTGAGCAGAAAATGGCCATAAACTGATAAACCTCTTCCATTTCCCTTCCCCCTAAACCCATTTCATTCTCGCCCTTCCTTTTTTTTTTGACGGGAGGGGAGTAAAAGTGTGAAATTTTGCAATTTCTTAACACGGCGAGAAATGAAATTCAAATGTTTTCACTTGACCAAGAGCAACATGGCGTATGAGTGATATTTTTAAACAGTTTAAACAGATTTTTATAAGAAATTTCATAGAAATAAAGGCAGAAAAACAAAACTAAAGTAAATATAGATTGGTCGGTGGCCTGAAAGCTCTAATCCTGCGCTCAAAAAAGGACCTTGATGGGGCGAGGAAGCGACAAACTATATTAAATTTTTAGCTGATTATAAGCGAGCATTTTTCATAGTTTCAAGATCGCAAAATGAGAAGAAGAATTTTCATTAGATCGAAAAGATAATGAGTCTTGAATTGTGCCAGAATCAGAACTGAAAAGGCATAGATATGAAATATCTATAGAAAACATATCGTATTAGATATAAAAGGAATAGTTAAAAATTGAACTGGGCTTTAAAAAGAGAGAAAAGCATAACCAATTGATTATCGATTGAAATCATTTTTAAAACAGGTGAATCGTTCAAAAATCAAGGTAAGTTTGTAGAAAAAAAAGTTTAAAATGTACTTTTTTTTTAAATGTATGCATGTGTGTGTGTGTGTGTGTGTGTGTGTGTGTGTACATAGTGTAGATTGCTTTCAGTGTATTGTGTTTGCATCTCGATACATTTTGAGTTTGCACTTTCCATTTTGTTCTTCGTTTTTTTTTTTTTTTCTTTTACCGAATTCGCTTCATGGTGTTTACATTTCGGTTAACAACATGTAACTCACTTATTGAGTTATTTGGGTTTTCAACACACACACACACACACACACACACACACACACACGCAGAGTTACACACACACATACAGTTGTAGCCACAAGCTACAGTGGTCTAATGCCTTGGGTAGCTTTTTGGCAAATGCTGTTAAGCTGGCAAAGTGACTTACATTAGTTTTTGGTAATACCAAAAGAGCAAATGTTTGTGTGTGTGTGTGGGTGTGTGTGTGTGTGTGTGCGAGAGAGACAGATGGAGGTGAAGGCGTCAGCAAGAGGGCTGCAATCGAATTTTGGCCATGGTCGGTTGGGTGTGAGCATTTTAGGTATCTTGAATTGCTAACATTGCTGCCGTTGCTGCTGGTGTCATCCGGCCTCAAATTGCGGTGTAGGGTAGTCATATGTGGGTGTGTGTGTGTGTGTGTGTGTGTGTGTGTGGGTGTGGATGTGTGGGTGTGTTGGCGTCTGCTCTTGACTGCCGGCAATTTGAATGTGCTGCTGCTGCTGCTCTGTCCGTTATTCAGTCCTAAATAATCGATTGTCTTTGCTGTTGCTGCTATTGAATTATAGAGAATTATATATAAATTGGCTCAGAGGTCTTAACCGTTCTCATTTTCGATTTGATACCAAAAAGGTTTAGAATCTCAAAATGCAAACAGATATCAATTAATCCAGAGGCATGCAAGGTAAATCAATTGAAATTGTATTTGGTTTAATAAAAATGTTAAAACTTGAAAAGTAGTAGTAGATTTTAAAAGGTTTTTTTTTGGGCTAAGTGAATTCAAGTATTTAGGAAAATTTTCTAATTAAGATATTTGCATGCCTGGAAAAGTCAAGGTTAAAGTAAAATTGATTCAAATGCTTTGACCAATGTTGAACTCAAATAGTTGAAATTAGAGGTGGAGAACTATCGATAGTTAAACCGGTCGATAGTCCAAATAACATTTAAGAAGTGGATTGCTTGATTAAAACAATTAAGTAATTCTGAATAAATGACGCACTTGAAAGCACATTTTTTATTTTAGTATCAGGCAATCCACTTTTTAAATGCCACTAGGACTATCGACTCTTTAAACTATCGATAGTTCTCCACCTCTAGTTGGAATCGTTCTACAAATATTTGAAAACTACTTTGTCATTTTATTCACTATAAATTTTTAACTTGTCAAAACTCGAATTTTTTAGCCAAGCTGGGCTATCCGCTTGGAATGATAGGTGAAAGCATAAAGGCTCTGGTATAAGATAGAAATTGCTAAGGAGCTAAGTTTAGTAGAGCCACCAAACAGAGATTTGTATTCTCTCTAAAGGAAGAGACAAAACTGAATTCTATTGGGTGCGTCTCTCTTTCTATTTCCTTGCATTGCACGCTTTTTGTCTCTTAGTCTTAGTTTATGGATCAAAATGAGTTATTTTGTGTTTCACTTTTTGGTGAAAAGTATGCAAGGCCTAGAAGGAATCATCTCCGATCATAGAAAGTATATATATTCTTGATCAGCACAATCGAAAAAGTTCATATAGCCATGTCCGTCCTTTCGTCTGTTCGTCTGGATCAGATCACTCAAATTTTGCATGTATATCACAGACTCAGTCGGATCGGACCTCTATATCTTATAACTCCTATAGGAACAATCTATTGAAAATAGAGTTTTCAATCAAAAACTCTGTTGTTTTCTGTTGAGATACTTATTATCAAAAATGTACATACCTTAGTTTAATTTATATACAAACGTCTTTGCCAAATTTCATCAAGATAGTTCCCATAGAAACGTTCCTTCGAAAATTTAGTTTTAGATTAATAAATTTCTTTTTTTTTTCAAGCGATTGTTATAAAAAATTATTATTTATTAGTTTAATTCACTTATTCATATCAGTGCCAAATTGAATCATGATCGGGCGACAATATTATATGTAGGTTCCAAAGGAACTATCTATCCGAATACTAAATTTGAACGGGAAAACAGCAAACGCATCGATTTTCTATTTGAGAGTGGGGTAAACATAAAAATTTTTAAAGGGTATACAAACTTCGGTAAGACAGAAGTTAGCACGGCCCTCTGGTTGGGCTATAATTTAACTGGATTCGTTGCAAATTAAAAAGTTGACGCTGGATCTTTCTGAGGAGACCTTTTGGAGAAAGGAAGATATACATAAGAGCTACATATAGTAGGTGGAAAGAAGCGGCGTTAAAGGGGGCTATAATCAATAAACTTTTTTGCTTTTATTCATTCTGCAATTAAAAGTAAAAAGTTTGTATTTGTAAAAAATCTTCAAATAAATTCATTAATTTTTATTTTTAACCGAATTACATTGAGTTTTATTTTCATAACTAAAAAATTTACAAAAATATTTAAGCTCGTTTGTTAAATTGTCGTTTATGTTTTTTTGTTTTTTGTTTTGAATATTCATTCATTTCACTCAATTTGAGGAGTTGCTGCTGCTGATCCGACACATGATGCAGGTTTCGTCGACAACGAACTTGTTTGTTTTGTACATATATCATGACAGTCCGCTGCTAGCGAAACCCGATTTCAGTGTCGATTACTTTAGTTGGTTTTAAACGAGCGAACGAGTGGCTTTAGCCTTATCCGGTTTGGTTTGCTTGGGTCCTTGCAATTCATTAAAACAAACAAACAAACCAACAAAAAAGAAAATTCATTTTACACTTTTTTTTTTTTTTTGTTTGTTACCGAGTTTTCACTTTTTTCTTAACGCTTTTTCGTGCATTGCATTGGACTCTTTCGTATAAATCATGACTAAAATGAGAAAAGAAAATAAACTTTTTGACACTTTACCGGCCACACGGAGTCGTCTCTTATATAGAGTGAAACCCGTTAAGTTTTATGCAAAGTTTTGTTGCATTGCATTTGTTTTTTGTCCTCTTTTTTTTTTTGTAGTTTCTTGTTTTCGTTGGACAAATTGAAAATATCCATAACAAAATGCCACAATAACCAAAGAAGCTCAGCACACAAGCAGAAACAAAGAAAACGCAGGGAAAAACGTAGAAAGAAAAGCGCAAAAGTCGTAAGATTGCATCTTTTTTTTTTATTTATTTTTTTGCCTGAGATTTTTACAAGAGAAATTTTGTTGCCATAGCTTTAGTTTTTTTTTTTTTTTTAAAGTAGATTGACTTTTTGAGATAATTTATTTGAATAATTGTTTATAATAAAGATTTCTTCTTTGATTTAGAAATTGAGGAGAAGAAAATGCTGCTTAAGACAACTTTAAGACCAAGTCCAAACCAAGGTGAAACATTGATTGAGATAGCTGCCCGTCTGTCTGCCCGGACACCAAACAATCGGTTTTGCCTAAAAAACTTTTTCAATCAACACTCATGTAAAACGATTTGCTTCTCTCGCAAAAACAGTTGTTCAACTTGTCTTCTATGTTGATATGTATTAAATCAAAAGCAGACCATAAAATCAAGTCAAGTTTTGTCCGTTTTTCCATATAGATACATATATACATATACATGTACATATATATATATAGATTTCTTTCTTTTTCTTCTCTTCTTTTTTGGTGTGCACTTGAAAACTAATTTTCAAATTGCCAATTTTCAACGTTACAACGTTGCAACAACAAAAGGCAGTAAGCTATATACAAAACCACACACACACACACACACACACACAGAGAGAGAGGGAGATGGTGAGGAAGCGGCTGGTGGTGATTGGGCAAAGGGTAGAGTAGAGGTAAAGAAGCTACTAAGCTGTCGCCGCTTTGGCAGTTGAAAAAATGTTCAAGTTGTCTGTCAACTTACGCTCAATTTTGTACCCTGAGACATTGGCCCTGACTGTGGTCCCAACTAAGACCAAGAGGAAGACGAGGACCAAGACCAAGACCAAGACCAAGACCAAGATACGAAAATGCCAAGATGCGTTCCAGCCAATTGCTACTGCAACAGTAAAAAAAAAGTTCGCTCTAAGCTTTAGAACTTGAAGTTGATTGTGCATTTAATGGGCCGGGAAGGAGGCGGAAGTGGAACCCGAGATGAGCATAAAATTCAATGGAGACGCATGCAGAAATTCATGAAGTTGAAAGGCTGAATTGGTTTTTGGCATATCTATCATCTGCATATATATATATATATATATATCGTAAACTCGTATGCAAAAACACTATTAGCATTATCTGGGATTAGAGACTAAGAATTTGTCATGGAAATTATGCAGATATTTCCATGACAAATTCTCATACAATCCTGGTTAATTGGGTAATTGGTTTTTGTTATAATACTTAAGAAAATAAATTTTGCATAGCCTACTTTTAGGCATTTTCTGTTCTGGATAACTTTAAAATCGTTTTGCTTTAAAATGCTAAATCGGATTAGAAGTAAAAGTTGTATAACGTTGATGATTTCCTTTTGATTTTACCTTGTTTTCCGCACATGAATTTTTCATAAAAGCGGAAAATTACTTGCATTGTTTGTCCTATTCTACACTATTCGCTATGCCATGTCATGTCCTGTCCGAAAGATGGCACTTATGCTGCACACACACACTCACCTATGCAGTCATGCATGCATGCACACACACACACACACACACGTGAGCGCATTCACATTATCATAATTTTATTTTACACTCCAACTCTAACTCCAATTTCAAGACTCTTGGAGCCGATGTCCATGCAACACAGCTTAGTGGTTTGTTTCAAGGAGCATAACAACAACAACAATAACAACACCAATAACAAAGCAGTGAAAGACTACTACGAAAGAAAAAGAAGAAGGAAAAAAAAAATTATAAGCGGGAAAACAAAGCGTCAACCCAAAGCAGCTTATAGATATAAATCTCAATAATCGTTTATCATGACGACGGTCTCGGTCTATGTCTTACGCCCTCTAACTGACGGGGGGCGGGGGGCCTGGTAGCGGGCGAGCGGGCGGGCGGGCGGATCAGGTGCAGCATAAGAAAGACCGACTGCCAACGGGGCGGGGGGAGGGCGGAAGTCATCATAAAAATAAAAAAAATAAAAAAAAGGGTAAAAGTCGTTGCGAAATTTTCTATGCATGTTTGCATTTGAAGTGAAGTTGAAAAAGGAAGTGGATGGACGAGACGAGACGAAATGGTGGACGTCGGTAGATAGCTGAATGGGTGGCTAAAATGATATCATCTTCGCTTCGCTTAAGTACCCTATACTCAAAAGAGAGGCAGCAACAGGTCGAAAGAATGTCACAGCAATTGCCTACGCCTAAAGTTTCTAAGAAAAAAAAGAAATGTTAATTGGCTGAATGAATTATTCAAGTGATTAATATATTCTTTATCCTACTCAAGAGTCGTCTATCTCTTCTTTTGTCTATTATCCTAACGTAATCCAATTCAATAACAAATTTTTAAGAAAGAAGACTAAATGAGAGAGTATACCGAAGTCGTTATCTATGTGCTGGATCTAAGTATTTTTGATATTTTAATTTTTTTTTTTTTTTTCTTGTTGCCAATTTTTTGCGATTTTCTGCAGTTTGCCTTAAAGCTCAAGTTAAACATTTGCCAATGCCAATGTCGTTGACAGGAAGAAACGAGCGAACCAGGCGAACTCAAGGTGCGGTGCGGTGAGGTAAGGTGAGGTAAGTCTAGGCAAGGCAATGCGACGCGACAGAACGGAACGGAACGGAACAGGACGAGCGTCTTCAAGTTGTCTGCGCTCCATTCAATGTTGGTGTTGGTTTTGGGGTTCTTGGTGTTGTCCTTACCACCAAGAAGAAGAAGAGGAAAAAGAGGAAGAAGACAAGGAATATGGTGATAGAGAGGAGACGTTGTTGTTGTTATTGTTGTTGCTGTTGCTGTGATTGTCTTGGTCTTTGCAACGTTTAAGGCATAATCAAGATGAATTTGTTTGTTGTCAATTTTACGCTTTAATGAAGGCAAACACATATGGACACATGTGTGAATATGTGTGTGTGTGTGTGCGAGTGTCTACATACACACACATATATGTATGTGTGTGTGTTTTAATGTGCGGATGTGTTTGCTAATATATAATTTTTTACTGACTCCTTTATTTTTTCCACTGATTGTATATATATAAGCATTGTGTGTCTGTGTGTGGGTGTGTGTGTTGGTGTTTGGGTGTGTTGGTGTGTGTGTTGGTGTGTGTGTGGGTAGATTCCATCGAGCAAACAACTTGCATATTTTCACATAGAATATTTACATATACTAATACCTTCTTGTGATATTTTCTGTCTGTCTGTGTCTGTCTGTGTGTGTGTGTGCTCAGTTGACTGGAATTTTATCGCAAAAGTCTGCAAGAGATGAGAGAGAAAAAAAAAAGAAGCGAAAAATCAACAATAAATAAATGTAGTTAATTGATCAGAAATATCTTAAATGCATTTTAAATTCAAATTGAACTTCAACTTGAGAGATTTTCCATAGCTATTCGACTGAAAAGATCTACTTTGGGCCTCTTAGTAAATCCTTTGTTAGTTGTAGCCTAACTTATAGAGGGTATGCCACAGTCGAAACTTTTGTCAAATGTGGTCAATTTGTTTGTTTTTTTTTTTTTTTGTTTTGTTAGTTAACTGACCCAAACCTCCATTTCAACCAAATCAACCGTGAATAAACTGTATATATGTGCATACACAAGTGTGTGTGGGGCTGTGTGGGTGTGTGTGTGTATACATATGTAATTGGAATTGGGTTTGCTCGGTCATATTTCAATTTCGGTTTTTGTGGTTACTGCTTTTGCTAGATGTCAACAATTAGCCAGCAACAGCAGCAACAGCAACAGCAACAACAGCAACACTAATGAAATGGCAATTGGAAGATGAAGCCGACAGCAAACAGCCACCGAAAAACCGCACCAAAACTAAACGATGGTGGCATAAGGAAGTGAAGGGGGAAAGTGTTGCAACTGGAGGTGGTTGCCTGGTGGCGGAATGCACTTTGCGTAAAATGCATGCTACATTTGCCCCACAACAACAACGAAACGTTAAAGTTAACGTTACAAAATGATGTTATGACCGAACGACAGACGGCAGAATGGCAACAGCAACAGCAGCAGCAACAGCAGCAGCAGCAACAGTTACGGCAGCAACAGACAAATAAACGCAAAGCCAATTGGCAAACGACGACAGGAAATTGCGTTGAAATGTTGCGGCCAACGGGCAACTACAACAACAACAACAACAGAACGTAATAAAAATACATTTGTTTTCGGTTTTTTCTTTTTTTTTTTTGTTTCGTTTCGTTGCATTGAGTGCCCAGGGGAAGGGAACACAGGTTACGGGGTTAGGTGGGGAGGAAAAGGGCAAGTGGGAAAGTGATCTGAATGCAGTGTATGTGTGTGTAAAATCACTGGACTACCCTGCATATTGCACATACTCGTATCCCATGCCGGGCAAGCAGCAAATCCACTTGAAACAAGCAAAAACCTGTGTGGAAAACGAAGACTAAATGAAATATCCCAAAGGTATTTACATGAAGCTTCCTCTCTAGCTGCCAACCTACCATTCCCCCCCCCCCCTCCATTTGCTTACTCTCTCGTTTTGTGTCTCTCTTTAATGTATAAAAAAAATTGTATAATTTAAATTTAAGATTCAATTTTTTTCATTGTTATTATGTAAATAACGAAACATTTTATGGCAGAACATTTTCATTTTTTTTTGTTTCTTCTGCTCGATACTTTTGTTAATTTGCATTTCTTTTCCAAAGTAAATATCTAAAAGCGAAATGACATGGAGAAAGAGAGAGAGAGAGGGAGCGAGAGAGAGCTTTAAAGAAGTGGCAAAAAAAAAAAAAACCTTCTGAAATTTCTATGTTTTTGTAATTTCCATTAAATTTAAGAAAATATTCATAGATTTTTATCACTAACTTAAGAATGGGCATTAGAGAATTGCTGGTGGCTTAAAATAATCATTGCCTGGTAATAAGAAATCACAAAAGGTGACAAAATTCAAAAACTGTTGCCTACATTTAAGGGCAAATTTATTAGCAACTAATTTAGGGCAAACGGAAGGGTTTTTTTTTTGTAAATCTAAATAGTACGATATGTTAGTGTCTCTCTCGCGCTCTCTCTCTCTCTCTCTCGCTCTCTCTCTCTCTCTCTCTCGCTCTCTATTGTGTGGGTATTAGCTTATTATTATGAATGACATTTGAATTGAATGTGAGTGTTGGGTTAATTCGGGTGTCGTCAGCTGGTGTGAGTGAGCTTATCTGCCTCAAAGCAGCAGATCCACACACACACACACACACACACAGAGAGAGAGTGAGAGAGAGTCGGAGAGCTGGCAAGCAGATCCATTCACCATGTAAGTCAGAGAGTCAAAGGCAGTTAAGTTGACAAGCACCGGAAACGGAAGGAAGCTTCTATGCACACACACAAAAGCTATGTGTAGCCAGCCGCCGCTCAAATGTGAAACGCAACAATAAGAAATAATCAAACAGACTAACACACACACACACAAATAACAATACAACCAAACGGAAGAGGACAAAAAAAAAAAAAAGAATTGGGAACCAGGATAATTAAGTCGTTTTATGCGTTTATGGGGAAAAAATGATAAATGTTCTTCAATATGTGTATAAAGTGTAATATCTAACTGTTGCTTAAATTCGGAAATGATGGAAAATGGCTGGAAAAACAGCAACAACAACAACAACAACAGGAGTAAGAACAAGAACAAGAAGAAGAACAAGTTTTCCCGGCAGTTGCTAAAGTTTATGACAAAGTTATAATGAATATGAGAAAAAATGAAAGAAAGCAGAAAAAAAACTGAAGCAAAAACGGAAAATTTATGAAAAAAAAAGAGAAAAACAAAAGCAACAGGGGAAAACGGAGAGAATGAGAAGAAAAATTAGAGAGGGGGGAGAGAGAGAGCGAGAGCGAAAGAGAGAGAGAGCGAGAGAACGAGAGTTGGGTACATGAAAAGACAGAGAGCAAACTAACTGACTGTTGCTGGGTTGGCATAAAACGCCGACAAACAAGGCAAGTAAATAATTCACTTAAAATCAAATAAAATTTAATTTACTTTCAACGGAAATGCGAACTGCTGTCTAAGGCAGGAGAAAGTGTGTGCGATAGAGAGAGAGACTGGTGAGAGAGAGGGAATGAGAAGGAATGGCACTTAAGCCGACAGCAGCCTTGGTGGCTTTGGCTTGTCTGGCTTGTCCTGCTGCTTATAAAATTGCAGACAGTTCGTCCTGCAGCGTGAATCAAGCACAACCATCTTCTCCTTCCCCATTCCCCACCTCCCCCCTAAACACCCACTCAAAACAAAATGAAAATGTGAACCGGAAAATGCTACTGGAATAAGCATAAGCAACGACAAGCCAAGCGAACAAACAAACAAAACAAAAAAAAAAAAAACAAAAGGTTAAATTGTATTTAAGCAAGGATCTCAATTTCGATTCTACAGATCGATGCGAACTTTGCACACCTTATAAAAACCAAAAAAAAAAAAAAAAAAAAAAATACAGCAAACAAACAACAAGAAAGAGCAAGCAAAATCCTTTATTTTTCTGTAGTTTTTGGTTTGTCTAATTCAATTACATTTTTTTTTGCGCTTCTCCTTCTGTTTGGCTTTGTCTTTCAACTGTTGCACCTGCAGCAGCAGGTGGACCTTTGTGGAATGAAGTGGCAGAACCAACGCAACGCAACGAAAAACGAAAAACAGACAGAAGGAGAAAAGTGTCCGCCCCAAGCTGAAGTACATTGTGAAATTTGTGAGCTTGGTAGCAGCTATATAAAAACGGATTTAGCTACGGACGGAAAAAAAAGAGAGAAAAACAAAAAAAAAAAAAAAAAAACACAGAAAGAAATATATAGACAAACCAACGACAAAACGGGGCGGACATACGTCTAAGGTAATAAAACAACAACTGAGCTACAGTTCAAGCGCGCTCAACTGTAACCTCCATCACCTCCATCACCTACATATATAAACCTACCTTTATATATATATATATATATATATATCTTTCTCTCTCTACAGTCTGCGGCAGGATTCTCTGGCTCTGTTGCCTGACTTCGTTGTCATTGAGCAAATAAACATCCGCATACGTCACCTAATCCAGTCATCCCAGGCAAATACATCGGGGACAGTTTAATTCAATTGATCCCAAAATGATTTAAATATTGCGAATGAATTGCTTGGGCATGCCGGCTGACTGGAGGTAACCAGGATACCAGTCACGCCCACCTGAAGTCAGTCAGACGGTCAGACAGTCAGTGGGTGGAACAGACAGAATGACAATAAAACAAACTAACTGCTGCTCTGCCTTTGTTTTTCTCTTCTCTTCTCTTTCTTTATTTCTTTTTTTTCTTCTGGTTTTGTATCTTTCTTGAATTTCTCTCCCTTCATTATTTTTAATAGAAGAAATATTGAGGATAAAATTGTTTTTCATTCTATTTAATTTTGGGCAAATACTCCCAATCTAACTCGTAGTCCATTCTCGGGGGGGGACACATCAGCATATTAATCAGAGAGAAGAGAATGTCTTCAGTTTCAGTCGAAGCTCTAATGCCTAAGACTCTATTTCAACACACTTTTTGTGTTTGTCAAAGTTAGCAGATAAAAATATTACGTATACGTACTAGGAATGCCTTTTGTGGTTTATTTCTTTGTTGGTTTTTTTTTTGTTATATATTTTTTGTTGTTTATTTGCCGCTGTGTGCACTGACCAAAAAGTGTAAATGTTTTGGAAAATATTTCGTTGCATAATGAAGTGTCTGTGTATGGGTATCTCTCTCACTCTGTGTGTGTGTCGTCCTAAAACCCATCCACATGGAATTCCATCTGAGCATTTTGTTGTAACATTTAAATTTATTTGCTCAACTTTCACTTCAGGTTGCCAGGTCCAGGATTTGTCATCATTATAATGGCAAAATGTCAACCAGGTGCAAAAACTTTGTCCCTTTGTTCAATTTAGCAATGCAAATTCTACAAATTTGTTTGTCAGAGCACTGAAATAGCAGTGGCATTTAGTTTCATTGAGCCATAACTTTGTCTTACTAATCAAAAAAAAAAAAAGAAAACCAAAACAGTGGTCAAAGGAGCTAACTTTACTTTACTGTTGCCGAAACTTAAAAAATACTCATGTAGTCATTTCTAACTTGGGCAAATAAATGACTCTCAAAAAAGAAAAACCAATTGAAGTCTCAAAACAGTTAAATTTCTTTTTCATAGCACTTATGGACACTTTAGTGATTTTTAGTTAATTTTTTTACGTTATTAGTGGTTCGATTCTTCTGGTTCCGATAAATGTGCTGCGTATATTAACAAACATCTTAAAACGCATTTTTATTAAATAAGATAAAAAACTAAGAGACTTGTTTGCATAGAAACAGACAGACACTAACAAAGAGTATACAACATTGCTTTGAAAAGGCCGAATTTTAAATGCCCTTGCATTTTCGGCATCATGCAAATTGATAATAAACTTTAATATTTGATTCACTTTCCAGCTCTTTTAGTCGCAATTTACACATCTTGATTTTAATTAATTAATTCTTGCTTTTAACATATTTCTGGCTTTTTCTTAAAACTGTTTTCCATTTAAATATTTTTCTTTTGGAATAGACATCTACATTAGGTCGGGTCAATTCTTTGACAAAAAACGGCAATGAATTCTAAAAAAATTTCACCATAAAATCTCGGTTTTAAAAGTTAAGGCGCAAGTTAACAAATTGAATTTGAAATTTGGCGGATTTCTATTAATAGGGGTTTTTTTTAGCGGTTTTTAAACTTGCCAATTCCCGCTAAATTCGCAAACGCGCTCAGAACTGCTTCTTGTCAGCTGGCCACTCATTTATCTTTATTTTAACGTCGCGTGCTTTTGCTGGTGAATTGTCTTTGTTTTAAAGTGATAAAAAATTGAAAAAAAGTTACATATATTGGCAGTAAGTGAAGGTTAAAAGTGTTTAAATAATTTTAGTTGTATTTTGCTTGTAACTTTCAAAGAGAAAACAAAGAGAAGAAAAAAGAGACACTTCCGACATAGCCGCCGACGCAGGCGCAGCTGCCTTAACGAAAAAGCGAATAAAAGAAAATGCAAGTGCGTGTGTTTGTTGTTGTTTTTTTTCTTTTGCATAAAATTACTGCAAATACGCAAATTAAGAGAATTAAAGAGAGGCCGAAGATTGCATGGCGGCAGAGCAAATGTCTTAAGCCTAGGGAAAAAGAGAGAGAGAGAAGGAAAAAGTGTTGTTGTGGTGTTTGTTTTTTTTTTTTCGTTTTTGTTTTGTGTTCAACGTGAAAAAAATTATTAGCGTGCAGCCCTCGTCAAAGATAAATGAAAGAAGAATACATAAACAAATGACAAGGTAAGTGAAATTCAAAATTCTTATCAAAGAACTCGGTGGGGTGGATGGGTGGTATATGTCGCGAGAAAAACACATACAGGGTGTAGGCGGAAACTCACTCCCCCGCTACGCCCTTGGTTAAACAACACATTCCGTAGTTTTATTGCTTAGTCTCTCAGCGGGGGCGATAGACACAAAATTTCATTGTGAAATTTAATTAGATTTCGATTTCAATTACCGACTTACCGACCACATCTTTAAATTTATATTATTCTTCTCTTACATATTAATATTTCGTTCTTTCCTGTTTTATTTAAGATTTACTTAAGTTTATCCTTTAGATAGATATTCTCATTAGTTCGCCAAGCACGTCATGAAATTTCAATTTGTTGTTGTTGTCACGTTTTTTTTGCCTCAATTGACATCTGAGCCATTCATTTCTATTTACATTATTTACCCAGTTCAGCATCAGTAAAAAAAGAAAACAATTGACAAAACAAAAAAAAATAGCCAAAAAACGTTGATAATTTTGATAGGACAAAATTTTATACGTAAAATCATCAGAAATATTGCAAAACATGTGGATGCAATTGTGAGTGAAGCCCAAATTCGGTTTTTATTAACTTTTCTTGATTTTGAGTCGCTTTTCTTAGAGGTAGTCGTGCCTTTCTCGCCGGTGCCAATCAGCGGATCAATCAGAGACAGGAGGATGAGTTAAAACGGAGTCGTTCCTATTTGGCTCAGATCAGTAGCCAAAGCTCGACGGTCAGTGGGAATTCTCTGTCGCAAATCTGTATATCGAATAGCCATTTTGGCAATCGAGATGCCGAGGCTAAGCTAAGCGGTGGCGATTGTCTCTACTTGACCAATCCGAGTATGAATGAGTTAATGGAATCCATACAATCAAATTCATTCAGCGATATGAATCGTCTAATTGTAGTGGGTAATGCTGGGGCCCAGAGATTACTTATGACTCAATTGAAATCGAGGCAGGAGGAGGAATCGGTAAATATTAGTTTCATAGAAATCGCCAATTATTGTAAATTGTCTTATGCAGAATGGTCGTCAAAATTGTCGGGCATTCTCAGCGAATGATGTAAACCATATAGACGAAGACCATATTGACTCCTCAAGACAATCCCTATTGCTAAGGATCAGATCGGAGGGCACACTGGTGCCCATGCCCGGCATTGATAGCAGTTTGTCCAAACAAATGGCGCTGCTTAAGCCACTCTATGATGACCATTTCATGGAATCATCCATTTCGCTACCCAATGCCGATTTTGAGGGAGAAGGGGCGGGATTTATTTACAAATCAAACGATAAATGGCATGCTGGCGATTATATGAATGATCACATCAATTATCTTGGCCTAAAACCATGCAAATGTAGTTTATGCTTGGGCCCATCGATTGATCTGACCAACAATAATATTAACTATCAAGTGGAGAGGGCCAAAAAAGTTGTCGAAGAAGCTGTCCAAGAGGCAGCCAGGGAAGTGGAAAGACGACAACAACTTTCATCAACTGACAAATCATTGAAATCGAGTCCAAGCTTGAATACAACATTATATCTTGTGAGTTTGGCCCACTTGTTGCTGGTTATAGCCTGTCTACGTGGAATATTTTAATTATATCCCACAAACCAAATCAACCCGCCAGCCCGCCACTCCTAGAAACAAAACTACTTATATACATATAAATATCTGTTTTATTAATGTTTAAGCGAAAGGAGCAAGAGAGAGAGAGAGAAAGAGAGAGACAGAGAGAGGAAGGGAGAGAGCAAACATAATATTCCAAATATTCCAAATGTATACAGACATAAGTATGGGCATCTTTTGAAGTAAATGATGTGAAATTTTCTATAATTTTGGATTTCATTTGGTGTTATGAGAAGTTTTTTTGTGATTTCATCTCTTTCGCATATGCTGAAACTAAATATTATAGTGCGCTCCGATCTAGACGACTTCAACAAATGTTCTGCCTGATAAATTAATTTGTCAAGAAACAAACAGACGGAAAAGACGTGGTCACTGCTTAAAGGTTTTATTCTATTTTTGAATTTGATTTCAAATTTTGAATCATTTACTCTTACATACCATTTACCTAATGTAAATTGCTTTTACAAAAATTTACCAACAAAATAATTCATTTTTCATTTTAATCGAATCTGTTGCCAATGTCCAGGTTATGCCCACGCCCACGCCCACGCCCACACCGTGAAACCTTTACCTTTATGGGCTTTTGCCGCCTAAGTAGTTTGACTTTGAAAATTTGTTTCAAGCATCTTTCTGCCCTAACGCGCAAGGGTAAGAAATAAGGCAGCGGCAGGAGGAGGAAGGGAGGCCGGTTTGGTTGCTGGTACAAATTTTTCCAGGAGAATTGCAGCCGCAGGCGAACACAACAACCGCAATACACAGCAGCAGCAGCAGCGGCAGGCAACAGGAGCAAGCAATAGCAGCAACAGGAAATGAAAATCAAATATGCCAACATTTTCGGCAGTAAAATGAAAAGCCAAAAATGGGAAAAACGCCCAAGTAGTAGTCGGCAAGCAACAGGCAGACTCTGAGATTGTGGCGGGAGGTTGATGATGGCGCGGGGAGAGAGAGAGAGAGCATTTTAGGTGTAGAAATGTTGTTAACAGTTTTGGGGCTCTCCGCCCCCTCCTCTCTCTCTTTCTCTCTCTCTCTCCTCGCCACATCTTTGCTTCCCAATTTTTTTTGGGGAAGAACTCTCAGTTGCAAAGTTTTGCCGGACAAGTTTCATGGAAAGGGGAAGGGAAGTGAAGTGGAGTGGAGTGGAGGTAAAGGTTATGGTTAGGGGAATGATTCTGACACGACTTTTGGTTTCGGGGTATTTGTCTTTCCACTTTCTTGGGCGTCGTCGTCGTCGTCGTTGTCGTAGTCGTCGCATTGCCAAGTTGGAGTCAGTTGGAAAAGTGCTAAAGTGAAGGATGAGATGAGAGAGGTGGAAAGGAAACTGCTGGCTGGCTGGGGATCCCAAGCAGCATTTGTTTTTGCCCCTAGGCTGTATGCGTTGGGTATACACGCATATTCAGGGCTTAGATCCATATTAGCACGTGCTAATGAGCAATTTTGTAAAGTGATAACATTTTATTCCACTTTTCTGGATCCCTGTAGGGCGACGACGACGAGGAGAAGGAGAATGAAATGAAAGAGGTTTGGGGAATTTGGGAATTGGATGGCAGGAATGTCAAACAAAAAATGATTATAAAGCATTTAACTATAAACATATCTGTTATATGTTCTTTTTTTTTTTTGTTTTTTTTCTGTTCTTCGATTTCCTAACTAATGCAAGCGTTTTTTTTTTTTTTTCTATATGGGCTTTAAAGATTTTTCGCTTTGCTTTGCTGGCAATCCAATTTGTCGACATTATTTATACCCCAACCTCTATCTTCTGCCCCCTTCCCGTTCCCCACTGCTAGCTCACATCCATCATCTTCATCATCTTTGTCATCATTATCAACATCGTTGTCAGCGCTTTTATCATGTTATTTGCTTATCTGGCCGCCGGGCAATAAGCAAAGCAAGCAACAAACCTGAAGCCAAGTTCGACTAGGCCAGGCCAAGTACATGCTAGACCTTAACACAGTTTTGCTCCCCTCTGCCCAATATCAGTTCACCATCCTCCCCTCCCCCCCCACACACACACCATACACAGGGTGGTTCACAGTGAAATCGGAGGTAGCTTTCGTCCTATTTGTTAAGGCATTCAATTTCAACAGTTTCAAGATGAGAAGACGGGGCGGTTGTGGGTATAGAGAGAGAGAGAGATGAGGAGAGGGGTGCGTTATGTCGCGGAGTGGCGACCTTTTTGTAAGTATATGCGGTGTGTATGTATTGTATATCCCTCATGCTTCAGATTGCGGGCATATTATTATTACGTTTTAATGATGTTATTGTGCTAGGTAAATTTTCATGAACATTTCCATTAGAGCAACTTAATTATCATCCGCTTTTTGTTTTTAATAATGGCCCAAAAAGGAGAACACTCCCTCACACATCTACATACTTCTCTCCTATGCATGGGTATGTGTGTGTGTGTCTACAGTTTATGGTTACATCAGCGAATTAAGAGAAACTTGAGACAAACATTTGCCTACTTAAATGCTCCAAAAAGTATTTTTGAAGCTCTCAGAAGCCAAAATATTTCAAGAATATAACTAAAGAACAACCGATTTGTAAACGATTAAAAGTAAAGATAAATCCCAAATTTTATCTGAACTATCTTTTAATATTTTGTTGTAAATTGTAAAATCATTTCGAGTAATTTTTGATTACTTTGAAAATTTGGTTTGGTTTGTTTCTGGAATTATTTTAAGTGCTTACGAATGAAAAATCCACAGTTAACAATTGAATTTAATTTGTTTTATCAACAAAATGCCATCGATTGATTTCATTAGTTTTAGATTTGCAAAACAAAAAATAAAAAATAAAAAAAAGGGAAAAGAAATCAATGAAATTTTATTTCGAGTTGGACAATTTATTGCATTGTGTGTTTGTATGTATATATAAATAGTAGATGTAATTATGTATAGGCTAGTAGTGTGTGTGTGTGTGTGCGTGTGTGTGTAGATATATGTATATATGCATATGTGTCTGTTACTCAGCCACAATAATAAAGTTTGCTGCCAGCCAATTTGGAACTAATGCATTCAAAGTGCGACACAAGGGATGCTCATGATGATGATGTTGCTGATGGCCTGGTCTGCTCTGTTTGCCAATGATTGAGTTGCAACAGCAACAACAGCAACAAGAGCAGCAACAGCGACTGTGGCAAGCTTCATGGGCCTGGGCTAAAAAGCCGAGTGTATAAATCGAATTATTTGATGACAACCAATTTGTTTGTTGGATATTGCCCCTGCCTTTTGTTGGTTGCCTGCCTCTTGTCTCTTGCCTTCTACCTCCTGCCTCTTGGTAATGTATGTGTAATGGCATTTCCACATGGCCACAATGTAAAATATATAATACAATTTGCTTCAGTGCATAATAACATTAAAAAATGACACAAACGAATATAGCGACTTGAGTTTGGTAAAAATGTGCAACAAGTGTGTGTGTGTGTGTGTGTGTGTGAGTGTGTGGCGGGGTGTGTGGGTGTGCGGTGAGCGTTGTGTGTGTGGATATGCCATAGGAGAGAGAAAGAAAGAAAAAAAAATGGGGGGAAAAAATGTTGAAAAGTTTATTCTACTTCATTTGATAAAGTACGAATGCTAGGCAAGCGGATGCCATTGCGGATGTGATGGCGGATGCAGTGAAAACCTCTTTGTTGTGGCAAACACTTACGCACACACACACACAAACGAAAGAGTAACAGCAACACGACGACCGACCACATCAAGCGGAAGTTGACAAACGTAGCAAAGCGTCACAGTTACAGCTACAGTCACTAGTTGACTATGTGTGTGTTTATTGTGACACGCACATTTCCGCTCTTGCTCTCTCTCTCTCTCTCTCTCTGTCTTTCTCTTCTGGCTGACTGTGCTTTTATCAGTTGTCGTATCAATAGACCAAGTTTGCCGTCATTTTATGCTACGCTCACTGACAGTCGAAAATGTCTATGTCTACATCTACATATAAACACACACACACACAGATACAAATACTCACACACATGCACAGACATACATATGTATGTACATTCATATATATGTCTATCATAACTTTTGTTTTGTCTCAACACTCACTCGAGTGACTTGGCCACCCACTACTCATTCTGAATTGGTATCACAATTCAAGCAGACAAACAGACAAACAGACAGACAGACAGTCAAGTCGCCTGCTGAACGAAGTTAGCTGCTGATTGTCAATGACTGAGGCAAAACAGGTGCGCATTCAAGCCAAAAAGCAAGCGAAAAGGGCTTCCCTCCCCCCCATGACTCAATAGAGACAATGCTTTTGGCCCCACCCGTTCAGCATGCAAATCCACTCCTGCCATAGACTGCTAGTCTTCGGAGTTGGAGTTGCTTACGTCTATTGCGAATTAAGCGTACAAGTAAGCGAGTGCTTTGTTTTAATGTTATATGTATATCTCAATGGCTTTATCTATTCATCCATTTGCCATTGCATCTATGTACATATGTACATACATACATAAATACATACATATGTAGTGGTACTTTACTTTATTTTCTATATTTGCATACAAATTTACATTAATTTTCAAGTTTTTGGTCAAAAGAACACTTCATTAAACCGCATCACAATGGGTTAGCTTAAATTATTTCAGCAAAGGTAACTCAATACACACACACGCACACACACACACACAACATACGTGTATATGTGTTTGTCTGTGAGTGGATACTTATTGCAATATACTGCCGATTGAAATTGATAATTGTCAATAATTAGTGTTTAAGTTAGGCTTAAATTGCCAAAATAATGATATATGCCTTAATGCTTCAGGTTGGTTGCCGTTGCCGTTGCCAACGACTGGAAGATTGTTCCATGTTACATTTGGAGGGTTTGAACACATATTATAACCACATATAAAATGAAGCTCAAGTTTAAGATGCTTTCCTCTAGACCAGCTTTATATGCAATCGATTGAAGTAGAATTTTTATCTTTTGAATAGAATTTTACTACGGCAACGGTATGAAGTTTTCAAATATTTTTGCTATTAAAAAAACAAATTCCAATGGAAAAAAATGCGAGGAGAGTTGGCCTTGTGTCGGCCATGCCGAAGTTGGTGTACCCTTTAAAGTCTTTAATCTATTAATTAATTAAAAGTATTTTTTATCGAATGAGAGCTATATACTCTTATTTGAATTATGTTCTTTTTGGGGAGAGCCTAAGACTATTTTATTTACTAAAATCAAAATATGGAATCAATGGAATGGAAAAATTGAAGCAATGTTAAAATTAAAACAAATTGATTAAAATGACACCAAAGCAAAGTCAGAAATATAGCTTCTGGTATTGCCAGTTAAGCCAATGGCACGATATACGATTAATAATGGACAGGAGAAGCTATATATAAAGCTATACAGCTAAAGGCAGATTAGTCGATTAGAAGATTAGAGCGTAAAATAGTTTCTAGTCTTGTTTTTAAATTATGTGAAACTTCTTTAAAAAACGGTATGAATTAATATTTGTGACTTGCGGGGTAAAACGTTACGGTAAGTTACAGGGGAGGGTTAAAAATTCATTATAAAACCCAATAGATTCCACTCCTTCCGAATTGGTTGATCTTATACGAACTCTGAGTAAACGATCAACTTGACAATGAAATATAATAGAATTTTTTTTTTTTTAATTATTTGTTATAGGCATTTAATTTTATATATGCAGTATATTTAGTAGATGGAGTAAGAGTATTGAAAATTCGTGAGAGACAAAAGTGAGATGCCTGTGGACCCTTTGGCCCTTTAGAATGGAACATATTGTCAGTGTAATAATCATAAATTTGTTATTTTTTTGTATAAACTGTCTTTATTTTTTTTTTAGATTTTGTACGGTGCTTAAAAGTTGGTTCAACTACACCAGCATATGGCTATAATATGCTTTATATACAATATATATATGTATATGTATATATACATATATGTATAGGTATATGGCATAATAATAGCCATGGGCAATTTAAATGGGTTCCAAGTGGTATATATATATATATGTATGTATGTATATATTTCGATGGCAATAGACCATGACACTGGTGGACGACAAAGAGATACAGTTCGTTGGCCGGATGACGATGTGACTCTGTGACTCTCTGACTCGGTGACTCTGTGATTGCCCTGGTGTAAATCGATGTGTGTGTGTGTGTGTGTGTGTGTGTGCTTGTGTCGACCAAACACTGCTGAGGGGTTTAATTGTGCATCGATAGTAAAGAATAAGCGAGTGAGTAGAGAGGCAGACAGATAGGCAGACAGACAGACATACGGACTGAATGATTTTTGGCCTGTTTTCATCGCGCTTGGCTGAACTAAATCATACTGATTGCCTACCAAAAATGGGCAAATTGACGCTGCTAAGCGAAACGACAATGAAAATGTGTATGGGCAAATTAAATGCACTTTTTGCTCAAGTATCTTAACTAGCTCTCGTTAGATCTGTATCTGTATCTTTATATGCATATGCACTTAGAATGGAATATGCTATAGTTACAGTTAGAGCCAGACTTTTCCCACCCTTTTACACTTCATGCTCCCTTATGACATTTCAACATTTGCTTTGGGATTAACTTAAGTGAGCAATTTGCATTTGCTCTGCACACACACACACACACAGACACACACAGACACACACGCACATGCAGAGACGCCGACGCAGACGCATCTTTACGTAGAGTGGTGTGTGTGTGTGCTGGACGGGAGAGGGTGAAAGAGCATTGCATAATTGATGCCTGAAGCGCTCTTTAAACCTTTTCTTTGTTTTGTGACCACACAAACACCTGTTAGCCATCAAGCTTAAATTATTTCACTCTTTTAGTCGAAACTTTTCAAAGAGAAATTCTCAGAGTTATGTTGAACACGAAAAAAAAAAATACAAAAAAAATGTATATAAAGTTTTTGTACTTATTTTGTTTTAATTCACTTACCAACAAAAATTAACAAAAATGCACCAAAAAAATGCATAAAAAACACAAGCAAACACAGATGACAGCAAACAAACAGACGGCGACATATGCAGGCGAAAATTTCACTTGTTTCCGTTAACAGCTGTTAGCTTGGTTTGTTGATCTTCTCTGCGTTGAGTCAACATATATGGATTTTTTTTTTCATATATCGATATTTGTTTCTCATATTTATTGTTCCACACTTGCACTTGCAAAAAAACAATAATAATAATAATAATATTAATATTATTATTATTAATGATAATGTTAATAGGTAGTAGTCGCTTGGCCCCGACACACAACGCAGGCAAAAGTTGTTAGAATGGAAGGATGAAGATGAATAAATTCTTGATATACTTCCGCTTCGAACGTTACGAATCGAATGAACCAACAACTGTTTTTCCATTCAAAAGGAAAACTTTTTTGCCGTTGCCGACAACAACGAACACCACCAACGACAACGACGACGACTGCGACGACAGCAACGACGGCAACGACGGCAATAACGACGATGATGACGACGACGACTACGACGACGACGACGATGATGATGATTACAACAACGATGCTTTTTCAACCCCCAAAATCTGAGTGTAAGCCGAAAGAGCAGCATCAGCAGCGAAACGGACACGAGCCAGGGCGAGTCTGACAAGTCCGAATTGGAGACCCGAGACCAGTTACCGAGCTCCACGAGGCTGTGTGCGTGTGTGTGTGTGTGTACAGGAGAAGAGCATCGCCTGCAATGCTGCGTTAAGACTTAGCAGCAGCAGCAACAGCAGAAGCAACGGCAGAAGCTGCGGCAGCGGCAGCGGCAGCAAAATGTACGTAACGCACCACCTCCAACTCCAATCGCAGTCGCTGGCGTTGTTGTTGTTGTAGTTGCTGGGCTAAATCACTGTCACGAGCCGCGCCTCGTGCCGGCGGGGAAACTTTGGGCAATGCGCTGCTGCGTCGTCGTTGTTCAGGCATGACGATGCACGTCGCGACGTTGACGGCGCTGCCTGCACCTTTTTGAACTAATGTTGGTGTTGGTGCTGGTGTTGGTGGTGTTGTTGTTGTTGTTGTTGTTGTTGGGCAGTGCTGTTAGGGCCATTGGCTGGACAAAACGAAATGATACGAAACGCTGGCCACCAGTCGGCCAGCTAGGCATGGCATGGCATGGCATGGCAAGGCAAGACAAGGCAAAGCAAGGGTAACTAACACAATATGTAAGCCCTAACGCAGCCCGCCGAACTGAACTCACTGTGTGTGTGAGTGTGTGTGTGTGTGTTGTGTTTGTACTACCGGCAATACCATTTCAAGCGTGAAAGTATGGAAATTCATCATTTTTGTAAAGCAAACCAAACACACGAGTTTTTTTTTTTTTTTGCTTAGAAGGGAACGCATTGCCCCGGCATAGACAACAAACATATGAGCACAATAAATCTTTGCTGGCACCAAAAACCTGTGTGTGGAAACGCAAATTGGGGATAGAACTTTAAGCGTCTTACAAGTGGACGACAATAGAAGGCCAAATAATCTTTGTATGGACCTGTTCTACGAACTTGCTATGAAAATATAATGCCTTTTGGCCGTTTACAAAAATGCAGAAGAAATGCAGCGAAAAACAGAAACAGAAGATATTTAAAGAAATCAGCTGAAGAAAGGAAATTTAAAGATCAATAGAAAGAAAAAAAAACAGAAGTCTGAAATGATATAAAAAATAAAAGAAGAATGAGTCTTTTACAAGAAGTTAATTAGAAGAAAGGAGAAACCATCGATTAACTTCATTTTAGAAACACTTCATTCAAATTGAAGAAGTGAGCTTTATTTACAGAGTAAAATAAGTTTGAAAGGATCTGCCCCTGCCCCTGCCCTACCCATCAAATGCCACTATTTTCCATGCCCTTTTTTGTTTTTTTTGTTTTTTCGTATTTTTGGTGAATGGTTGCAAATCGCCTTAACACTTGCCCTCTCACAAATGAAGAGTTTCCAACGAGACAGACAGACGATGAATTAGATATCAATGCAATCATTGAAGCAATGCAAAAATACTTTGGCTTACAATTAGAATGGAATTCTTTTTGTTATATACTTTTTGGTTTTCTTTTTTTTTTTTTTTTGCGGGGGTTTACTTGAAGTTTTTTGCAAATCGGACATTTAGCTTTCTGGTTGTCTGGGTTATGTTTCCATTTCTGCTATAGACGCGCAGACACAGTGAGACAGTGAGACAGAGAGACAGACAGCCAGACGGACAGGCGGACGGTTGGTATTGGCATCTGTGGATTGTGATAGTCAATAACCCAAACATAATCATAAATACGGCTTGGACAAACGCTCTGGACAGAAGTAGAAAACAAAACAATAGAGGTAACAGAGAGAATGAGCAACTGAGCGACTGATAGACTAACAGGCCAGGCCGACACAACAATAGTAACAACGACAACAACAACAACAACAACAATCCACAATCGGTGAAAACGTCAACAACAACAATAAGACAAAAACAAATTTCAGCAAAATTGAGGCATTTTTACTATGTTGTTGTTTTGTTTTTTTTTTATGGAGAAAAAACAGAAACAGAGATAGCAGCTAGAGACAGAGACAGAAACAGAGAGAGAGAGAGACACAGCAGAGAAGTGAATGCGAAATGGAAATGGAAACGGAATCAATGGACCCCGCCAAGCATACGACAATAAAAAAGTGTCTCCCCTCTATCAACCATCAGTCCCTCCTCCTCCCCCCACCAAACCCAAATAATCCAAGCCAAACCAAACCAAACCAAGCCAAGCCAAGCCAAACCAAACGAAACGAAACAAACTGCCTCTCCCAGTTGAATTTAACTCGTTGCAATAAGCGCACAGATCACTGAATATTATCGTTCCCATAACAATTGTATATCTTATTGGCCCAGAGCCCAGGGCCTTAATAGAGAGACTTAACCTTACCTCTCCTAACCTCTATAGCCGCTGCTGCTGTTGCTGTTAGCTGCTAGTGTCGAAGAGAGAGTCTTCTTCTTTGGATTGTGTACACTTATTTTGCCCTCTAGTAAATAACACATAAATTCCCTTATTGCTGTGGCCCTTTTTTGCATTTTTGGCTCTTTGCTTTTTGCTGCCATTTTACTATTTTACCATTTTGCCTTGTTGCCTTGTTGCCGTGTTGTTTGTTGTTTGGTGTTTGGTGTTTGTGGCTTTTATTATTTGACAATCAATAAATTTAACTTAATTGATGCCAAAAACAAAGTGCAACTAAAGTTCAAGTGTAACAACAACATTGAATGCCTTTAGGAAACACAAAACTTTTTGCTAAAGAAAACTAAAAACTTTCTCCCTCTCTCTCTTTGTCTTAACACTCCTTGCCCTTTTTTGTTGCCCTCCCTCTGTCTTCCTCTCATTCTCTCGTTACTTCTGTCTGTCGCGCAATATTGACCCATAGTTTTGTGTTGAAGTTTTTGCTCTACCTTCGCATACCTTTTGGAGGGATAAAAACAAGAAAGGGCAAAGAAAATGAAACGTTTTGCCCCAAATGAGTTATCATTAAGGTTATCGCCGGCTGTCCCAATCAATTACTTCATAAACTAATAAAGTACACCAGAGATCCCAGACGAACAACAAAAAAAATGAAAGTGGATAAGTGAAGTAAAGTGTCTGCAAAAAGACGAAGAAGAAAAGAAGAAGGAGGAGAGGGAGGAGGAGGAGGAGAAGGAGGTAATGGGAGTGAGTACTAAATACCGGAAACTTTCAATAATGTTTATCTACTTAGTTTGGGGGCAAATCTATAGAATAGAAAAACCAATAAACAGGTAAAACAAAAGAAAAGTTCATCAAATTGCGTCAAATTGTTGTAGAATCTTCAATTTTCCATAACTCTTTCACTTTCACTTAAATGAAAAACGGTTATTACTAATTACTAAAATTTTTTTCTAGATAAAAACTGAGTTAATTATGAGACGTTCTTTTTCTGAATATTTATTTTGCTTGACTTATTGACTAAACGGTCTGACAGTCAATCTTTATTAAAAAGAAACCTTTCAAAAAATCAGTAAACGTTTAAGAGGATTTGTTGTTTTTTCAAAATCTGCCGCTCTATGCAAACCAGTCTAAATCGAGCTCATACCTTCATATTATATACAGTGCTCATCACATTTATAACCCACCCAGGAGCTTTAAACTTTGAACCAATGTTAACAATATTTTTAAGGTTTTTCAAAAAAAAAGTGTTTACTGCACTTTGTTGCCAGAAGCGTATTAAGTAGAATTCACCGCATTTTGTGTTGTATTTATTGCATTTTGGTGTATCACAATTATAGTAGAAAATTTGACTTTATTAAGTGCGTAGCAGACTTTTGGATTAGGTAAATTATATCATTTTTAAGAAATGCTCTTTGGAAAACAATTATTTGATTATGAAAAGGACCTTTTATTAAATTTAGTGGCTTCAATGACGAAGAGAAATTTTGAGTCCACCATTTCGCACCATTTCGGTTTCGGATTTTTTTTTGACCAAAACATGAAATTGGGCTATAATTTTGATACACCAAATGGGGTTTTTTTTTCTTTGTTTTTACTTCATTTGAATAAATCGTTATTAAATCGTTAACTTTAAGTGAAAAAGTTGTTTTTCACTCATAATTGAAATATTGAGCTACTCATTTTTCAGGATTTTGAGGAAATAAAAGTCGTTTGGGAAACATTTTCAGCCAATGTGTTTTTTTTTTGTTTTAAAGTGAGTTATAAATATGAAAAGCATTGTAGCTGCCATGGCAACGATTAGTTTGATGTGATATCATAATTAAAGGCTACAAATTTGCTAAATTTTTTCAAAATCGGGTAACTCAATCGCAAGGATTTCTTACTTAGAGGACTAAGCACATTTTTCTATTTACTTTGTAAGAAGGTTAACTCAATTTGCGTTAACTTAGTTCACTTTGAGCTAACACAAAAATTTAGATCTAGTAAATTGAAGCTTCTAGTAAGCTTCAAGTTTACTTTGCCACACAAATTTTTAAACTAAAATAAAATAATAAAATAAAAAAGGATTTAAGACTTTTAGCTTCTTATGGTTTTAGTAATTCTGCTAAATTTGATCAAAGAACGAATAGTTATTATATTATATTCAGGACATTAAAACTTCTCCAAATAAAATTGAAATTGAAATTATTTAAGGTAATCTCTACAAATCTAACAAATTTTGAAATGTTTTAAAGTCTGTAAGTTTTCAGTTCCGATTGTTTGAAACTAATTTTGAAATGAGCGTAGCAAACATTTTTTTAGTAAACAGAATTATGAGAAGTTAGTTAGACAACAATGAGAGAATAATTTATTGGACTTGTGATAGTTTTTGTGAAAGATATTCAATTTGTTGACCTTTTTGCAATTTTGACTGCGATTTCTTTTTGCAGTTTTTAAGTAGTCGCTCGTGTCGTGCCTAATTAATTGAATGCATTTTTATGGCAATGTTGGGATGCAAGAGCCACAACAGCCGCAGGATATGGACCACAAAATTAATTATGATTTGACTTTGGTAAGTTCACGACGCGCAGACTAACAAATGGCTAAAGCCAACCGACGTCGCATCGTCCTGGTCTTAGTCTTGGTCTTGGTCTTGGCCTTGGTTCTTCTAGTGTTTGTCTACCGGTTTTTGGCTTTGGCATTGCAGCAGCAGCAGCAGCAGCAGCAGCAGCAGCAGGTTAGCGGCATCCCAGACATATTGTTGGAACCATTGGACGTGGTTTTTAATTTGCCTTATCTCTGCTATTGCTGTTACTGCTGCTGCTGCTGCTACTTGGCTGTGGGCGCACTTAATTTATACTCATACCTTAAGTCGGCCAATGGGCAATGGGGACAATGGCGGTACAATGAGGGCAGCGGGGGCAACAAGTCAAGTAAATTATTTTCGTCAGGTTAATTGGAATTTCGCCCAGCAGAGAAAGAGAAAGAGAGGGAAAAAGAAAGGAAAAAGGAAAACGCTTGCTGCGTGATTATGTGCGGTTTTTACAATTAAGAAAAGATATGCAACTTTTCTTTATGACAGCAGCAAAGTCACCACCATCCATACCTTCGGGCCACCACGCCCCGAACGCTCTGTCCCAGCCCCAGTCCCAGTCCCGACCCACGCCCCAAACGACCCACTCTCTTGACTATCTCGTGTCCAATAATTGTTAGAAAAATGTTTTATAGCATACTTATTGGGGCAGGAATGAGGCGATGCGATGCGATGATTTGAAAAGTTTTCCCTCTTTGCTTTACCTTTCGTTTATTATTATTCTTCTTTCTTGGTTTTTGTCGTTGTTGTTGTTGCTGTTGTTGTCGTTGTTGTTGTTACCTTTTTTCTTTGCAGTTCTTCGTTGTCCGCCGTTCGGTCATTCGCCATTCTTTTTTTTGGTTTTTTGGTCAAAGCTGATGCTATGATTTGCATATTAATAATTTTTATAACGCTGTTGGCTGTGGCAGGCATCACTTGCCACTTGCCACTTTTTTCACTTTTTTTTTTAGGTGTCTGAACTGAGTTGAGTCAGAGTCAGAGTCAAAGTCAAAGTCAACCTGATTTCGTGGTCGTTTTCTGGTTGTTTCTTTCAATAAATGGGCATCATACACTCACTCACCCACTTACAATTAATATTCAGCAACTGGGTAACTGGCTGATGACGACGGCAAAGATCCGTGTCAAGCGTGAGGAAGGCGAAGTTAGAGATGGATAAGTGGGTTTGCCGACTAAACTCGCTCAAAATGCAAAAGTTTTTAATTAACATTTCTAAAATTGGATCAAAAAAGTACCTACATATACCTGAGGTAAATAAAACCAGAGTTTAGGCAAATTCAATCTCTTTAAAAAGTGAAAACGAGCACATCAAAAATAATACAATAATTAGAGTTCAGTGAAATTGACTTCCTCCGTCGTTTGAAAGCAACACTTCAAGGGTTTTTTGTTTCTTATTGTCTTGCTTCTTTAATGACTTAGATTAGTTAAAAAAACTATTTTTTATACTTAATACATATTTATTCTATTCCATTCTCTGATATTTATTGACTTTAATTGGCTTCTCTTTGGTAAGGGTATACAAACTTCAGTGACGGTTAACTGTTGCTGTTGCTTAAATTTGTGTAAACATTTTTTGACATTCAATGTTCAACGTGTTTCCTATATGTGTTTTTGATATATCGAGCTATGCCGCTGCTGCTGCCCCATTGCTATGTACGTGCAATTTTGTTGTTCTATTATTTTGGATCGGTTTTTGGCCAACGAAAAAAAAAAGAAAATTTACATATCAGTCTAGAGCGGCGGCCGGCCTACACATGAAGTCTACATGTATAATTTAGTACAGTTAGATTTCCAACAGCCCCCCCCCCCCCCCTCACCTCCTGGTGGAAAGGAGGACAAAAGAGCAGGATGCAAAAAAAAACAAATGGTGTCTGAACATTTTTTTGGGGGAGAGCTTTTTGGAACGCTGAGATTCAGGATTTTTGGTTGCTAGTTTTTTGTGTTCGTAAATGTTTGAACGAATATGTCACCGCAATCCGACCCTTCCAAAAGCTGAGCGCGCGCTTATGTGTGTGTGAGTGTGTGTGGGCTATTTTTTTTTTGTCATTTTCATTCATTTGTGATGCGTTTCGTACGATATGCAAAAACAACAACGAAAAGAAATACAGAAAAACAGAAAAGATAAATGCTACGGCCTTCCATGGCAGAGACAGTTAATTCACTGCTTCGATGCGAATGCGTGCGTGTGTGTGTGTGTTAGGTACGATTGCCAGAGCACTTGACGCCTTTTGCGTGTTGCGACAAAGGTGTTAACACCAACAAGTTGCGCCTCACTTTGATGACAATAGAACAATTGACCATTGAGAGAGATTTTTTTTTTGTTTTTCTCCTTTTTGTCACACACATACACAGACCATAGATGTGTCTCGTGTGTCTGGCTGTGTGTGTGTGTGTGTGTATTTGTACAGGTGTGTGCCAGTGCTGGGCAGTTGATAACCGAAAGGCATGCAGAACGCACACACGGAAACACGGGCAAGCAATCAGTCTGTGTCAAAGTCAGTGGGAGTGGTGCACATTGCACCACCAACGACACCAACGCCGCCACCAAGTGAAGGGAACCCTTTGATATTGTTGACACAAGGTAGGCGTCGCTGAAGGCCGAGCCCGAAGGCTGAGGCACAACAATTTTCCACAGGATTAAAGTTGTCGTACAGGTGCATTGATCCATGCATAACAACATGACGAGGCGAGAGGCAATAATTTTGCTACGCACACACACACACACACACGCACACCCCAAAAAAAAGGACACCCAAACAGAGAGAGGGAGAGAGAGAGAGAGAGCGTAAGCCCTCTCTAGGAGAAGTTAAAAGCTTTTGGAAGGGGAGCCTTAAGTTTTCCTTTCATTATTATAACTAAATCTAAATGGGACTTCTTAGATTTATATGCAATTCGAACTCATTTTGAATAAAACTTCTATCAAGTGGCTAGAGATTCGCCTACTCTTAACGGGGCAAGGGCAAAGGTTAAGGGTCATAGAATTAGTGAAAGATTGGGAATTTGTGAATTTGATATTTACTGTTAAAGAGAATGGAAGGAAAACTGTTAAACTGTTGATAGGCACGTGACTAGAAGACATAAGTACATTCTCACACTTCTCTCCCTCTCTCTCTCTCTCTCTCTCTCTGTGTGTGTGTGTGTGTGTGTAGGTGCATTGTGGCTGTGTACTAATTAATTGAATAATTAAACCAAATCAAAGCTTTTCGTTCATTCGTTGATTAGGTTTCTCGAAAATTGTTGTTCAATTGCCACTAAGGAATTTCAATTTGATTAGTTTAACTGATTAGGACAATGCAGTCGACCGGATACCAAATAGGATATAGAAATTGAAATTTGTCAAGACATTTTCCACATTTTACACAAAAGAGAGCAATTTCATTAAAACTTGTTGAAATTT
Source organism: Drosophila nebulosa (assembly GCA_024703675.1). Lineage (NCBI taxonomy): Eukaryota > Metazoa > Arthropoda > Insecta > Diptera > Drosophilidae > Drosophila > Drosophila nebulosa. The sequence continues at coordinate 16,784,394 of JANFPS010000003.1, forward strand.
TGCTTTCTATAATTAGAACTAACCATACAAAAGTTTGTATGCCCCAAACATGGTGAAAAGGTCTTCTAAGTTATCAAATTTATAATAGAATATTTATAACTTTAAGCACTGTATCATTTAAAGTATCTTTTGTACCATCAGATTAACTTAGATCTTTTAGGCAACAAACGAGTAAATTTTGAGGCCATTGTGCGGGATTCTTTTGGCCAATAATAAGAATGATGAAAATGCCCACAAAAGTGAGCAAAGTGGTTAGATTTGTTTCAGGTGGCTAAAGCAACATATACAATATACAATATACAATATTTACGTATGTCGAATATAGTCGAATGAGTCTGCTTCCTGCTGCTCCTGCCTGCTGATGCCACTTCACCCGTTAACTGCACAACTCATACACTTGAATAAGTTTTTCGGGCGTGTGCCAGTTGAACGACAAAAAAAAAAAAAAAGCCACAACAACAACAACAACCAAAAGGGAGGCGCAACGCGGTGGCAGTGGCTGCTGCTGCTGCTGCCGTGTTACTTTAGAAAGGCTTAGTTCCCGTTGCTGTTACCGCTGCCGTTTTCGGTTTCCCTTATTCGAGAGGCTTCTCTCTCTCTCTGTGTGTGTGTGTGTGTGTGTGTGTGTGTGTTTACTAAATTAGTTCCAGTTTATCGCGCTAACGGATAATGCCTTTGGCAACGGCAAACGATTACACATCCTTTGTAGCATGTAGCAAGGGGGGGTGGGGGGATGGGCCGGGTATCGCAACAATTTCCATGAAATTTACATATCCCTATAATGATTCATATAATGTATATATACATACAAATGCATGCCCGATAGTTGTTGAGCTTCTTTTTGGTGTGTATTTTCGAAGCTTTTAAAACAATCATTAACTGTGATTCGTTTGGAATTGCTATATAAACTGTATTAACAAGCATTCTGAAATCAATTCAAATGGACAAAAGTTGAAATTTTTGTCATCAAGTTATAAATTTCCAAGTGTTTATATTTATTCGCCCATTTTGTTTTATGGTATTTTGTTACTGCTTTTGCTTGATCTCTAAATAATCTGAATTTCTTTCATTTTAATTTAGCTATTTTCTTTTTCTACATTTTGGGAGGACAAATTTTTGGTTGATGAAATGTTATCTCATGTTAAAATTAGGAGAAACTCTATTCAGAATTTTTATTTTAAAGCCAATTGAAAATGTGATTTTTGTGTGTTTTTGTTTTACGATATTAATTAATTGAAAATGCTATTTTGTATTAAGTTACAAAACAAAGTGTATTAAATTTCCTGTCGCATAGCGTATAGCTAAATAAGATAATATAAAAATTCGATTGTAAATTGAGATATTTGCCAGTATTACATTTTGTACTATGCACGTATAAGAAAGAGATAGATGATATATATATTTATATGTAGTTTCTCATATTTCTTTTGTCTGTTTTATATACGGCGATATTGGCATATGGGTTAAATCAAACCTAATGCTTGCTTTTTTTCATGCGTCTTATCTCCTCTTTTCACAGCCATCCTAACATCAAATTAGTGTGACCGTATGTCACGAAAAATAAACTTTATCAACGACATTGGATTTTACGTATTTAACTTTAATAAAAATCTTTAATTTTAGCAAGCAAATGAAATGAAATTTTGATTGACATTTTGACAATTGACATTTAATGATTTTTCGTATTAAGGGGTATTTGTGTATTCGAGTGACCCGATTGCGTGTTAAGTAGATTAAGTTGATGCAGAGTATTTGGCAGATTGGTTTTTGCAATTGGTTAGACTTTGTCTTGGCTGCTTTGGTGTTGGTCCTGGATCTGGTCCCTGGTCCCTGGTCCCTGGTCTCGGTGCGGTGTTATCTCTCACGCATATTAATAATGCTTTCGTCATTAAGAGGGCGGCTGTAGGGACGATGGTAAAACGACGACGCAGGTGCAGACAGCAGCAGCTTACGGCAGTCAACAATAAGCGAAATCAAGGCAAGGTGAGGTGAGGTGAGGTAAGGTAAGGTAAGGCAAGGCAAGGTAGTCAGCCAGCCAGCCAGCCCTACAGTTGACGTTATAAAAACAAAAGAAAGTCAAGTAAAGGTAAAACCAAACTACAAAAAAAAAAAAAAAAACACACAGTATACAAGCCACGGCCACGTTCCGCCCTCCAGCTCAGCTCAACCCAATTCAGCCACGCCCTCATCCTTTGCAAGTTGTGCTGGAGATTCCATTTTAACATCTCATTAACTTGAGCGGCAGACGTGCCGTTTGCTTGCCCAAAGAATGGGCAAAAGCAAAAGGATATACACACCATGGCAGAGGGGTGGGTGGGGGTAAGTGTGCTGGAAAGCTGCTGCCACGTTATAAAGTTGCAATAATTTAGCAATTCCGCCTGCTTAATTACCTGCCACATTTCATTTTTCGCCTAGGTAAAATGAAAACCAAAACCAAACGACTTGAGCCAACATTCTACCGCAATCTGAGAGAGGAAAGATACCTAAAGTAACTGGCTAATTTGATCAACTTTAATAGCGAATAGAACTCAAATTCCAAATTCAAAACCAACGTGAATAAGTGAAAAATTATGTAATAAACAACAATCTATACAAAAATAAATCCCCTCCCCTCCCCTCCACACCCCTCCCCTCCCCTTTCCCATCACAGTGGGTGTGGGAAGAAACATTTTGCAAAGTGATTAAAAACTTTATCATAGAGTTGAGTTTATTAAAATGAGATTAACATGATACGGCAAATCTACGAAACTTTTAGCTATGCCAATACATACAGGACAACTATTTATATATATACATATGTATGTACGTACATATATCTATCTATATATAACCCATATGTTGTTTAACAAGTGGTGGGGGGGGGGGGGGAGGGGGAGGGAAGGGAGATACATCTACCCACAACACAATTTAATGTCAGATGTTTATAGAAGTAATTTGTGTGAAATCAGGAAACTTTAATGAGCACAAGACATAGACAAAGAGTGCGAAATGAAGTGAAGTGGGAGTGGCAGATTGTGTGGGATAAATCTCGGTTATCATCTGTGTATTATCCACACACACACACACACACACAGACAGACACCTGTTTTGAGACTTTTGAAACTAATTTTTACTACCGAAAACTTTTACCGCACACAAAATTTCACTTTGGTTTTTATTTTATGTTTATTTAAGCGAATTTTTAGCCAACAAGCATGAGCAGAAGGGAATGAGTGGAAGTGAGCCTGCTTAGTTTTTAAACACTTTTTTAACACTTTTCGCACTTGGCTGCCTTTTCAATATGATGATGGGTAGCCAAAAATGGCGAAGAGGAGCAGATTGAGTGGGTCACATTCAATTGTTTCGATTTGTTGCAACATTTTGTTGCATTTTGCCGAGATGAAAAACATCAATAAAACTGAACTGAACTGGTTGAAAGGGGTGCGGGGGGGAAAGAGTCTGCTTTTCGTTGAATCAGTGTGTGTGTGTGTGTGTGTGTGTGTGTTGTTTTTCGCCTGGCTTATCAAATGACCGAAAGGTCCTGGGTTTGGTTGCGTGGACAGGTTAGTCGCTTGGTCACGTTTTTCTGCCTGCTGTTGGCAATTTTTAGTATCCATTCAGACTCTTCCCTCTTTTAGCCCCCCCCCCCCCCCCCCCCACTGTCTGCATGTCTCTCTCTCTCTCTCTCTCTATTTTTATCTGCCTCTTTGCCCCGTTCATCTGTCTCTATTTCAGTTCACAGTTAGAATCCCCGCCGCTTGACAAACAGAGATCTCGCTTGCCTTGGAAATATGCACGAAATGATAGAGATGCATGAGGCAGAAGGAAGATGACGAGGTGGACGATTCGAATTGGAAGTTTGGTCATCATTGAGAATGAGGATGAGCAGTGGCACTACTCTGGTTCATGTTTAGATAAACGAGCAGCAAATCAAACACTGAACATCGACACCAACACCAACACCAACACCAACACCAAAACGAACACCCACCCACGAACACCTAACACTCAAACCGTTTCCTTTTAACTGAAAATCTGTTCTCTCTGTTTATTCGCCTGTTTGGCTAGTTACCCCATGATGGCCAATAAACGACTTTAATTCAACGATTGATGGCTCTGAGGCTCTGGCTGGCAAAGAATGCTAATTTACATAGCAAATATATCGATTGATATACAGCAAATCAGACAAATCAGAAATCTATTTCAATATCCTTTGTGATAATTGCCAGCAAATCGGTTTAACCACTTTGACTCTTACTTATTTATAAAATAAAGACTTGAAAATATTTTTGTTTTTGTCGTTTAAAAGACATTCTCGCCTAATTCAATTTATGGTAGAGAAAAACTCCCTTTTGTGGGGAACCAAAAAAAAAAAGGAGAAAGAAATATACATATAAGTAAAAGAAAAGGAAAAAGGGCAGCCAACATAAAAATCACATTTGCACGATTATAAGCGAAACGAAAATAAATTTATGACACTTTTGCTTGTCCTGTTTAGCTTCTTCCTGTGCAATTTTACATATATCTATACACGCAGGAGTCATACAATTTGCATGCACTATACATGTGTGTGCCTCTGTGTGTGTGTGTGTGTGTGTGTGTGCAATGGAAACATCATCATTGTCCATAGAAAAGAGAAGCATCTTGCAACGTCTTCACTTTACTTTTGCCAACACAATTGGCTTCTTTCCGTATGGCAAACTGCTTTATACAGTCGAACATGAATGAGTAAAAGGGGGGGGACCTGTGGTGTAGACGGTGGTGGGGCCAGGCCGGGGGAGTGGGTGGTAAATTGTAGTTGAAGATGTGGCAAGGTGGCAAAATGGGAAGCTTTATCTTCATCATAATAAGCATCTGGAAGTGTCATAATGGTGTGATAATAACATTTTTATAACGCATTTTGGTAACCGAACCGCATGACATTTTGCGTCACGACAAAACACACACACACACACACACACACACAAGGAAACCCCGCGCAATGAGAAAGAACTCCGACTATGACTTTACACCTTTGTACACACAAATACATATATATCCGTATATATATATATATATATATATACACGGAATATGTATACTGACATGTGTCTACGTAGGTTACGGAAGTGCGTTAAATTATAAGAAGAAGATGTGAAGATGGCTGTGCAGATTGTGTGTGTGTGTGTGTGTAAGTGTGTGTGAGTGTGTGTCTCAGCCATGTCTAACGCTGTGCAATTAAGGTGTTTTCGTTTAATTTCGCATTAAGCGTTCTCCGCTTGACATATTAGAACGAGCACACACAACGAGAGCTACCAGCTTCAGATCCTGTGTAAAAAGCTTAAGGCCATAAAGCCATAAAGACGTCTGTCTGTCTGCACCAGCAACCGGCCGAAGCAACAATTACAACAGCAAGAGTCAACCAAAACTAAGTCGCCTGACTTATGAAAACTTAATTTTTCGTATCATTTCAATGACAATGCAATCAACTAAAAGATAATCTAAGTGAAAAATTAAAAAAAAATCAAAAATGATGCAAAAGGTTTACCAACCTTTTAAAGAAACAACCAAATTAATGTTTTAAAATTATTTCAACTATTGACTCTTGTTTCTATTGAAGAATGTTTTTTTTTTTGTGCAGCGGTTTAGTTTTAATCCAATTAGGTTTAAAGTTAAAGTAATTTCTATTTAGTTTTAAAAATATGCCATCATCATTTTGGGTTGATTAAAACAATTGTTTATATAATTATATTTTCATTCATACGAATAATAATGCGAATGAATGGCATTTGTCTGACTCTCTCTCTCTCTTGTTCTCTTTCTCTACTTTCATCTACTGTCCTCCGCCTGTCTATGAGTGTGTGTGTGTGTGTGTGTGTGTGTGTGTGTGCGTGTGTGTGTGTGTGTGTGTGTCTGTATGGTTGAGCTAAGAACGTGCCAATGTGCGGAAGTAATTTGTATTTTCATTAGGTTGGCAACATTCTATAACTTGTAGTCCTTCCCGTTGGCTTCCTTCCTTTACTTCTTCTCTCTGGGTTTCTTTTTTTTGTTGTTGTTGTTGTTGCTGTTGCTGGTCCTGAATCCATTCATATGACTCTGGCTTGGGCTCTGCTTCTGATTCTGGTTTGTGCTTTGGCAGCAGCTTATGTTAAGTGCCCAGCATGGTCGGTCTGAGAATGGAACATGGAGCATGTGGAGCACGTGGGGCATTGTGGGGCATATGGAATGAGAATGAGCGGCTAGATGGCCGCACATTAATGTAAATATCGAGCAAATAAAGTTGTTGATGTCATGGCATCGCATCGCATCGCATCGCATGGCAGACGACGACGACGACGACAACGACGACACTCGAAATTCATTCGATTTGAGAGGCGGCGCCAACTGTTGATCTGTCTTTGGAGGTGGAATGGCACGCACGTATGCTGCATGTACCTACTAAGAGGTGTGTGCGGGTGCGGGGTGTGTGCGGATTGGCTCTCATTTCCCTTAGACAACACAGACAACTGAGAGACAGAGAAACATCATTCGGTTCGGTCCAAGGACAACCCTTGAATGCTAAAGCGCCAAACGGATATGAATTGTGAACGCGGAAAATGAACAGAAATTAAGTGACTTCCCGTTGAAATGTCTCGCCGTCTGGTCGAGTGCAAATGTTATTTTCCAAAATGGTAATAAAAAAATATATATACACACACACACACACACACAAACACTCGAAAAAACAGATGGAGGGACAAATTGATAGATAAAGCAAGAAAGGAGTAAGAGAAAAAGAGATTTAAAGAAAATCTCTCGCTAATATGACAGTTTTCATTATTATCTATTTTTATAACGATATTTCCAAAGCTTATGCATTTACGGTTTACGTTTCGGTTAATGCTAAGAGCTTTTAAGCATTGGACTATCAATTTAACGCTCGATTACATCAAAAAGATTTTTAGCCAGAAAAAAACCCAGTTTAAGGCCCACCCACACACTCACCCGGTTGGAAAAAAAGGCATTGGACCTGTCGTCCATTGGAACCATACAACTCTCAAACAAGATTGGAACACTTTTATACACCTGGTTTAATGACAGACAAAACAATTGAAATTAAAAATCATAAAACTTTAAGTTGCAGCAAAACCATGCAAAAAGTATGCCTAATTCATTGATTACGCAGGCATTTGATGCGTGCTGATTTTCTACTGGGTGGACAGAAAAAGAATGTTATGAAACATATTTCTCTCTCTCTCTCTCTCGCTTTGTCGCTCTTACCGCGCTGCCCGCCACTCTCTTGCTCATTCTCTCTCTCTCTCACTCTCTTTCGCACTCCCACATGGTTGTATTTTTGCATTTTACAGTTCAATTTGCACTAATAAAAATACGTATAAAGGAATCCATGATTTTGTTTAGCAATCACACACACACAAACACATACGTATCTGTATCTCTTTCTATGTGTGTGTGTGTGTGTGTGTGTGTGCGACGTGAGCACAATCAAATTGGTCGCTCGGTGGCAGTGATTTTTTCTTTTTTTTTTTTTTTTTGTCCGTTGATGCTTTCTTTTCTATAGCTTTTTATTGTCATTTTCCATACTCTTCTTTTTATAGAATATGCGATGCATTTATTGTAGTAGTAACCATTATCTTTTGCATGATCCGCATTCGAATTCGATATGACCGAATTTAAGTGGCTAAGATCGATAAGCAAGCTAATAGTGACACTTAAAAGTTAGTTGTTAATACTAAACTCTTAGTATACGTTCCACTCTAGATATCTAAAGATCCATACAAGCTCTTAAATCTATTGAATATTGATTGTCGTTTATATGATTAATATAATTCATGAGCTTATAAGCATATTTCAATTGGATTAGTTTTTATATTATTATTTTTGTGCTAATCTTAGTCTTATCGTTTTTTTTTTTTTTTGAATAAAGTGTAAAAGAAATTCGTTGATTCGGTTGCTTAGTTTCCGGTTACATTTTTCTTATTCTTGAAAGGAAGTTGTAAATGTGTCAGTGTCTGTGTGATGTGTGTGTGTGCGTGTGTATTGGCGGTTGTACACCTTTTCCTGTAGAGCAAGAGAGACCCCCCCCACACACACAAACACACACACACACACATACACCCTTACACACTTTGCTTCGTGACAAATTGAAAGCGAAAAGGCATCACAAGTTCAAATATCATAAATGTCTAAAGAAAAGACCAAAAAGAACTACCCGAAATGTTTGAATGTGTCTCACATACATACATACATACACATGTCTTGTGTATGTGTCAGAGATAACGCATAAAAGACCAGATAAAGAGAGATAGATAAAGAGAGAGAGAGAGATGGATGGCAAGAGGAAACGGAAGGACTTGCCGCGCGTATTCTATTTACTAGTCTCTTCCTTTAGAGAGCTATGAAAATCTACAAATAATGTGAAATAAGAATGTGCATGAATATGAATATAAATTGAATTTACTGTGCAAAAAGGCAAAGTGCAAATCATATTTATATTCATTTGACCATGAAAGGAGTACTCACACACGCACACACAGATTTAGAGACACACACACACACACACACACAACCACCCAGCAACAGGAGTAGTAGGAGCAGAAGCAGCACCGACTTAAAGTCAAGTCAAAAGCCGTGTAATTGACACGCAAACATCGTGGCTTGGTCCCCTTGCCCCTCTCTCTCTCTCTCTCTCTTTATCTTTCTCTTTCTCTAGCGCTTTCTCTGCCAACTAGTTGAGAAGTTGAACCCGCAGCCAGAGCCAGAGCCAGAGCCAGAGCCAGAGCCAGAGCTAGTGCTAGGGCTTGACTTCGTCCTTTTATGCCAATGAGTGATTTTTAATTAATCCCTTTGACACCACAGGCCAAAGGCCATGTCAAAGTCAATTGTAGCTGTAGCATTTGTTGTTGTTGTCGTTTTCTGTGGTGGCAAGTCACGCCTGAAGTTAGGCAACACTTTGCCTTTTGCATATGCAGAATGGTTTACATTTTCATATCAAAGTCACCTATGCACACACACACACACAGACACACAAATTCACATACAGTGAAAGAGAGACACACACAAACCGTAATTAGAATTCAATTAAATTATTTTCCTTGCCTGCCTGCATAAGGTTTCCCAAGTTTTGAGTTACGTGTGTGCCTGTAAATGAAATTTGTTTTTCCTTCCCATCTTCTCTACTCTCCCCCCACTCACTTCTCCCTCTAAACTCTCTCGAATAAAATCTTTGCAAGATTTATGTAGATTTTATGGTTTTTCTTAGCACGCACACACACACGAATTGTCTTGGCATTTCACTTCTAAGTGTGGCCAAAATGTGGCAGACTTTGGTCTCGGTTTCGGTCTCGGTCTCGGTTTAGGTTTAGGTTTAGGTTTAGGTTTCGATCCCTGGCAGTGGGCATGTCACGGACTTTTGAGTAGCCCAAGAGCAGAGCAATCTGTCACGTTCATTAGTGGGTAGAAACTAAATCTAAACCAAAACCTAAAACTAAAATGCAAAATAGCCACACACACACACACACACACACATAGAGAGAGAGAGAGAGAGATTCACTCTAGACCCAAAGGTCTAAAGCCTTAAAGTAAATATACTCAAAAGATTTCCAGTGGGAAGAGCAAAAGGGTAGCCGAGCCAAGGCTAATTCAAAAACATATTTAAAGTGCTTTGAGATTGCTTTGACCCGCATTTGGTTGTGCCCAGTGCCCAGTGCCCAGATTTTAGTTGGACTTGCCCAAATGGTGTACACTCTATATTATTGATAATTTCCATAGAATTGTCTTTATGCTAAATAAGCTTAGATATCTCTGTCTCTGCTTAGTTCTGTTCGCCAAAATCAAATATCTTGGGAACTCCTTCAAAATATTGTAGATTATATTTTTAATAGGGTATCTGCAAGTCAGTGGCATGTTTTTTTTTCCTTGTTTTTTATTTTTGTTTCATTCCTTTTTTTTTTTACCAATATTTTGTTTTTTTTTCTTTTGACCAAAAACTTTTGGCCTGATATTTAATTTTTGAACATTTGCCATTGTCTAGCGTTTGTTGTTGTTTATTTGCCAACGGTACAGTTATATATGTATATATATATATATATATTTGGAGTTACATATTTTTGATTCCTTGTGTGTGCTTTCATCTGTCTTCTGTGTGGCGTTGCGTGTTTATTTGCACAGGAAACTCATTACGCAAATCTCCCTAAAGCTATACGGCAAATCCTTTTTTGGGACCCCAAAAATATAAAAATGTCTTCAATATATATAAATGTATATCTGTGTGTGTGTATGTGTATGTGTGTGTGTGTATTTGCTTCCCTTTGCTTGCCTTTCGTTTTCGGTAAAAAGTCCTACTAATGGCATCGAGTGAAATATTAAAGTGAAGCCCAAAAAAAAAAAAAACACTTTGATCTAACTACGGGCATATGTAACTGTATGTGTGTGTGTGTGTGTTATTTGTCTGTGTGTGTCTATTGGCCAGAAAATATGGAAAAATCTCAATCATCAATGAGCTTGTGCCTTTCTTTCATTCCATCTTTCGGTTAACTTTTCTTATCTTCCATACAAATGCAATTAGTTGAACTGCAGTTATGGCCATGCCCACCACATGCAACTAGAGGGGGGGAAGGAGAAGAAGGGGGAGAAACCCAGAGAAAGAGAGAGCGAGAGAGAGAAATAGGAAGATTGGTAAGAGCAAATAAAGCAGAATTTTTCAATTTCATTTGCCACCTGCGTCACGAACACAGCGGCCACTCCGCCTCCTGCCCCCTGCCCCCTGCCTCCTGCCTCGTGTTTTCTGCCTCTGTCTCTGAATCGGCTCTCGTCTCTCGGCTTGATGGCTAAAGTTGGTAAAGCGAGAAAACGAGAAATAAAACAAAAATAAGAAAGGAACCACACGACAACAACAACAACAACAGCAGCGAGAAAAGTAACTAAAGAATGGCCAACTTTTTTTTCAAATGAAAACTCTTCGCTCTTTATACTCTCTAACGATTTGATTTAAATTATAATTTTCCTCTTATATCTGCAATAATTATTTACTTGATCTATTCCAAAGCCGTAAACCAAATAAATTCTCAAGTTATTATCTTTATTATCCTTTGAAGATCTCTTAGAATCTTTTTATCGTTTCCTAACAGATCAATAAGTAAGCTTTCAGTTAGAGATGGAAAACAATCGATTGGCGATATGTGAATCTATCGTTGGTTGCTATCACATTGGTTACTTTCATGCCCAACTAAAAATGCTTAAAATGGGCGTGTCTAATATACATTTTCATATTAATGAGGAAATTACGTCAATCTAGTTTCAGTTAAAAGATTAATCGACATTTTTATAACGAAAGTTTGATCAAAAATTATTCAATTAAAAAAATGTCGATTACCTAAGAATATTAATCACAATCGATCAATCTATATAATTCAAGTGATTAACAGCTTAGCATTTACTCAATTCTCATAATTTGTTAGCGTATTCAACATTCTGTTCAAAATGTTGCCACTTACAGGAAGCCAGAGTAGGGTGAAGTTAAGAAAGGGAGGAGGGGGTTTAATTCCAAGTGCAAGTCCAAGTCGCAGCGGCAGCAGCAGCATCAGCAGCAGCAACAATGGCCAAGTTTTTGTAGATTAAGCCAAGCCGACGGAACGTATTCGCAAAATTGAAGCGTATCTTTTCTCGTCGAAACGAGTTGCACTTGGAGTTGGTTGGGAAAAGGGGAAGGGAAAAGAGGTTGTGGGGGGGGGGGGCTGGTCTGGGGAAGGTGGAAAGTGGGAGTTTACTGTCCCTGTCGGTGGCGGTTGCATTCATATTGTCAGTGCGAAATGCTAAATAATAAACAAAACGCAATGGTGTACGGTTTGTGTGTGTGTGTGCTTTTTTTTCTTGTTGTTGTGCCATTTGTATTTTCTTCTCTTTTCTTTTAGCCTGAATATTGTGTTGGTGTTATTTTTATTTATTTCCACGTTCACATAACCATAGGAGGCAGGTGCCGTTTGCCGGTGTCCCTTAAAAAAAACAAAAAAAAAAAAAAAACCCGTAGAAAAAAAAAAGAAAGTAAAGCGAGGCAAAAAATGTCTCACAACTTTTAATTAGTTTTTGCTTAAAACCAACGCACAGAGTAGACAGAGGAATACGGCAAGGGCGATGGCGAGGGCGAGGGCGGGGGCAAGAGAGAAAGCCTGAAATTGTAACTGAAGCTGAGCCGGAGACGAGGTTTTTTACAGGTACAACTAAGTGCCACATGGAATGGCATGGTAAGCGCATAAATTGGATAGATTGTGCCACTCACTGGCTCAGAGAGTTGGGTTTGGGTTTGGGTTTGGATTTGGGCTTGGGCTTGGGACTGGAAATGGGATTGGGTCTTACCCTTTCCCTTATCGGCAGCTGTATCTGTTTTTGGTTTATCTGGTTTAGTGACACATTTGCTAATGCTCATCAATGGTCTAACTGGCCACAGAGGAAAAGTCTTTGACTTTGACTGGGACTAATCTCTCTCTCTCTCTCTCTGCCTCTCTCTGCCTCTCTTTCACACTATTTTAAGCTAACTAACTGCAAAGACCAAGACAAGAAGCTCAAAAAGAAACGGATGTTAGCTTGTTAGCTCTTGCCACACCTCTTCTACCAGCCATAACCCCCCCCCCATTTTTTCCCCACCCTTTTACCTATTTACTTCTGCAGTAGAAAAGCAGGGAAAAATGTTAATTACTTTTAATGCTGTGATGGAATGTCAACAGGGGTTTTGACCCTCATTGAAAAGCTTTCCCTGGCCAGGAAACCAAGAAGCAGAGAGCACAAGATGCAGATAGAGAGATAGCAAGAAGGAGACAGACAGACAGACAGATAGACAGAGAGAGAAAGAGAGAGCGAGAGAGAGAGAGAGAGAGTTGGATAGAGGCTGAAGAGAAGATGAGGTAAACTACAATCAGGAATGAGACACGGTTACGCCAATTCAGAGTCACTGAAATTACAAATAATGTCGCAAAGATTAAGTTGAGAAAGCACAGTGCACAGTGGTACAATGTCAAGTGTTAAAGGGGGGGATAAAACTGGCGTTAAGAAAATCTTAGAGAACAAAAAAGTTAACGATTAATTTCTGTCAATAAACTGAGCACTGTGCCGCATGTTGCAGCCGCCCGTTAATGCTGTCAACTACCTGGCGTTGCCAATTTTGATATCAACTTGGCAACTGGGCTAACTTGGCCAAAGAAACAGAAACAGGAGAACTGAAGCAAAAGCAAGAGAGAGAGAGAGAGAAAGACAAGGTGGGACAGGTGGGCCAACGGGGCGGGTTGTGATGCAAGGTAACTCGAAGTTGAGTTAATTTAAAATTTTCCAGATACAGCACACAGTCGAGAAGATGCTAGAGAAAGTGAGAAAGAGTGAGATAGAGAGGGAGACGATGTTGTTGTTGTTGTTGTTGTTGTTAATGTTATTGCTCGTCGTTGTTATCCTTGTGAGTGCAGTGAAAGTTATATTAATGTTTGGTTAATTTTATTGCAAGGATACTATCGTCCTCGTTGTCGTCTTCGTCGTCGTCGTTGGGCGTCTTTTGGCGCTGCCATAGTTTCCCTTCAGTTATCCCTAACTTTCGCCTTCAGAGTCTTACTTTTAATTGTCTACGATTAAATGTGCAAAATGTCTTAATTGAGCTTTGATTATTTTAAATTATGACGCCTCCACAACTGGCTAACAAATTTCTAATCAAAAGCAAATTAACACTCGCTTGCTTAAGCAAAAGAAAATTACTAATTTTCACTCTATGCCTTTTTCCTGCCTCCACCAATCCCTTAGCGCCCGCACCCCGCGCCCCCACCCAACAAGCGGATGAATAAACCGCAGCAAAGCTAACAGAAAAAAAAACGAAAACATCTTTTTTTTTTTTTTGGCTATTTGATCTACTCAAAAGTTGCGGTTGTCCTTCGAGCAAAGGACTTCACTTTGTCTTAAGACAACGAAAGTTGCCAAAAAACTTAGCTCTCCTTCTCTCTCTCTCTCTCTCTGTGTGTGTGTGTGTGTACTGTGATAAATTTCAATGTGTTTCATACTTAACAAAATGACCAATGGAAAAACCAAAAATTCTGGTTTCATCTGTCTTTTCTGATCAATTGTTTGATGCGGTTAAATGTGAAATGTGCGCGTGGTTTTTGCATATTATTTATCAATTTCTGGTCATATCAGGGCTTTCAGGGCATTTTACAAAAAATTATTATATGCTCATCGACAAAAATAAAAAAAAAAGGCGGACAAAGAATGTTTTTTTTTTCGAATATGAAAAAATGAGACATTTCATTAGATATATTTTGTGTAGATTGAAATGCTATAAAATGCATTCAATATACATGTGTATGTATGCGTATGTGTGTGTGTGTGTGTGTGTATGTGTCTGTGTGTTAAGTTACTTATTTATATGTTCTCGTTGTGTATAATTCAATTTTAGCTTGCACGTCTTTCACTTTATTTATGATTAATCGATTTTATGGCTTTTGCCGGCGAGAATTATTGCATGTGTGTGTGTGTGTGTGTGTTTGTGTGTGTGTATGCGTATGGTTGTGTGTGTGTATGTATGTGTTGTTTGTAATAAAATGCGTCAAAGGCTTTCACCAAGAGCATGAATTGTTACACTACCCACAATTCGCGTCTGCTGCCACGCCCCCACGCCCCGCATCAAATGTGCCCAAGCTGCTGCCTGCCTCTAAATAAACAAATAACGAATGCAAAACTTTTACTGCTCTTGCCTGGGTGTTCAAGCATATTTTGAAATGAACTTGGCACAATCCAAAAAAAAAAAAAAATAAAACCAAATATATCTAACTTTATATATAGAAGAAATATTTGTGTGTGTGTGGGGAAAATTAAGTTGAAATTTATATTTTGATTTGTGCAAAGTAAACGTGAGAGACCAACAAATAATTAGTGTAGCAAAAAAAGTGAAAGGGATTCAAAGCCGACATACTCAAATGAATGAAGTTGACTCTCAGATAAAGAAACTCTGATTCTGCACTGAAAGAACGAAGCCAGTCAAATGGTAGATTTGATGCTAATTCTTTGCCCTCTTAGATAACCCTTTTCTTTTGCATAAGTCTGAAAACGATTCAAAGCCAAAACTGTATATGGAATCGTAATAAACTTGAAAAAAATATTAACATTTGTTCATTTCTAATATCAAATTTGATTCTTATGCTTGAGTAGAGGGTATGCCCTGGATAATGAGTTTTGAAGCTGACTGGAAGAAGGAACAACTTATTTCTGAAACGGCTCCAAAAAAGTTCTAGCAATGCAGAAAATGCAAAAATGAAATAATGATGAGCGAAAAACTTAAAAGTAGATGGAAAATTCAACTTTTCTTGGATTGCTTGAGGCAAATTTGCTGCCTGGCAAATTTTATTATAAGGCTTAAGAGCGAATTCGATGGCTCTGTGAAAATCTAATCAATTAATTAAACTTTAGTTACACTCATGTTCGAACTTTGATGTAATAAATCTTCGATTTAATCATAATCTTGGAATAATTGCTAATTAAGAAACATTTTAGTTAAAGGCCAATCCATTGTTCTTGTTTCTTTTAGTGTAAGAGTATATGGAAGAGTGCACACACACACACACACACGCACACAGACATACACATACACACACTTACATACGTGTTGGGTGCTGGAAGCTGGAAGCTGTTGCTGTTTTCAGTTATGAAATTCAACAAAGAAAAGCTTAAAACATAAAAGGCTACTTAGAGTTGAGCAGCGGAAACAGTAGGAGTTGATGCAGGATGCTTGCGGTAGGTACATACATACATGCATACATACATGCATGCATACATATGTACATACATATATGTATATGTATATATATATAAGTCTGTCTGTCTGTCTATGTGATTGAGCGATTGTGAAAGGCGTTGGCCTGCCATCATCCTGGTGCTCATTCTCATTGCCATCATCGTCATCGTCATTGCATCGGTTGTCAGTAGTCAGTAGTCGGTAGTGGGTAGTCCTCCGTAGTTCAGTCGTCACCCGGCTTATCCCCAGCGTGCAAATTTTATGCTTACGCTAAAGAATTTTATGCGCATTTTACACTGCATTTAATGTAATGAGTCCTTGCCAATTTTATTATGTTATATGTACTTGACTCTGAGATATGGCTATGGCACTATGCGAAATCAGCTTATGTCCTGTTTTTCGCATAAAGTTGATAAGTCTCTCTTTCTCTCTCTCTCTCTGTTCGTCTCTCGTGACATTTTTCTCAATTGTCAAGAGCTAGAAAAAACTTTACGCTGACATTTTTCATTCCAGTCATTTACACTCTCACAATTTAAGTCTACTAGGCAATGGGGTCCTCCTCCTTCTACCACTCCCTCTTCGCCCTCTCCATCACCTCTCTTCAGTTGACCATTCTTCAGGGCTTTTGTCACTCACTTTGTTAAGACGAAATCAATACGCTTTAAATCGTCTAATATATACCACAAGCATTTGAATATAATTTTGGACTTAGAATGAAAAGCGGATTGTCCCATACACACACACACACACACAACCAGAGACACACAAAAATGAAAAGCAAAATTTTAAAGACGAAGAGACCAAAACGAAATGGAGTCAGAGTTGGGGAAGGAAGTTGTTAGCCAAGTTAATGGCAAAGGGCACAAAAATTTCCTGTTTTATGCAGCAAAGTAAGTTGCCTTGACTGCTAATGGCTTGGCTTATGTTTTTGTAAGTCAGTTGAAAATAACAACAAAGTAAACAGAGATAAAGAGAGAGGGATAAAGAGAGAGAGAGGGAGAGAGAGTGGGAGAGAGCTGCCAAGATCAGTGGCTGCTATTCCAGTCTGAGATCATTGTTGAGAGAAAAATATTCTCTTGTTTTCCAATTGAGTTCAAATAAATTTCAATTTTTGTTTACCAAATTGGAAGCCAATTGAAATCAACTGCCTCAGCTAGACCTACATATAGAGCTATAGGAGGTATATATATATATACTCGTTTATATAATTGGATTTGAAGTGCTTTCGGCAAATTTGACAGGGCCAACAGGAGAGAGATACAACATACAAAATGACTAGGTTGTCGTTTGGCTTAGCTTTAAGTAAGCGTAACGATTTCTGCTGATGTCTGGATGCTGCCTTCACTTTTCTCGCTGACGACAGGTGGAAATACACACACACAGCATGAGGCAGAGAGTGAGAGAGAGTAAAAGAGGAGCAAGGAGCAAAAAATTGCCTCAAGGCAAGACAAAGTCTTCCATATCCCAGTGACTTTAAGCACACTCACACACACACACACACACACACAGACAAACGACGGTTCAACTTCCATCTGAGTCGCGCGTCAGTCAGTCAGCCAGCCAGTTTCTGCGCATTATTAAGATTGTTAAAAGCCAAAAGATATTGATTTATGCAGATAAGCGCTATTATGCCAAAGTGTCAGTGAGTTAACCGCCCCATCCTTTCAAGCAGCTCACCCCCCTCCCCCCCCCACCGTTCTTCCGTCTCTTCTTCATTCTTCAGTAGCAACTTCAAGCCCAACACCGTCGCTTGCTAGCTCTGACAGAATTACTGGAGCCTAATGGCGCCTGTTGGGCATGTTGTTGTCGTGTTCAGCATTGAGCCTGGGTGCTTAAGGCAAGGGCAAGGTAAGGTTATGCCTGTCACATTTGCTACTTCCCTTTTTCACCCCTCTCCCTCTCTTTCTCTTTCTTTCTTCCGCTGGTGGTGGTGGTGGTGGTGGAAGGTTTTTAGTTAGCCCACTTCATCATCATTGAAATTGAAATTTCAATTATTTTTTAAATCATTTTGTTCAATTCATTCATTCACTCGTTCATTCATTCAATCACTTACATACATATACATTCAGCCATGCCTAACTCGTTGTGTCACCTCATTCATATGAGTCTGCCTGTGTGTGAGTGTGTTTGTGTGTGTGTGTGCGATAAATCAAAACAAATCCCATTTGTCGAATTTCAATGCCATGGCAATAATTTGTTTTGTATTTCTTTTTTTTTTTCTTCTTTTGCTTCTCTCTCTTTTTCTTTGGCTTTTTCATTTTTTTTTTTCTTTTCTTTCGTTTTTCAAAATAATCCAAATAAAATGTGTAACAAAGTCAATATAAACCCAATATGTATTATGTATGACTTGTATGGCCTGGATGACTGAATGACTGGTTGGCTAGATGGCTAGATGGCTGGATGGCTGCTTGTATCGATGTTAAGTTGACAAACATCATGTGCGGCTCATCCATCTCAATGTGAAATAATTATTATCGATTTATTGAGCACATTAAGTCAAATATGTGTGCATCTGCATGCATGTGTGCGTGTGTGTGTGTGTGTGTGTTGTCGGTGTGGGCGCAGTTGTGCTTGGGAGTGAGAAATTATCTAAAAATACTTTAAATAATTTCACAAACAAAAATTCTCATGGTAATTTATTTGTGTTAATTTTGTGTTGCCTACTTTTTGGTGCATTTTCTAAACAAATTGCTTAAAGCAATTATTATTAACTACTTTTGAGTGGAAATTGTGAAAAGTGAAAGTTAAAGTTTATTTATTAAACACTTAAAGATTATTTAATTGGGAACACAAATTGTGGCTTACTCTGAAATGCAAAGTTTTAAGCCGATTTCTTGCAGGCAAAAGGATAAGCAAGGCAAGAGGATATGTGTATATCGAATCGCCTTCTTCTTATGCTGAACAAGAATATATATATGTAGATTTGAACTTTAGAGAATTGCAGAAATCAAATCAATTTCCTGTCAATATTGGGCAAATAAATAGAAAGTGTTAACAATCGACGACACCTTTGACAGTTCAGTTCACCTAGGACTTGGGCTTGGGTTTCATTTAAATATTGCTCACCTCTTCTTCTTCTGCTTCTTCTTCTTCTTTAGTGTTTGATGATGTCAAAAATCATTTGATTTTTGTTGTTTTCGTTGGTCGCTTGTTCTTTGGTTATTTAAGCTGGCAATCGATTGAAAAAAAAGAAAGTATGAACACGTTGGGAGCAAAACAAGAATGCAAAAAACGAAAAGAAAAGAAAAGAAGAAGGACGAAACGTGAAGAGTAGTGGAGAAAAATGTACCCACTAATAGGACGCCATGGAGCCGTAAGAAAAACTAAGTAACAGTCGAAGGGCCATTGTGTTGTGCGACCAGCGAGCATATTGAATGTCTGACATTGGCAGTGGCTCGACAGACTGATGGGGCGGGGGCGGGGAGAAAAGAGTGGGCGAGTGGTAAGGACTGGTAAGGGAGAGGGAGGGGAGGGTTGGAATGCGCGCCCAACCGGAATTTCAAGTACGCAAGCGAAGCACACACATACACACACACACACACACACACACACACACACATTTTTACGGTATTTACGTTTTGCGCGCTCGTAAATTTTACCACTGACAAGCAAAATAGGGCCAAAAGTATACGGGGAAGTGGATTGTGGTGAGAGGGAGAGAGGGCAGCTGGCAGCGGGCAGCGGGCAGCGGGAAGTAAATAAAGGTCTGGCTAAAGGCTAGCGGGCCTTTCCACTATGACGCGCCCCATCGAATGGAGAACGAGAGAATTGCAGCCATGTCGTAATTAGCTGCCGGTGCCTCCTGTCGTCTACCTCCTGTCGTTCCTCCTGCCCCTGTCCCGCCTGGGCCACAACCCAAATGAGTTAAATGAAGTTGCAAAATGATTTTCCTGCAAATTTTTAATGAACTTACGCTAACAGTGTGAAAAATGAGACACTACATCGATTTGCATAAAGATAATATCAATGAGATTAGTTCAGATCAGTTTAGAACTAAAGTGGGCCATTCAGTTAAACAGACTGCTACTATCTAAGGATCAGAGATCTTAAATAATCGTTGACTTGTCGTTTGATACAACCGAAACTAAGTTGAGAAAGCAATTTACCAATTAATTTATTTGAGGTTTCGAATAGGTTTGCCTCTCTCCTAACAAAATTGGATTGTTTTCGAAATGCTTTCGGAATTTCGATGAATATCTTTTAGCTTGAAGTGCTCAAAATGCTTGAAATGCTGACAAATGGAAAGTTTTGTTGCTCTCTAAAAATTTAATGAGCAAGGATCTTAGCTGGGGAATGGCTTTGGGTCACTGACAGTGGAATTTCAGGTTGAACTTCTTAGTATTCAGGGGAGTAAAGTGAGTAGAGGCAAGGTGGGTGGTGGGTGGGCGGGTGGTTGGTGAAAAGTCAAGTGAAGCGAAACTGGACCCCAAAATGTTATGCAATTAAGTGTAATGAACATTTCGTTTTGCTAATTAATAATATGCATGGTATGCGGGCAAATGGAAAGGCAATTGGTGGAGAATTGGTTGGTGGAGTTGGGACCAAGTCTTGAAGAATGATTTGCAAATTTTGTTGGAAAATTTAAAACGAAAATCAAATGGAATTAGAAAATCAAATAATTATAATAACATTTATAATGGGAAAAGCCAAGCAAAAGCAAGAAATGGTAATACGTTTCGTGCGGTAAAAGAGAGATGAGAGACAGAGAGACAGAGAGACAGCGAGAGAGAGAAAGAGTGAGAGAGAAAGGGATGGAGGGCATTGCACTAATATCAGGGGGATGCAGGGAATGGAAGAGCAAATAAATTCAAGATGAACAAGAGGAAAGGCAAAGAATGTGTGTGTGTGTAAAGCGAAGGGAAATGAGGACGAAACTCGATTTGTCTGACGATTTCCGGTTAGCACCAGACGGTGATGAAGATGGCGATGACGACGCCAACGACGACTCCTACTCTTGGGAACTGGTAACTAGGAATTGGAATTGGAATTGGAACTAGAACTGAAACTGAAACTCAATCTGAGGCTGAGACTGCTAGAATGAATGCCACACAGAACGAGCAATGGACAATGATGACAAACTGGCAAAAAGAAGAGCCACGCAGCCAGTCATGTTCCTGGTCTGGCAATTGAGTTAACATACTCAAAAGGATCGAATATTCACACACTAGAAACGCGTCTATCTATCTATCTATCTATCTATCTATCTATCTATATGAATGTTCTGTTCGATGCCTAATTTCATCTCATTGAGTGAACCGATAAGTGCAAATTGATTTGTCTGTGCCAAGTTATCTATGACTATTAAGTTGTATTTGCTACAGATGTGTGTCTCCGTTTCAACATTTCTCTGTCTCTAAGTCTCTCTCTCTCTCTCTCTCTATATGTATATGGGAAGTCTTTTAAAATGACAAAGTATTTCTTTTTGTTGTATGCCATATTTATTTTGGGTTTTTTTTTTTTTTTTTTTTTGCCCCGTTTACATGCTTTCTTCTATGTACAAAGTGCCGAACGTGCATTTGCATAATTAAACTGAACGTTAGAAATAAAGCAGGAATGAAAGCAAAATATAAAAAAAAAACGAAAAACGAAAGAAAAAAATCTGCTAAAACTGAAAGAAAAATCCAAATGAGCGCAATTCCCCAGGGGGCTGGGTGGGGCTGGGCAGTAAGGCGGTTAGGCGGGCAGGTGACTGGATGTGTAGAGGTAAAGCTCATTCTAGTTACCTTCAGTTTCCGACTAAACCACTATGATGCACTGATAGAAGTCAACACGAATTTCGTAAACTCTAAGAAAAAAAAAAAAAAAAGAGGCCATGAACAAGGATCAAGCTAAAACTTGAAAAGGAAAAGGACCTAGAAATGGTTAATGAGCAACTAATCTATAAATAATTATTCCAAAGTTATTAACTCACAATAGTTGACACACTTGATAAATTTGTTGTGATACTTTCTGCTCTTGGGTTAGAGTACAACGGAAGGGAAACAACAACAGCAGCAGCAGGAGCAACAGGAGCAGGAGCAGCAGGAGTAAAGTGCGGCAAACTGTTAGGCAATGAAGCAAAAGAAAAGCACATAGTGGGTGCAAGAACAACAGCAAGATGAAAGCCAACCAACACCGGGAGCCGGGAGCTGAAAGCTGGAAGCCAGCAGCCAGGTCGGTCGAACGGGGTGGGGGGGGGGGGGGGAGGATATCCAACGCAATGCCAAATGAATAAATCCATTTAAATTGCAACATTCATGACTTGCGGGGCCATTCATCCTTAAGTGCGACGGGCGACGGCAATGGGCGATGGGCGATGACTTTGAATGAGGTTGGGGGTGGGGTTGGCGGCAGCCTGGAACGCAATGAAAACGCATTTCGTATACATTTTCTTGTTGCTCTTTTTTTTTTTTTTGTATTTTGGTATGGCAGGAACAGCGGCAACAGCTAACAAGCGCCAAGTTAAAAGGACAATCTGTGCACACATACATATAAATTGTTATATATACATACATACATACATATATATATGTATAAGTGTATATGTATATAGGAAGAGAGCAAGCAAGAGAGCAGAGAGAGAGAGAGTGGGAAAAAGAATGTGAGAGAAAAAAATATAAACGGCTAAAACCAAAAAGAATGCTAAATCATGGATGAAGTGGATGGCAAGCACTGGGCCAGCGTATAATTGCATTGAACGCAGGCGGTGGCCAGAGGACCCAAACAGCAGGAGGTCAGCAATGGAGATGGAGATGGAGACGGAGACGGAGACGGAGACGGAGACGGAGACGAAGACAGAAACGGAGACTGAAGATGGAATCGGAGATGGAGTCGGAGTTGGAGATGGAGTCGGAGTTGGAGTTGGTCGGAGGTCGCAACACTAGCGTCACATGGTGCGAATGATCGTTGGCATATTGTGCAAATGGCTAGCCAGGACCAGTCAGCAGGAGCAGCCAGGACCACAACGCAATCTGATGCCGCGGGCAAGGCCCAGTCTAACGCTAGCTTTCTCTCTTCTCTCTCTCTCTCTCTCTCTCTCTTATTCTGTTTCTCCGTCTATCTTTGGCCGTTTAATGTCCATGTGTTTGTGCGTATCTCTCTCTGTGTGTGTGTGTGTGTCTGTGTGTGTGTGTGTGTCGCGGCGCTAAAAGGAAATTGTGATTGCTGCATAAAATGCTTTTAGAATTGTTGCCAATCGATTTTGGCACGGATTGGAAACAGCAGCAGCAACAGCAGCCACAGGAAGCGAACGAATGAGGCTGGGCCCATGGAATGTGCGATTTAAAATTGATTGTGAAACATTTGCACAGAATTCTGTTACTGTGTGTGTGTGTGTCTCTGTGTGTGTGTGTGTGTTTGGGTATTTCGCCTTTGCTCTACTCTGCTCTCTTTTGTATGACTTCCAATAACAACAGCAACAATAGCAACAACAGCAACATTAACAACAGCAACATTGTAACGCGTTGCCATGCGAAAACAAAAAAAAAATAAAACACAAAAAAACCAGCAACAACTTTCAAAATAACACAAAATAAAAACAAAAAAAATAAAAAATAAATAGAAAAACAGAAACAAAAAATGAAAATAAAAATAGAGAGAGGGAGAGAGAGAGAGAGAGAGTGAAAAAAAAGAAAAGTTGAAACCGAAATTGTGCGGCTTGTTGAAACGCAAATACAACAACATGAAACAGTAACAGGCAACAGGCAACAAAGCAGCAGCAACAGCAACAACATTATCCCAAATGACAGCAGCATTCACACACAAGGGCAGAGGCAGACGCAGAGACAGAGGCAGAGACAGGGGCAGAGGCAGTGAGAGTCACATAGCAACAATATGTTGCCAGTGGCATGAATTGGCTTAACAAATTATGTATAACTTCAGAGATTGTGCCACATCCAAGTGTTACGAGCATTGATTACTCTTTGCATTGAGTGGGTGGGGGGTGGCAAATGGCGGATTGTGTCAAAGTCTTTGCAGTGACCAAATCGAAACTAATTAATTGGCCAAAATAAAGCAAAAACCAGCCAAACAAAAATACGGCTAATATGACTAGGTCGAATATGGGAAAAGAGAAATCTAGAAATCATTATTTGCTTTAACACTTCTCTCACACAATTTTTTTTTCTGACAAAGAAAAGTAAACATATTTTGATTTGGTGACCCCGACGTCTAGAGAAAACAAAAAAACGCCTCAAATGCAAGGGGCGTAAAGAAATCGATTTTATTGCAAATACTATTTATTGTTTTTTTTTTTTTTTAGCTTGCTGTTGTCTGTATTGAGCTAATTTCAATTTCGTTTTCTTTTTTCTCAAATTTGCTCAATTTTGTCTTCATAGCCACAGACACAACAACAACAACAACAACAACAATAAAAAACGCAGAAGTAGCATAAGAAAGTGGTCAAAACCAAAAGCACTGGTAGATGTTGAATTGATGGGGCAGCCAAAAGGGTGAGGGGAAAGGGGGCGTTATCGGGGAAGTTGCCTGCCTGCCTGCCTGATGCAGCCTGCTGCTGCCAATGGCCCGACAACATCATAAGTGTTTTGACTTTATGGATTGGGCAGTTAACAGTTTTTCATTTTGGCATTTTGCATTGCCCGGCAGAAGCCGCAGCAATACGAGACAAGGACCACGACCAGGACCAGGACCATGACCAGAAACAGGACCAGGACAGAGAGCATAGGAACTTGGCAGACAGCATGAACGACACGCACACACACACCCACACAGAGAGTGTGTGTAAAAGAGAGAGAAAGAGAGAGAGAGAGAGAGATAAAAGTGTGGCTCAAACGTTTTAAATACAATAAAATGAAAAAAAAGAGAAGAGAGCAAAGAAAAAAAGAGGCCAAGCAGACGTTGAATTGAGTCACGTGCTGGCATTTAAGTCCGAACGTGCAAAATGAAACATTTTTATACTTTACACTCCCCAAGCAGTTAGAGCGAGACAGAAAGCAAGCGAGCGAGCAAACGAGAAAGAGAGAGAGATAGAGAGAGAGAGAGGGGGCAGGAAGATGGTAAAGCACATGAGCCTCCTCCACCTCTCTCATAATTGTTTCATTTACTCGAGCATCGGGCAAGTGCCAATTTATGGGCATTTCTTTCTTTTGCCTTCTCTTTTTTTTTTCTTTTTTTTTTTTTTTGGTTCACTTTGTTTCTTCTTCTTTTATTGCCAGGACGCAACGAAAGGAAAACGCGCAAAGAGTCACTCAAAAATTCAAAAGGCCATGCAAATTAGTTGTGGCGCCTCCCCGGACCAAAAAATTGATTTCAAGTGCCCCAAAACGGATACGCAGCAATGTCGGCATAACTGTACAAGTATAGCTATAATATTAACCACAAAACGGGACAGCCATTAGCAAGGGGGAGGACAAGAGGACAGAGAAAAATTAGAGGGCAAGCCCAGAGAGAGAGAGAGAGAGAGAGAGAGAGACTAGTTTTGATAGAAATTTGATAAATGAAACTAATTCCAAACGAATTGTCAATTGACTTTAAAAAATATTCGATAAAAGTTAAACTTAAGAAATCTATTTTCTGCATCTATCTACTTAATAACGGTTAACGGTACTTGTAACGGTTTAACATTGTCAATGACCCCCAAAAAGGAATACAAGTGACAAAAAAAATGAAACCTAACGATGAATGGTTTGCTAAATGAAGACAAATGCTAACCAGGGCTGCAAACGTTAGAAATTATGGAATATTTCCACTAAAGTTTCACACACACACACACACACACAGAAAAAAAAGGGAAAGAAGAGGACAAGAAAAAGCTGTAGAGAAAAACATGATTTAAATTGGTGACAAAAAGTCACAATAAAATAAAAAAAAAAGGCGCAAGAAAAGGGCAACAAGACTCAAAGCGGCTGAGCGGCTGAGCGGCTGAGCGACTGACTGACGAACTTGAAGTTGAAATTGGAGCATCGCACCACACAAAAGGGTAAGGAGTCAAGTGAGGAGTCGTGTCTGGAGGGCAGCAACAACAACAACAAAAGGATTCAGAGAGCGAGAGAGAGAGAGAGAGAGAATACCACAGAGAAATGATGTGGCTGGCTTTGGTATAACTAGCAACACTGCTGATAAAAATAACAATTGAAATAAATGAGCAAAACGCGAGAAAGAGTTTATGAAGGGGTGCAAGCAGGGTAAAAGCGAGAGAGAGAAAGAGAAAGAGAGAGAGAGAGGGAGAGAGAGAACAAACAAAAATGGTGCAAAAATGGTGCAGGTTTCAGGCACGTTTTGCAGCCTGACTGACTTTTTATTTGCATACTTTTAGGGGGGGTCTTGTTTTGGTTTCCTTTTTTCTTTTTTGCTCTTACTCAAGTTCGACTTGAGCCATTTGATATGTTGAGATTAATCCATTTGTGTTTTCTTTGCGGCAAATCGAAATTGCTTCTTCTTCTGTTTTCTTCGGTTTTTTCTTTGTGTTTATTTTTTAATATTTCAATTGCATTTGATGTATGTTTTAGTAAGAGTTTTCACAAAACTTTTCTTCACTTTGGCGCGGCGTTTTTTCGTTTTTCGTTTTTTTTTTTTTATGAAATTGTAATGAATCAAAACAGTTTTCATATTTTTCTTAATTAATCTTCTTTTCTTTCGTTCCGTAGGTTCTTTTCTGTTTTTTTTTTCTCGCTTCTTTTCTGCAAACTTCAGCAAAAGTGCCGAAGCGCAAGACAAGCGAACGCCTTTCAAAATGGGGTAAGTAATATGCGGGCGTGGTCCTTGGAGGCAATGCGAAAGGGGACGCACGAACGAGGGGGGCAGAGCTAAAGTAAATTAGCTAAAAGAAACAAAACAAGCAAATGAAAAAAAAAGCAAAAAGGTAAAAAGAAAGGAAGAAAGGAAAAACAGTAATGTTACTTAGCTCTGGCAAGGATGAAGATGAAGATGAATGTTTGGCCAATGGGCCAGGGATAAGCATGGTGGCTACAGGTCAGGCAACCAAGGACCAAGGACCAGGGACCAGGGACCAAAGGAACGCAATGAAATGAATGGTGGGGAGTCGCCGCGTCATCAGGTGAAGTGCAAAAGTTTGTCTAGTGCCTGGCTGGAAATTGAGGCTGCTGTAGTAATGAAGATAACATTTCCTCTTGTCAGCAATTGTAAAGTCGAACAATGCCCTTACCCTTACCTTGACTTTGCTCTTGCCATTCGCCTTTGCCGCTCACACCCACCACCTACACCCCTTTCTTCCCTGCCTGCCTGCCTGCCTGCCTGCGAGCCATCACCAACAACCACCATCAACCATTAATAGTTTGATGAGCCTGGGTTGATGTGCCCAAAAAAATGTGCAAACAATTTATTTCACAATTTTTCTGTTAATTTTTCTTGCACTTAGTGCGAGCCAAGTTCTCTCCTTGGCTTGGCCACTTTGTGCTTATGGAAAATTCAGTGCAGTTTCTCAAGTTCATTATCAACATATTAATGATGTAAAAGCAAAGTTTGTGTGGCCCTTTTTGCCTTTTCCGGATAACTCATCATCGTCATCAAAAGACAGGCAGACAGATAAAATGTATAAATTAACCATAGAAGATTGACCAAAACGCCGAGTAGGACCCTTTTAAAGTTGATGTCCCTCTTCAATTAAAGACAAGAGACAGAGAGAGAGAGAGAGAGAGAGAGAGAGAGAGAGACTGAGAGAGAGATTTATGCAAGAGAGAGCAGCATTAGCATGAAGTCCTTTGGCCCAGGAACAATAGAATAGAATTTGCAGTCGCCGTAAATTGTTAACGCCAACTTAACACAAAGATCTGAGCATTCCAAGTGGGTTTCAAGTGAATTATTTATCACATTGGATGGCGGACTTTTGTCTCTTTGTTGTTGACTTTGTGCAGTTTGGCGTTAAAGCGTTTACCCCGCCACCCTGTTGCCCTCTTTTGCTTCCTTTGCTCTCAGTTTTTTTTTTCTTTTTTTTTTTTTTGTGTTTTGTTCTGTTGTATTTTATTTTTTAATTTGTACACAAAAACATATAGCAGGAACAACCTTTTTGGGGGCTGTGGACAGTTGACAAACTGGCCACCCCGTCATCATCAATGGCAACC
This sequence comes from Drosophila nebulosa, assembly GCA_024703675.1. Lineage (NCBI taxonomy): Eukaryota > Metazoa > Arthropoda > Insecta > Diptera > Drosophilidae > Drosophila > Drosophila nebulosa. Next base: position 16,812,126 of record JANFPS010000003.1, read on the forward strand.
CGGTAACCGGGCATCCCAGCAGCTCAGCAGCTCAGCTCGGGCAGCGCGGCGCTACATCGGCGTCGGCATGGACAACGTTTGGGCATCGCACACCAAAGTCATTTACACTGCAATTAATCATGATTACGCGAATATAGAGAAGGGCTGAAGAGAGCAGGAGGCGGTCTGCCTGCCTGCCTGCCTGACTCTCCATCCATTGTACAAAAAAAAAAAAGAAGAAGTCATGCCGTTCGCAATTTTCACGTTTGTAAATTTTTACCTCTCACATTGTATACCCTTACCTATATAGGAAAAGATCAGTCTAATTGAAGGGCTAATTGCTATTTCTTTCTTTATAATTCGTTGTGATCAGTTTTTCTGCAAGATTCATGGATGAAAAGTCTCAAAAGTTTTGTTGACTCAACAAAGAATCAGACCGAAAAATAGTAAAAAAAAAGAAGTTTTTTCCATTTGTCTTTTGATAATGAAAAAGGATGGGGAGCTTTACTTCCTTAAGGTTTGCTAGGGTATATGCAGTGCGTGTTTAATCAATTTTGGTATTACGCTTTTGCTTCTTTGCTTTTCCTTTCTTTACTTGTTTTTTTTTTTTCCTACGCTGACTGCCATTTGTTGCGTTCTTTCATTCACTTAGCCACTCTTTTTATTTTCACTTAGTCTCGCATTTTTCGGCTTTGAGAAACTTTTGCTCGCTTTTTGTTGGTTTTGCTTTTGTGTGTGTGGGGAGACAGAGAGTGGTGTGGGGCGAGGGGAGTGGAATGATGATACAGGGTTGGTTGGTGTCGTGTAAACAACTTAATTTTAAATTAGTGACGAAGTGTGGTTAAGCGCAAACAGCAAGAGACACAGATACAGAATACAAATACAGACACAGATACATACATACATACATACACACATACAAAGATACATACATATGTATGCATGTATGTATCTTTGAATTAACTATGTATGCGCATTAAATAAATATAGCATACATTTCAGCGTTGACTTACCGACAAGCCAATTAATCACATATTGACTGACCTTTTGCATATTTTATGAATCACGCTTAGAGCTAGAGTTAGCAAGCAGCAACATAACACAAAAACAAATATATAAATCAATGTCATTGGCTGTCTGTCTGTCTCTCTGTCGGTTTGTGTGCAAATTAGTTTACCTGCAAATTATGTAAATGCAGCAAAAACTCAAACATATAATTTAGCTATTTTCCCCCGTTTATATTTACCTGGATTTTTGCTTTTTATATATTTCTTCGTGTGCTTGTGTGTGTGTGTGTGTGCGTGTGCGTGTGTGTTCGCTTTTCCAGCAACACTAACATTCAGATTTTGATGATTATGGATCACTTTAGCACATTAAGAAAACAAAAAAAAAAAACAAAACAAGTTATTCGAAAACAACAACAACAAAAAGAGGCAAGAGCTAAATTTATTTAACATCTGTTGTCCATTTTTGTTTTTAGTTTGTTTTGTTTTGTTTCTTTCGTCGCTGTTGTTGTTGGGAGTTGAGTGTTTTCTTGTTGTTGTTGTTGTTGTTGCTTGTTTGTTTGTTTGTTGGTTGGTTCTCTCTTTTCGGTACAATTTGCCTTTTTTTGTTTTTTTTGTTAGTTTTGAAATTTGCTTAGTTTGTGCGGTTATTTAGTTAGTTAGTTGGTTGGTTGGTTGGTTGGTTGGTTGGTTTAGTTAGTTGGTTGCTTAGTTGATTGGTTAGTTGGTTGGTTGGTTGGTTAGTTGGTTGGAGCTAAACTAAACTGCCTTGGCACGCGGCAGTTGAACGACTGATTCTTGCATATTGCAACGTTAGAAACGCAAACTCATCCAGCATCGAGTCACGACGTTGGCGAAAAATTTTGCTTCCAATTTTTTTTTTTTGCTGTTTTCCTTTTTCTTTTTGTTTTTGTTGTTGTTGTTGTTGCTGTTATATGTCTACAGAAGATGAAGCGCAACAGGCAAACACAGCGACAGCGGCAGCAACAGCAACAGCAACAGCGAAACCCGCAGTCGGTAGCAGTCGCAGCCGCAGTCAGAACCGCCATTACGCCATCTACCTACCAGCCCACTAAAACCGCCATTCACCCCCCCCCAGCCCACTCATCCCACACACCCTTTGTGTGTGTGTGTGTGTGTGTGTGCGAAGAAAATAAAAACAAAAATGCTTTAAGGAAAATTGCGAAAAAATACGAAGACACGAAGCCGACACACCCAAGATGCCAAGTATATATGTATATAGAAATGTTTATGTATGTACACATAAAATAAGCAAACAGGCAACACAGACTATGAAGACTGCATGACTAAATGACTAACTGACTGACTGACTGACTGACTGACTGTAAGAATAACGAAATGAATGCCCAATGTGTAAGGCAAGAGGCAAAAAATATGATTCAATAATTTGTTAGCTTTAATTTTTTGGTTTACTTCATTTAATGAGAAAATGTTGTGGTTGCTTAGCTTCTGTTAGAGTTTCTGCTGCAGTCTGCGGTGACATGCCACACACACACACACACGCACACGCACACACACACACACATACGCGTATAACCCTACACGAGCGCACGCAAAATGGCAGAGGTGGTCACGCATAGTCAGCCTGTTGCTGTTGCCTGTTATCAAATGCAGACGCCATATGCAACAGGCAGGAGTCTGAGATAGATACACACACACACGCACACTTGCTTACACTCATACACACACACACACACACACACACACACACACACACACACACAAGAACGTTCTCTCTCTCTCTCGCTTACTCTTTACATGACACATCCGTTTCCGCAACAGGCAAAGTCTGTATGACTTTTTTGTGTGTGAGTGAAACTGACGACATATCACACCAATGCATACTACACACCAACACACACACACACACACACACCAACACACACACACACACACACCAATAGAGTATGCATTGCATACCTGTTCTACGTCAACGCGACACGACGTCAGCTTCAAAGCTGACTTCAGCGTCACACCCACAGCTCGTGGGCTTAGTCTTGGTTTTTCCCTACTATTTTCATTTTCCTTGCTGCTTTTTTTTTGTTTTTTTTTGTTTTTCCTTCGCACAAGACAATAATGCGCCTTCGGCCTAAAGGCCCCCTACATTAGGGGAAGCAGGTCGTTCGGTTGTGTAGCAAACAGAACATAATAAAATTGTCTTGTTGTTGTTGTTACTTTTTTTTTGTTTTTTTTTGCCAACATTCACCGTGGTCAAAGAGCTATTGGAAATTGAAAGCATTTTGAATGAAATGTCAAGTAATAAGCAAATGAAAGAACTTTAGAAAGCATTCCAATTTCGATAGGTTTATGTTTGATAAACTTTATTTTGCTTAACATTTGTCCCACTGTACCATGCGAAAAGCGGAGCGACCGACTGTTGCGCTCTAGCCTGTTGCTGCAACTCCCTTGGGGCTCCTGTCTGCTGCCCCTCACATGCGTCACCCGACGACCCCTACACACACACACACACACACACACACACAGAAAGAAACACACAGAAACATAATTTCAACTGTTGCTCGCCGTCTAGCAACAGGTACAGAGAGGCAAGCAGAATTGTAGGCGCCAGCGTAGGCGTCAACGTAGGCGCTGGCATTGCCATTGACGTCGCTGCTTCTGCCGACGAGGCCAGAGACTGCGTTGCCCCTTCAAGGCGAATCCCTCGAATGTGAATCATGCGCAGCTATGTCTCCCTCTCGATATGGATAGCCGAGCAGCCGAACAGAATTGCACCTATCAGGAACCGGCTGGACAGTAGGGGAAATTCATTCGCATTTGCCATGGACATGCCGCAAGGGGATCAAACCGTTTAGGGGCCAACATTTCAAATCCCTTGCGAACGTTGCCACTGGAGCTGCATCATCGGGCTGGACGACAAATGGCAGCCTTACGAGCGTTACAAGCACCAATGAAAGTCGTAAGCCGCCGATTCCGAACATCCCATCGTCATAGACATCGTCCTAGTCATCGTCATCGTCATCGTCAGAGTCAATGTCAGAGTCAGAGATATGGATATGGGCATCTGCTGTAGGTATTTCTCTTCCATTTTAGCCCATTTTCCTTTCCCTTAATGAGATGCCCATCCAACTTTTCGAGCTAGGCGCAAGTTGTAATTATCATTTTATTCGATGTATATGCTAATCCTAATTTCCACTTAATATGTGAGCATCAAATTTTGGCAATTACACTAAACGCAGATCATCAAAGGGAAATCTCAAAATTTGGGCCAGAGAAAGCAAACTAAATATAGACATTAACTGCTTAATAGTCCCCAATTTGAGATCCCTTCACAATAGAAGGGATTAAGAATAAAGAGAAGAGGGAGAGAGAGAAAATGATTTACTTTTTAGTTGTAGTCGAAAAAAATATATCAAAACTTCATATTAAAGCCAACGATTGTTAACGATAATCGAATGTTTTTTTTTCGATATATACATTAGAGATGGGTAACTAGCGATAACACCAATCCAATACAACTAAATTCTAAATCCATCTCTTTAAATGTTGTTTTGCCTATCGAAAGTTTTCCACCTCTAATATACAATCTGGAACTTATGAAGAAGTTTGTTTTGAATATGTTTCAATAGTTTATCTTTCGGTTAGATCAGGAATATCAAACATCAACAACCCGATTCGATATGATAGCTTTGTCGACTCATTTCAAAGATGATGATGAGTGCGATTTCGAATTTTAATTCAAAGAGCTTTAATACGAATAATTGCAGATAAGGAGAACTCTGTTTTGGTTGCAAGATAAACTTATCTATTTACCGTTTTGCTTTTAACTGTAAGTAGATATATATCATTTAGGTTTGTGTGGGTGTAAATGGGGGTGTGTGTGTGTTTGAACAATGCAATAATATCATATGCTACTATTTAAGCCAAATAAACTTTACTCTATTTGCGTTAAGGAGATTCAAAGACAGAGCCAGAGAGAGAGAGAGAGAGAGAGAGAGAGGCGCGGGGGCAAAGTCAGAGACAGAGTTGGACTTGGACTTGGTGCGGTTTGCAGGCACTACCACTTGACTGGTAAAACTTTATTGAATTGCTGTTGTGCTGTTGTTGTTGTTGTCGTTGTCGTTAGACAGCGGAAGTGCATCCGGTAGCGTACAAACAAAACAACACCTACTACTACGACTACTACTACTTCTACTTGGTAGACAGAACAATGTGTGGCAAGTGTAAAAGTTGGATAGCAGTTGGCAGCAACAGCAACAGCAGCAGCAGCTGTCTGGGATGGGAGAGTGTAGCAGTTGCCCAGCCAATCAGCATCCACCAAAAAAGGTAGCCAACGCAGTCAACTGTCATCGGGACACTAGCAGAAGGAGTGTAATGGCAGGCCCACTCGCATTTCAACACAGGACACACGCACACACACACACACAGAGAGAGGACAACACACAAACGTAGTCAACTGAATGAGGACGCGTTTGACAAAAGTTGCATAAATTAACGTTAAAAGCAACAAGCCTTTCTTGTTATTGTTGTTGTTGTTGTTACTGTTGTGGCCTCTATAATTCCCCCTCCCCTCCCCTTCCCCTTCCCCATCTCTTTTTGGTGCCTGTTGCTTGTTACTTTGTTAAGAGTCCAGTCCCGGCTGGTTGTAACCACTCCCATCTACCAACAGCAACAACAGCAACAGCAACGCCAGCAACATGCAATAAAGTCATCAAATGATGCTGCTCCTGCTCTTCCATTTGTTCTGCTTGCTGTTGTTGTTGTCTCTCTCCTCCCTCCCTCCCTCTCAGCCGCCACTTCTTTTGCCTGTGCTTCCTTGCCTCTTTGTGGCATCCACAAAATCATTGCGGCCCAAAAACTGCACCTTTTTTGCATTAGCAAGCGGCAATATATTTTGTTGTTGTTTTTGGTTTTTTTTTTTTGGTTTTTGTCCTTGTTCCTTGCTTTTTTTTGTATCATTTTTAGGTTGCACCAAAGTTTGATTATGCCAACAAAATTAAATTGCCTAGCTTTTTGTGTTGGCAAATCGATTGATTTAGTTTAAAAGGGTTTTTCAAAAAGGCCATCAACAACAACAAAGGCTCTAACAACAGCAGCAGCAACAACAATAAAAGGGATAAAAAGTAGAGCGTGTAAAAGCATCCCTCAAGCATCCTCTCGCCATTCATCTATGAAGAAGTGACCAACTATTGTTGGGCCTCCCACTCTATAATTCGGATTGAGTTTTGCTTTCAGTTAAATTTAATTTATTAACAAATATTGAACACTCGCACACCCGGCCTAAGGATCAGGACATGCTATACTTAAATTGATTTAGATTTTATGTTTTAAATCATCCTCATATTTTATTTGTATTTAGTTAATATCTAGAAACTTCATTTCAGAATAGAGTTTCTATGTGAAGAAAAAGAGTTTTTTCTTTGTTGCAGCAATTCCATCTTCTCTGGTAGGCTAGTCTTCCATTAAGTTATACAGAGAATTCGAAAAAAAAACAACTCTTGTCATAGCTCCACGACAAAATTTTATAAAAATCTTAAAATCACTAGCGAGGCTCCAATTTTCTTAAGATGTTATGGTTTTTAGTAACTCGCTTGCTTTTTTAAATGATTATCCAATATAAAATTTAAAAAAAATATATATTTTAAAACTCAAGACAAGGGCGCTAAAATACTAGGATTCTTGAGAAAAAAAGTCTTTTGGGGTAGTCAAAATTTATTAATTGTAATCTAAATCTTCGGTTAGTTGGTTTAATTATCTAGAAAAGGAATGATAAATAAATAGGAAAACAATTTCCATTTGACTTTTGACGACTTTTTTTAGTATACTAAAAATAATTTGGTTCTTTCCATTCCATACCAAATTATTTGGAGTAGAAATTTAAGAATTTTGAAATCTTTTTAAGCCATCTGGAAAATTCGTTTATGAAACGAAACAGAAACTCGTTTAGATTGCGCTTAAACAGTACTCTGGAGGGATCTCAACTTTTTCATAAATAAATTGTTTTAGAGGATACGATTTATTCGATTTTTTGAGGAATTTCAAGATCGTTGATTTTTTTTTAACGTTGTCCATAGAGTAGAGTATCTAGAGATATCGAAACTAATGAGTCATTTTGCAAAACTAAACAAATTTCAACACCAAACAATGTATTGAAACAAACAGTTTTTCAAACATATTCTTTGAGTATTTTATTTTATATTAATAAAAATTAATGTGAAATGAAATTTTTAGTGATTTCAGTCACTGATTGAATGATCTACTTCCTGGCTCTCTCTTATCAGTCAGTGTTGAGGGATGTAACAACAACAACAACGAAAAGAGAGATTTCGCTGAAAGGATAGTTGTCTTAAAGTCCTTTAAAATTTGAAATTCCTATCGCTCACGTGCCAGGATTCACCTCAGTGGAGTTAAGACAAAAGCTGAGAGATGAGAGGAGATGAGAGGAAAGGGTGTAAGAGAGGAGTGGGAAGGGAGGTAAAAAACAACAGTAACAACAATTAGTTGGTCGAGAAAATCTAAATATAGGAATTAATGAATTATAAGTAAAGGGATTTGTTTCGCTCTCATGAATCCAAGCTATGTTCAATGGACCTGCCAGAAGACCGTTTTCCATGTGTTCACCCGCTGTGTTCGTGTCTCATGTGTCTCTCCCCCCCCCCCCCACTCACCCATCCGTCTCGTGCCCCGTGTGCTGTCCCTTGTCCTATCCTCTGTCCTCTGTATACGTGTCCCGTGTACCGTGTGTGCCCACTTGAGTGTAAGAAGACAGAAATAGAGGTAAGCATATGCAAAATATGTGGACATTTTAATCGCTTTGATCTTTATCTTTCCATTTGGTAATTAATTAACCGAAAGGTTTTTCACTATTCCATGCACAAATATGCATATGAAATTTGTTATTTAACAAAAAAAACAAAAAAAAAAAACTCAAGAGAGAAAGGGAGAAAGGGGCAGTAACCCCCTACCGACCTCCCTAAAGATATTTTCCAATTAATTTGCTTAAAATAGAGTCCAGTTTCAGGTAAATCTATCTACATATTGTTGGATGTATGTCAGTTGAGAACCGGTTTGACTTTGGTACAAACTAATGAGGCTGCGAACGATATCCTGCTGGGATAATAGACACACACACACACACGCATACACACATGGTGCGAGCATGAGGCCACGTGTCTAAGGTAAATTTAAGTTCACCTTTAAGACGGCAAAAGCATCAATGTTGAGATTTAAGCAAACGTTGGTCAATGGTGATGGGTTGATGGGGGGGGGGGGGGGGGGGGGCAGTGGGATGGGGCTGAAGAATATCGGTTCTGACTTGCTTTATATTATTATTGGCCCCATTAGGGCCCCCTGCGTGTTGGACTTGATTGTGAATTGCTGTTGTTCGTCAATGCCCAGCACCAACTATACAACACAACAATAAACAGACAATGAATAAATGGACAATGTACTACGACAACACTGGCTCACACACCTACACACACACACACACGGAGAGAGACACCTATACACATGCATGGAAGTACGTAAAGAGAGCTATCATGCCATCGGCTTGGTGTTGTTTAATTAAATTTCTGAAATTAAAATGTTTTGTTTATATAAATTGAAAAATGCACACAGGCAGGCAACACAGAAAACACAGACGACACAGGGAAACGAAACCAAAGTGCCATATTCGCACATAATACCAAACCGCTTCAAGAGATTCACAGTAAAAATTGAAACCAATGAACAAAAAAAAAAAAGGCACCCATTTGTAGGTGATTATTAAATACTCTTTTATGAGTATAAATCGCAATTCTAATTCTGTAGACTACATAACATCTAAAGATCTAGATTTAGAGTTTTTGGCGGATCTACACTTTCTTTTAGAGTAGCTTACCAAACGACTTCTTTGCTCGTTCATCAATTTGTCATTATGATCAGGTCAAGAGGCAGACTATTGCATCTTGCCGATGCACTCCACATTTAGTAGAGCATCAACTATAGGGAAATCAATGCTGCATCATTCTCCATGCCATGAGTTCAGTTCTCTGTGAGAGTTTTGTATCTCGTGTGGACCATGTGCGATGGCTACCAGCAAGTTGGCTGGCTCTCTATTGTTCGGTAGCTCAAATCGCTGCTGATGATGATGGGCTATAGACACACACACACACACACACACACACACACACACACACACATACACACACACACATGAGCTGGGCAATTTTTTTTGTTAAACTTCCCCACCAACCAAGTCAGTCAATCGTCAGGTGTGTGTGTGTATGTGTGTGTGTGTGTGTGTGTGTGTGTTTGCTTACAACAACTGTCGCTGGCTTTTCAATTTGATTCATTTCATTTCAATTCTGTTCTGTTCTGTTCTGTTCTGTTCTGTTTTCCTTGCATTGTGTGCCAATGGCTGACGTTGCCTGTTACCTGGTCCTGTTTCTAGTCCTGGCCCTTTGGCCATCCTTGTTGTGCAGTGTATTTCATGTACGTTTATCTAGTTAGGGCAAGCGGAAAATAGAAATCTAAATGTTAGGGTATGATGAGCAAATTCCAGATCAGCATTCACTTGGTTAAAATTCTCAAATTTTCTCTCTTTCTCTCTCTCGATCATTGACACTCTTTCAACTTAAAATTCTTGTTCTTTTAATTGCTTTTCCTTTTTAATAAGTGTATTTAGATTTTCACACATTTTGTAATTCAGTTTTTTTTTTGTTTTTGTTTTCTCTCTCATAATCCATTGGTCATTTTTATTTTTCTCTTTTGTTTCAAAGTAAATTAGCACAAAAATCAGTATTGCTTAATGTCCTTGGTCATTTATGGTTCAAAATTTTCCCTCAATGTGGTAGCCAATTAGAGGACAAAGCAAAAAAAAAAAAAGAAAAAACAAAAAACAAACGTAACGACGGGGAATCCTTTGTTCTTAGAATCATTTTACAACAATTGGCCAATGAAATTCATGGCGACAGAAGAGATTTAATTTCGACATTGGCTGCAATTTTATTTATGTATTATTCATACACACTCACACACACACACTCACACACATACATATTCATGGTTACTGTGAGTCCATCATTCCCATTGGAGCATGAGACATGTGCAGATATCAGTTTAAAAAGCAATTATTGCTTAACCTGTCAATTGTTTTGGCTGTTCCCAGCGCCAATTACGAATGGATGACGGTGTGTGTGTGTCTCTCTCTCTTTCTCTCTCTCACAGTGTGTGTGTATGTGTGTGATGTGCCCAAATTGGTTGCCATTGAAATTGGCAGCTCTGGCCAATTCCATTGCCGCCTTTCACATCGCACATTGACTACTACCAAGAAAATTCAGACAACAATTTTAATTGAGAGCTAAACAATGTTAGTCAAAGACATCATTTTAATCTCCAATTGATGCCAGATTTCTGATTTACTATTCTTTGATAGTAAGATCGGATTAGGGTTAAGATTTCTTAGAATAAATTTAAATAAATTTCTTTTAAATTTCGAATCTTTTGTGTAACTGTTTGAATTGGATTTTTAAAGTTTTTCTACTTCTTTCAATTAATTGAGGATTCTATTTTGAAAAGTAGATTGAAATGACAGAAACATTTTTGCTTCTAACCACTTAGAGATAATCATTGCAAAAGCATGACTCTGATAAATTTATTGGTAGTTAGTCAATAGATAGATTTTATGATTTCATTGGCAAGATTTTGTCGCAAATTTGCCAAGACTTTTGCACTCCAAGTATTAGTAATTGAATGAAGCCACGTAAAGTGGCTAAGATACAAGGGACAAGACATCATCCAGCAATAAGCCGGCGACAAAAGATCCCCACACACACACACACACACAGAGAGACACACACACACACACACATGTCTGTGTAGACACTTGGTAAAAACTTATAAAAGAAAGTCAAGAGAACGCTAGCCAGATTGGCGTTTACTTTGCTTTCAGCCAGTCCAGCAGTTCAAGGGAGTCGTGTCTAGTCTGGTTTGGGCTAGTCTGTGCCGGGTCTGGTCAGGTCTGGTCAGGTCTGGTGTGGTCTGCTCTGGTCCAGGCGCTAAGCGAACGCAATGAAATGTGAGCGAAAAACAAAAATGAATTTATGGCATCATAAATCAAAAGCAATATTGTCATATTCTACTGCTACTTCCTGGTCACCTTTCAGCTGCCTTGCTTCTGGCCAACGGAGGTCACAACTCCTAAAAAGACACAAACCTGGGTATGAGTGTGTTTGTGTGTGTGTGTGTGTCTGTGTGTGTGTGTTGGTTTACTGACCAACCATCGAATATTCTTTGTCACGCATTCAAAACCAACCGATACCATCTCCATCTCAATCTGTATTTTCTACTAGCTCCTCCTTCTGCTCCTGCATCTCCTCCCTTTACCTCCATCAAGTTGAAGCATATGTAACCATTTTGTTCCCTGCTTGCAACTGGAACCCAATCTGGTCACTTCACTGCAACATGGTCAATTCACTGAAAGAAAATTCCCATTCAAGCTGCAACTAGGAACTTTGCCTGAAATTGTTCAAAATCTTTCTCATTCGTTTGTCCGGTTAGTCGTTTTTTAAGTTGGTTCTTCTGCAAACAGGAAGCCAATTGAACAAAAATTATATATCCTTTGTCTTGCGTCAACTCGTCCTCAATCAAAGCCGAAGACAGCTGCAGCAGAATTACCTGAACGTCTACTTCTGGACAAGAAGCAGGAGGAGGATGATAATGGAGGGCAGCAGCAGCCATGTCATTACTTTTCAGATTAACCAGCTTAAAAGCTGAAGCAGCTGCTGGAGGAGCAGAAGCCATAGCTAATTATCAGCCATTTGAAGAAGCTTCAGCATCTCGGCCCATTTCTCGGCTTAATCTTGAGCAATTCCTTGCTTCGGCAGAAGAAACCTCAAAGAGCCGCTGGGTCAACGAGTACGGGCAATTTACTGGGTCTCCCAGCTCTGGCGGCGGTGATCTTCAATCGAAGCACACTGAGTCCGGCACATTGAATGCGAATCCAAGTCTAGAAGCAACCAGTTGCTGCGGCCAAGTGTCCTTTGGTTTTTAGCTAAATTGATCTTTATTCCGAATGCAAACTTTTATTGAAATTTTTGGTTCAGTGTAGTCGGCATTTGGTTGCATGCTAAGTTGCTTGTACTTGGCCTGCAGTTGGTATTTGTGGCTGGTTGCGGATGGCGGGGTGGGTGGCGGGCGGCCCTACACTGTCCAGCAATCTATAATCCATCTATGACTCGAGTCGAGTCGATGATAGCTCCTGTTACCGTTAAGCCACATGCGAAACGCGAAAACGGTTACATCTCCAATTGCAGGAGCTCCAGGCTTCTGCTCCTGCTGCTGCTCCAGTTGTCAATCTTCAAAGCCAAGAGATAGAGATTAATTTTAAAGACAAGTGATTTGTCAATAAAGTAGGAGTGGGTGTGGGCGTGGGCGTGTTGAGTGCAGGGGACTTAACTCAATGTTTATTCCTTTTAATAATTGACATACATAAACACACACACACACACACACACACACACAGTCACTCACATGCCGCTCTCATTTGACGCTTCAATGCCTCAATATGTTGTTTAACAAGTAGGATAAGCAAAAGATTTCATCCATAAATCGCAACAACAACAACAACAACACGGACAAATGAATTTTGGACACCTGATTAACCACAACTCGTTTGGTTCTTTCGTTTGATCAGCATCCCTAGAAACGAACGGACAAACGGACGAACGAAACGTTTATTAACTACTTAGCTAGGCCAAAATGCACACAGGACTCTGGCCGAGTATCTGTGGTTGGGCTGGGCACTTGGATTCTGTGAGGGAGTGAATGAATGGAGGAGCAGCAGTGGAAGGACAAGGATAAGGGGTGACAGTTGCCAAACAACTGAAGTGCCAGGCAGGCGAACAAATAACCCCAAATGACAACAACGAGGACACAGGACACAGGACATTGGACACAGGATAGCAGATAAGCAAGAAGCAGCAGTTGGGTGGGTTACGCTAATCAACCCTTGTCATGTCAATCATCGCTGAAAGCGGAGAATGAAGTATGTATGCCGATAGCAGGGAGGGGGTGACGGAGGGGGAGAAGGCATCGCGACGTCATCGTCATATGGAAATGGGTTGCTACTGCTTGGGCCTGCCCGCCTGCCTGCCTGTCCATTGGCTCTTTTGAAGGATTTTCAATGAACTGCAAAATATCTAATTCGCTTCATTTCGATACAAAGCGGCAAACTTGTAACGTAAATTGTTTAATTCTCTTGATCGCTGTCAAAATGAAATTCATTTGGTTGTGTGCACAAGGCTCTCCAGATGTCGATGTCGATGCTGATGGAGCTGTGCTCAATTGCCAGGAAACTTTTTGGTTTCCGACTCATTGCTGTCCAAACACACACACACACACACACACACACACGAACACACACACCCGACAATCCGCACATATCAAACTCGATTGAATGTAACAGTAACCAGAGTGACGGCTATAGTTCTGTCTACTGAAGTACACCGGAGGTGGGAGGATGCCATAAGACAGTGGGCTGGCAAGTAACAGGACAGGGCGGGGTGGGGGGCGTGTGTGCATACATACAATACACTTCCTAGGGCAAGTCACTCAAAGTACGAAAAATTTCCGCTTCTTTAAACCCTTGTTTTCTCTGAGATTGAGAGTCCAACTCTCTCTCTCTCTCTCTGCCTTAAACCGCTTATAAGCCACGACTCGCCTTAACTTGTTCCAAATCGAATCCAAAAAGTTTGCCATCCCATCTTGTTGCCCATCCCATCTTGTTGCCCATATTTATGGCGCCGCTAATTCTGTTATGCAAAAAATGTCACATGGCCGAGAAGAAAAATGCCCATCAAATGTCTGTCAATCAAAAAAAAAAAAAAAAAACACTGTTAAAAGAAAAAAAAAAAAAGAAAAAAAGGAAAACACCAAACAAGGCTACAACTGGCCAATGGCCAATGGTATATGAAAAATGGACAATGGACTATAGCAGTCAGCAGGAATAATGAGTCAAACAGAAGCTTCCTTAAATTCAATTACTTCAAAAAAAGGGACACACCACAACAACAACATCAACAACAAAATGTTAAATAAAAGGCAGAACAAAAATGCATATGGCTGGCATATGCATATCATTCTGACATATCCGACGAATAAAGAAGGAGACGGGGGACAGGGGACAGGGGTTTGAGATGAAGGCTACGCATAATGTGATTATAAGAGAGTTGTCCAATGAATGCTCAACTGAAGAACCTGATGAAACTGTTGATGATGATGATGTTGATGATGATGATGATGATGACTTTTGTTATATCAAGAAACAGTTTATGATCCATTAACGATTCATTTTGACGTCTATAAAAATGGCATGAAATATATTTTTTGGAAATATATTTTAAATTTTTCTGATAATTGCATATTTAATTAACAGCAAGCAGATCAGCTTGGGAAGAGTTTATCGAATTTCTTGTTAGAATCTTTCAGTAGGGTCCTTCTCCCAATAGAGGTTGTCCAGGCAATATTGTCCAGCGAACATTGTTCTGACTGAAGTAAATAGATATTTAGATTTAAGCTATTTCATTTCTTTTGATTAATGTAGATTAGTGTTCCATTAGTGATACTTTTTTGGTTTGCCTTTTTTGGGATCAGCTTAACAAGTCTACATACCAAACTTGGTGGTTCTCTTGACCCATTATATCCTCTACAAAGGTGTTAAAAACTAACTATATATATATAAAAAAAATGTCTTTTTGTTGAAGTATCTCAGCGTTTTTTTGTGGTAGTTTAATTTTCAAAGTTGTAAATTAAATTGAGATCAGACAAATGCAACTTTTGTCCTCAAATTAGTTCTGGCTATCAAAAGAGAAAGAGACATAGAAAAAGAGTATTAGAGTATTCGGCATTTTTTGAAGTAAACCGACGTTTAAGTCCCTTAGATTGACACCCTTAAAGGCTTCATTTTTCGCTTTAGAATTGTCGCACAAACTTTGAAAGTCCTTGCATCTGGTTGTTAGTAAGCTAAAAATACATTGGAGCTAGAATAAAAAAAGTAAGACCAAAAAAAAAAATGGTTTTAATTGCCTTCGTGTGTTGCAATTTATGTCCTTGCAATAAAGCATTTTCTATTTTAGGATAAGTGGAAAATCACAAAAAGCTATTATCAGGGTCACCAGCAGCATCCGGGATACGAGTGAAGGACATTGAAAGTTGTAAAATATTTTAAAAGTTGCAAATGGTATGGAAAAAAATAAAAGCTTTTAAGCATAATGGTTGAGCTTGTTTAGCTTTAAGCTCAGGAACAGCTTAGTATCTTGCGTGCTTTAATCTGAGCTTGCCATTGCGGCGATGCTGTTTCTTTGCTTGCTTCGTCCATCCGGTGTTGATACCCAATTGACGAAAGCTTTGGCGCACTTGGGTCCTTAGCAAGGAAAATATATTCCACAACCAACCAGAGAGTAGCAGGCAAAAGGATACAACTTCCTGCCAGCTTGGCATACGAATATAAGTCGATATTATTAGAGATGATATGAAAGATCCAATTGATTTAATAGCTATAATCAGTTTACGTTTCATTCCCAGCTGGCAATCCTTCTGCAGCTTGCCCTGACTTTGGAGCCATTGATCCTTACGACTGCGTATGGGATTGTTGGATTTATTTTCACTGCAAACAGGAGGCCGGTCCATATCCTGATTGTTTTCTACGTTCTCTTTCCTGTTTACCTTTGATTTGGCAAATTTATTTGATTTACGTTGTCGGGGCATTTTGATATCCCACTCTCTCTCTCTCCTAAAGTTTCTTTTTGTTTTTTTTTTTGTCACTTATGACACTAAAGCCCAGGCACAATGGAAATGGAGATACTCGTTGTAGTTTCTCCCTGCGAAGGCAATGCCAACTCAATCGTAATATTTACATATGTACTCAAGGGAACACTCGGAGACAAAATCAAAATAAAAATCAAAATGCAAAACAGAATAGTTGAGCACACACACACACACACACACACACACACACACACGAGCACACATAGACAGAGAGGATGGAAAAATAGGAAACGAAAATCTATAAAAGCAAACTGTCATCCTTCGATGTTGGCTCTGTGGCTGTGCTTGTATCTTGCGGTCGTCGGAATGTGTCCCATTTTGTGGCAGAAAAGAGCAGAAGAACACATGGCAAAAAGGAAAAAAATACAAAAAAAAAAAAAAAAACCTCAAAAATTACACATTGAGGCACAACAATAGCGAATTGGAAGGTAAAACAAATAGACAAACACCCAAACAAACACAACAAGCAAACAAATAAGCAAATGCACAAACAAACAACACAAAGACAACATATTTAGAAGGTGTTAGAATTTCTAGTTTCTAGTTAAAGTGCCTGAGAACTATTGAGATTTGATTTAAATAATTAATAAGAAATTGACACAAGAATAACAAATTAACAAACAGACGTACATAAGTCGATTACGGCTTTACTTTAAGTCCTTCAGCAACTTGCTTAACCATCCGTCAGACATTTCTCTCAACTGTAAGAGAATGCAACTTCAAATACAAAATAAAATTGGCCAGATCTATTGATCGCCTACAACAAGAATATTGACGATAAAAAAAAATTTAGTTTAAGGATTATTCATTTTGTAGAATTTGGCTTAAGCATAACGAATATCGACAAGGGCAAAGAGCAAGGCAAAAGAATTCGATAACTTTTCAATTCAGCAAAGCAAAGAGGTGGAATTCTGGTTTGGCAGGCGCTGGGCAAGGGACATGGGACAAGGGGCAAGGGGGAGGGGCAAGACCAAGTCAAGCCAAGTACTAAGTAAAGTGACAGAGACAAGTTTTTGTGAAAAATTGTGCGCATATTAAAATTCTTGGCGAAAAGCTTTTGACATAAATTAAAACTTTTTTGATACGCATATGAACAAAGTGGAGCGCCAAAGCCAAGGCAAGATGCAAACAAAAGAAAAGTGTGAGGAGGGACTAGAAGGAGGGGGAAGCAAGGCAAATGTAAGTCTACATAAGGTAGATAGGTAAGCAAAAGGTAATCAAAGGGCATGTCTAAGATTTTAAGTAATGCCGAAATTGGCAATACCCTTACGACAAATGATCGTCAGGGAAGAGAAGAAATTTGACCACCTTTTGGATTAATTTAAACGTTGCGCCGACTTTAGTGTACCCTGCAACAAATTTCACCGCTCCAGAGCGAAAAAAAAACAATATGGAAAGTCGAAAAGTCTCTCATTTGCCTGTTACATGCCCTTTTGGTGAATCTAATTTACCCTTCTATCCCATTTGTGCACTAACAAATGGGCATGGAAACTAGCTGATGTTAATGACCATGGATATACCCATCTTTTGCTAATTGGCCTAACCATTATATCATTTATCTCCATCTTATTGCCATCATCAATGTTGTTCCTATTATACGTATTACCATTTCCATTAACAAAGCAAAGAATTTATTTCGTTTTTTTTTTTTTTTTTCCTGTTTTTGGTAATTTTGTTTTTTGGCCTTAAGGCGGGATGGCGGGTTGGAGGGTGGTAGAGGGTTTTGTTTTGCTGACATATTCGAAGGCTGATTAAAAACTTTTTTAATTAATTTCCTCCAAGTCGAAGGCAAAAATCTATTGAACACCAAAAATAAAAAAAAAACTTTGTCTTCGTTGCCCTTTTTCGTAAGTAGTAAAGAGCTCTGCGCTGCGATTGGTGGGTGATTGGGGGCGACGGGGTGCAGGCAAATGGGGGTGTGATTGAGTAGATAGCAGTAAGTTGTAGGAGAGGTGATAGCTATCACTGTGGAGCGCATCAAAAATTAATTTTACTCAAAGACATTGACAAAAATTGTTTGTTGGCCAAGCCAAAAATTATTTATGTCGTCGTTCATTGTGCGTAACGTCAAGTCAAAGTCATGGCAAGACGCGCGCGAATATAATCCTAGAGCTACGTGATTGTTGGTCCTAGCGCGTGATTTTTCTGCCTTTGACAACAACAACAACAACAAAGACAACAAGGACTCAAGTAAGAGAAAAAGAGAGCAAAGAAAAAAAAAAAGAGAAAACTTTTTCAATAATATATAAATCAAAATGTCATAAAGTCACCGTCACACATTGCCACCCATCTAACACCCAACACCAGCAGCAGGAGCAGGAAATGGGATTCACCTACTACTCCTCATTTGATTTGGTTTCATTTTTGTGCCTTTTCTTAGACAATTTAAGTTGCCATTGTATAACACTGATGTGCATTTAATATGTGCCCCTCACTCTAGCTGTACGTGTGTGTGTGTGTATGTGTGTTTGTGAGTGTGGGGGGGGGGGGGGGGGGGGTAGACAGACAAAACTCAGGCAACCGCCAGAATTCACCCAGATGTTACCTGTCTAAGCGTTTGCCTTTTCTACTACTTTCCACTGTATTTCTCGTTTTTTTTTTTTCTCTCTTGGAAAAATTCATGGAAATATGTCACAAAATTTATTGCAAAATAATTTTGCCATTGCTCTGGATGGCTAATGTCCAAGGACGACGCCAGGTCCTTCCAGCCACTCATTCAACAATCAAGCCAACGTCATTTAAGCAGCTTTTTCTTGGGAGACAAAGCACACACACACACACACTCACACACACAGGGACAACTTTACCCCAAGTTGTCTACCACAGTTTTAGCTCACATTAAAATATTAAAAATTCCTTTAGAACCTTAAAGAATGTCCTCTTGCCCTTGCGCCTTAAAAATGCTTAAGCATCAGTTTGTAAAAATGTTCATATATGCAATATATGTACATATATATATATATATACACTTTTGATCTACTTAGCCGCAAAACCGTTTGATGATTCCCCCACAAAATTTAATGCCTTTTGATTCCTCCAGTAAGAGAATATTAAAACGAATCGAAATGTGCGCCCGAAATGAGATCAAAACTTGACAATGACCTTGTGCATACATTAGGCATCCTGCGAGAAGCTTGCTCCTGAAGCCGAAACAAATTTCGAAAGATAAAAAAACATCTTCGAATTATGCAAGAATCGGTGGTCGGTTGTCTGAGAAGTTTAAATTGCATTGATGAAAAGGCTCTTAGTTGGGTCTCAACTGGTTTAGCTTATTACAATTATTTATTTTAGGTTTCAGGGCTAACTATGCTCATGCCGATGTTTGTTTGTTTACTAATTGAGCATAAACCAAAACCAAAAACCGTAAATGATTTGATCACGTAGACATTCTCTCCCTCTCGCTTGCACGCACACAGTTATCTTCTGCTTCAAGACGATGAGCGCGAGCGAGTTGGTGGGGCCGGGTGGTGGGGGATGTGTGCGAGAGCGCCATTGTATAGTAATGCTGCTGCTCAGAGTGTAAATCTGCAACGGTTCTTAAAAAAGAAGAGAAGTGGGAAGCAAGCGAGATTTTGAGAGTGTGCGAGAACGCTGGCGTAGCTGCTTGCTGCAGCTGATGCTTCTTCTTGAAGCAGGTACTGAGCAAGAGAGAGCGAAGTGGGGGGTGAGTGCAAGTGAGCGTAGCTGATGCTGCTTTGGGTATGCTTCTTCTTGAGTGAGTGGGGCCGAGCGAGAGAGAGAAATTTGGGGGGTGAATGCCAGTGAGCGTAGCTGCTCGCTGCAGCGCTGCTGCTTCTTAACGTTGCGCTGCTATGCAGCGCCAGCAGAGCTCACATCAGTTGCTACTGAGGCGTCGCCTCGATCGGTATATTGGTATTTTGCTTTGTTATTGTGGAACATTAAATTAAGGTAAAATCAATATTTATTCTTAGAAATTTGTATTCTTTAACTTAATTATTTTCAATTTTGCAGGTTTATTTGAACTTTTACAGGGAATGAAAATAAAACTGAACATAGATAAAGGTTAGTCACCTAAATCTAATATTTACTTTTTAAATATGTTTTCAATAATTTAATTATGATCATTTTCTTCTTTCGTATGTTGCAGAATGTCAACAGGGGTTCTATGTGATCGCACCATATCGAAGTGGACATAGTTGAGAGGAAATTGTCAATTGATCGAAAAAAACAGGTGAGTTATATACATATACATATCTCATCTTCTTTCTCTTCATTGATTATTCAAATATCACATTAATGCATTTCAAAGAGGGTATTATAATACACATGGGACATAAGGCTTGGTATAATTAACTTACCTTGTTCACTTGCCTTTTCTCTTCCTTTCTTTGTCGATCTTGCGCTCTTACGAAGTTGCTTTTAGTCTATTTCTTAAAAAAACGTTCTCGAAACGTATTTGTCCTGAAATCAAAATATAGTAAAAACAAACAGATAAGCAATCAAGGATTTGAATTATGTACACTAAGGAAAGCAACTCTGACGTCGCCGCAGAGGTAATTTTCTTTAAAGTTAAATGTAATTTTTGACATTATTTTGGTAATCATCTTATTAAGAATTTTGTTGCTTTTCGCTCTTTTTTGCTAAGTAATTACATTTTCCTCAGAAGCAGTCTATTAAGTGTAGAACTCTTTAAAGTCCTTTTTGGCCTAACTGATGGCTTTAATGTTTCCGCATCATTGACGTTGAAAAAAAAAACAACAAAAACTTATAGCCAAAGTGTTAAGTTGTGAGTTGCAAAAAAAAAAAAAAATGTGAGATTGTGCATTGAGGAGGACCCTTTGCTACAAGCACTTGATTGGCACTTGATTTGATAACTTGTTCATCATTTTTCACATGACAACGAGAGAGAGAGAGCGAGAGAGACTTGCATCAATTTGCCAATCGCTACGCATGTATGTAGTCAGTCAGTCAGTCCGCCAGTCCGCCAGTCGATTTTCATGGTCCGGGCCATGAGGTGTGCGAGTGAGTATGTATGTTGTCTGGTTGTTTGGAAATTTTAATTCGCATTGCAGCAACGGCAACAGCAGCAACAACAACAGCAACAACAATCATGAAATAAACGCTGAAACATCGGGCAAATGTTTGTGTTTGTGCGTTTTCACATTCGTTTGAATGTGAAATATTTTTCACAAATATTTTCAACAACAAAAACAGAAAAAGTAACAAAAAAAAAAACAAAAAAAAAACACAACACGAAAAGGAAAAACGTTCGTTCAAAAGCGTGCCACTGGATGGCGGCGGCAAAGTCCTGTTTGATGATATACATATAAGGGGTGATAACGGGCAGGGAGAATAGGGAAGGAGGGGCTAGGTGGTAGGGTATAGGTAGGTAGGTAAAGCTGATTGATCTGAGTGCGTGTTTAAACAACAATTTGCCAATGTAAATCGACAAATACGCACGCAGCACACGCAGCCATTTACAAAGAGCCAAAGGGTAGCAATTGGCGTCGGTGGTGGCGGTATGGGTGGTGGGGGTGGTGGGGGGTTTGTGGTGCATGGATGAGATGGTTGTAAAACTAACCAAACAGTTGCCTGGTAATGGCCTGACTGTCCATCCATCCGTCCATCCTTTTAACCATCCTTCCAGTTTGTGCGTTTGTCGATAATGATATACATATATATATATATATATATATATTCTTTTTTTTTTTTGGTTTTTCCCACATTTTCTTTAATTTCAGGTTTATTTGTAAATAATTTTTTTTTAATTGAATCTCAATTGACTAAAGTTAAGGGGAGTGAAGGTATTATATACATATGTATATATGTACATATATATTAATTATGCTTGCGCATTGGAATGTTTAATTGACCAGGTAATTACCTGACCTTATTATAAGCCAATGCATGGCCATCAACAGATTGATATATTGATCGCTCATTCGCTTCTCCCTTCTGCTCTCCTCTGCATCCGTCCTGCACTCGATTGAAACACTTGTTGTTGTTGTTGCCGCCATTTGATAGTTGGAATTTTTGTTACCAATATGATTTATTAACTAATTTAGCAGCAATATAATTTATGCCTCAGCGCGAAGACGATTGAAGGAAGACAACGTCAGGCTAGGCCAAAACCAAGCCAGACCAGACTCGGCCAGACGGCTAGAGGCATAGCTTTTTAGAGAAAGGGGTTAGGGATAATGTGCACAAAGGGAATAAGAGTAAAAAAAAAAAAGTAGCAATAATAACAAACGACGACAAGAGAACAAGCGTGGCAGAGGCTCAGCCAAAAGGGGATCAACTCCAGTGGCAAGAAAGTAGATTAAGTTAAGGTTTATCGATCCAAAAGCAGATGATATACAATACTATTTATAACAAAGTGCGCCACTGTCAGCCGCCAAGTAGAGGAACGAAACGAAAAATTGAACATTTACTGGAGCTAAGTGAAGGCAGAAGGCAGAAAGAAGCAAAAGCAACAACAATGGAGGGAAGTTTGTAAACTTTAAGAAATTTACACCATCAGCAGATAAGAGTGCATGTGCATACACACACACACACACACACACCCAGAGACACAGACACACACATACAAACACAAGGAATGGGGAAAGATCATAGCATACTTTTTGGGGCGCAGAGGCCAGGAACTGCTAAAGAAAATTTGCAATGTTGGCAGTTTTTACGCTGCTTCTTGCTCTCTTTCTTGGTGTGTGTGTGTGTGTGTGTGTTTGGGTGCAAACAATCTGTTTCCCGGCATCAACTTTGGCTAGAAAAATTGAAACAAGCTGAACAGCGGCAGTCAACTTGAACAACAGTAGAATATTAGTAGAATGAAGTAGTAGGAGGAGGAATAAGGAGATGGATGGGGGCAAGAGGTTGTAAAGACTGAGAAATGGAGATGGGAATCTATGGGGCTATTGCAGTAGGCGAATGCAAGTTGCGGCAGGGGCATGTATCATATTTAGACACTGCCAAAAAGACAGCAAAATATAAACTTATAAAGACCAGGACCAAGACCAGCAGGAGCAGGACCAAAAGTAGTGGCAACTGAGTTGCAGTAGCAAGCAGAAAACCAAAAACGGAAATTTTTGGCAACTGAGCGGCAGTTGAAAGGACTTTGCCAGCCAGCAGACACACACACACACACATACACACACAAAGAACTGATGAGTTATGACCAAAGTTATCGGCCTGTGAGCGGAATTGGGGGGGGGGGGGGGGGGTTGTAGAATGAAAGAAGAAGACAAGGCTTTCTCAAAGAACAACAACAAACCGGCCAATGTATTCTTGTTGTTGTTGTTGCAATTGTTGTTTAGTCTCTCACTCGCTGAGTGCCACTGATAATAAGATATACTTACTTACCCATTGGACAAGCCCAGTTTCTCTGACCACGGCACCACATTCACGCCTCTCTCTCCCCCCCACTGCCCGTCTATATAAACTTGCCCTTCTGTTCCGTTGTTTTTTTTTTTTTTTTAAATAAGTAGACATTGAAGGAGGGTCTAAGAAGAAGGGCGTGTGGTGGGGTGAGGAGCAAAGTTGAAGGAAGACAGCATAAAAGTCAACTTAAATAAGTTTAATTGTACGAAACGGAAATGAAACTTTGCTCTTTCAACTTCAGTTGTTTCTACTACATTGCTTGAACTTGAACACACTATCCTCCACACCTCCTTTCAGCTGCTCCACCTACTCCAGCACCTGCTCCAACTCCTTAAGCTGCTCCACTTACTCCATAATGTAAGACAGAAATAAGTGACCTGAAAGATCAATTCAATAAAGTCGATTTTACCTGATGATCACTACAATTCAACTTTTTGCCACTTTAGCCTCAAGTTCGAACAAATATTCTTAAATTATCCTTTTTACAGAATTATTGTGTAGGGCACTCAGAATGCGGCTTAGAAATTAAATTTTTCTTTAGGTTTTGCTTTTTTTTTTTGTTTTAATGTTGGCTAAGAGGCAAAGGCAATTAGGTTTTGAAAATGTTCCCCATAGAGAGAAAGAGAGAGAGAGAGAGAGAGAGAGAGAGCCACTGGAGAAAAAGAAAAACTTTTCGCTAGTGTTGATGTGCTTAAGACAATTGGCAAAGGGAATGCAACAAGAGAAGCCAAAAGAAATCAAAGCTAATTAAAACTAGTTTAAAATTAAATCAGCCAAAAAGTAGCGCCAACACCAAAAAAAAAAAAAGAAACAGAAACGGAAACAGAAGAAAAAAATAGATGCAAACAATTGCTTTCAAAAATTGGCGATTTTTGGTAATCCAATTTAGAATTCAATTCGATGGCTGCCATCCTTTTGGCCTGCCGCTTGATGCACCTACAAAAAGAACAGGAGGCAAAAGGGATAGAGGGCTTTGCCGGCAGCGGGGGGCGTGGGTGGTTTGAGGGTAACAAAATGAAAGACTTGTATGCATCAAGCCGATTTTGGAATCACGGCCCAGTTCGATGATTGCCGTCAATTGAATGCCAATTGGTTGTTGTTTCCACTCCGCAACTCCGCGACTCCGCCGATCCCCGCCACTCGATTCCCACACTTTTAGTCTATTCGGGGCATTTTTTTTCTTTAGTTTTTTTTTGGTGGTGGGGGGGTGGTTTTGTCGATTTTTGGTTACATTTTTTCGGCCACGTTTTGTTAAGCAATCGTTAGTTGAGTGAAATTCAATGATTTTTCTTTGGCTTTTTTCTTGTTTTTTCCTTCTTTTTTTGTTTTTTTTTGTTTTTGCCGCTTTTCTTTGTGTTTTGTTGTTGTATTGCGTTTCGGCAGGATCAAGTTGCCGCCGTCGCGTTTGGCCATGTGGCTTAGTAGCAGCGGCATTTCCATTTAGGACGTAACGTAGCTTTTGTCTGTCCCTCTCTCTCTCTCTTTCTCTCTATCTCTGACTCATCGACTAACGGAGTCTGACCTGTCTGATGACCCCGTGTGATGTAAAAGCCCTCTAAATGGGAGCTAACTCTCGCTGACTTGCCCTCCTTCGCGTAGTGAAAATGGAAACCAATTTTGCAATCTTTATTGCCTATTGATTGGCATTGCATGTGTATCTCTCTCTCTCTCTTTCGCTCCCCCCTCTCTCTCTCTCTCTCTGTCTCTCTGTCTCTCTGTCTTTCTGTGTGCTTTTTCGTTTCTTTTATTTTGTTTTTTGTAGATGCAATACAAGTATGACAATGGCATGCGGCCAAAGTGAGTGAAATGGCATAGAGGCCGAATTGCAATAAGCCGTCTTTTCTTTTTTTCTTCTTCTTTTTCTACATCTTCTTGCCAATAATCATAATAAAGTTAGTAAGGCAACAGCTGTTCGATTTGTTGCATATGTGAAAAGATATGACCAAAAAAGGTAAAGTAATTTAGCTTAAATGCCGATTGACTTGGCAATTTGACAACAGGCAACACACACACACACACACACACACACACACATACACAAAATATTTCTCAACTTATTTATGCAAATGTGGAGTAGTAAATTCAAATGGTAATTTAGTTTCTATCTATCATACATACATGCACATGAATATAAACTGTAAAGTAAAGCCAAAGGGCAAGGGCGAACGCAAAAGGCAAAGGCAAAGCCAAAGACAAGTTCAATTTGCTAGTGGAATGCGCAACGGCAGCTCTGAAAAAGGGGAAATTGTACTAGGAAATTTGCCGGAAATTAAAACTTGTGCAAAATAAATCGCCAAACCTCGAAATGGCACACACACACAGACAGAGACAGAGAAAGACGCACAGAAAATGAGAGAGGGAGAGAGAGAGAGACGTAGAGACAGTGAAAGATCGATGCACTCTTCAAAATGAAAAGAAAAAGGAAAAAGCAGAGCAGGAAATGGCTGGTGCTAACCATTCGGTTCGTTCCAGCACCTCTAAAGGAGCACCAGCTGCTGGTCAGTGAATTTGGTGGCGCTAATGGAGTGACAGTTGGCCAAGAATTATTAGATTTCCACATGCCATGCCATGCATGGCCCATGGCGAATTGTAAACAACAACAAAAATTCCAATACCAACAAAATGGCCAATGCCAAAGCTAATTTCCTTAATATGCATAACAATTATACGGCCAAATACGGCCAACCATTCAGTTTTACCTCTCGTCACTCGCCACTCGTCACTCGCCTCTCGTCACTCGCTTTGATTCGTTGACAGACAGGCAGATGGACAGACACCTGATAGACTGTTAGTAGTTTTTTGGGCTTTCGAGTTAAGTGGAGTTGCAACAATCATGAAATTTCATTTCCTTAGTTGGAGATTGAAACAAAAGCTGATGAGATTGAATTTCACGCAGGTTGGTTACCTGTTCAAAGCATTTGACCAGCACATCAATTGATGGATTCATCTAACGACTAGGCGGTAGAGCCTTGATGGAGGAGGCGCTCTCAGGCTTAAATTGGAATCAAATTGATTGACATTTGTGAAACGATAATGATCTGTGAATGAGATTTTGAAATTTATACATTTGCATTAGGCTAGAAGAAGTCTCTCTCTCTCTCTCTCTCTGGTTAAGAGTCCTTGCTAACGATTAGACTTAATTATCAATGGAGTTAGAAAAGGATCAAATGAAATGTAATAAACTTTAATTAAAATTGCATACAAACAAACCGAAAATGACTTGATAAAATGCCATTAACTGAGTAACAGCAAGACAAGGCTATGAATAAAAAGGGGCAATGAAGCAGGGAGCGAGGTGGCGTAAAGCTTTTAATTGATAAGCACAACACTTCAAAAGAGGTGTGTGGGGGGCGGAGTGGGGGGGGGGGGTGGGCTGGGGTAACTTCTAGTTTTGCATTTTACCCAAGACATTCGGATTAGTTAAACGAGAAATTGGTTCTCTCAAATGAAAGCAATTAAAGTGAAGCTGAAGCATCTGAGGCGACCGCAAAGAGTCTCCGTTTTGAAAGCACTCTCCAAGTGTCCAGCAGGCATTGCAGTTGACTTTCGGTAACGCCCTAACAGACAAGGCAGAAGGCAGAAGCTATGTAATAAAATTGTTGCCCTCTGAAATACTTTCACTGCCCTGCTAGATGAGATGAAATGAGACCGGACCGACGACGACAAGTGGCTAAAAAAGGGAAGGGGGAAAAAAGCCCCAGACGCAGGGGATTGTTGGGGTTATCATGAAACCAGAAGAGTGTCGTGCAGGGGGGGGAGTAACGCTTTATGTGACATTATTTTAGGGCTTAGGGCCAAAGAGCGAAACGAAAAGCTCTAGGAAATTACGCTCATTTCAAAATTGTTATTGAATCTTTAGCGAAGTAAATAATCCTTGTTGAAATGAAGGAGAGAAATCTTCCTTCCAAGCGCCAAGTGCCTGCCACAACCAATGAATAGATGGCCCAAGAATGGCAAGGGGGGGGGGAGGGGGAACAAGAGGGGACGCCCACTAAATGCTGCCAAATTATACGCAATCATTTTGAGCTTAACTAAAGTGCGGCAAGTCTGCGGCCAAGGCAAAGGCATAAGAAGGCCAAGTAACGTAAGGATGAGTCTAAGAATGTGTCTCTGCGGATACGGATGCGGATGCGGATGTGGCTAAGAATGCGAATAACTGGCTAGCTCAGTTGGCTTGGCCCAAAAAAAATAGAAAATACGATGACAATGTGTCATCGTAAATTGTTTGGGGGTTTTTCAAATTTATACCTCCTTCACATTAAACTGACTGTTTCTCCCTAAACCACCCAATCAGCCCCCCACCGCGCACCATCATAACCATTGTGTGTCTAAGAAGAAAAAGCATTTTACCTTTTAGCAGGTTGACTCTCGTCTTTTACTTGTTATAATTTGTATAAATATCTTTGCGGCTTATTTGCTGCTCTTCTTTTTTGTTTTCCATTGTTGTCCTTCTTGAGGCAAAAAAATATTTATTTTCCTTTGCCTCGAAGCACTTTTGCACAGTTTTTTTTTTCTCTGCCATCAAAATTATTTCAAATAACAAAAGAAAATGTCAACATCCATTTGCCAAAAGATAATCAAATCAATAGATGAAAGCTATAAACGGACATTTAATTAGTCCAGCTGAAGTTAACTGATTGATGATTTATAACATTACTCATACGACATGTTAGCCAGGAATAAATTACTCTAACTTATGTTTTAGGCTAAGCACAAAATAAAATTATTACCCATACGCCCCGTGTTATTCGCTTCAAATGTTGTAATTAGCCCCTAAAATAATTTCAATGTCTAATAAAACGGTCGCTCAACTCTCAAGCCATGAGAATAAAAAGGCAAAAATAAAAAAAGGCACAAAAAAAAGGAAAACAGAAAACAGCAAAGCGAGAGATGATGAAAAAACAAATGCCGCTCAATTTGCTGTACAAACAGTACAAGAAGAACGCAAATCAAATAAGAGATGAACATCAAGGAACAAAAAAAAAAAAAAACAACACCAACGAACAACTAGAGACAATAGTGGGAGAAGGGAGGGGGAGGCCAGTGGAGGTAAAAGCCTCGCGCCAGGGGGATGCCACAGCAGAAGTAGGAGTAGGAGTAGGAGGATGACGGAAACGATGAGTTGTTACTGGCCCTGGGAGTGGAGAAAGAAAGAGATGTGGTGGCAGCTGGTGTGGGGCGTGTGTGTGTGTGGGGGAGGGCGGGGGTCCTAGGGGTGTTGGTGTCGTCGTCGTCGTCGGCTGCAGTGGTACAATTTATGACAACTTAATTGATTTACTTTACGTACGTGACCAGAAAAATGAAAATTGCATTACGTTGGGGATTTTCATTGGGTGTTGGTTTTGCGTTTGGGTACTTGTTTTTTTTTTTTTTGGCTCTCATTTTGTGTGTGTGTGTGTGTGTGTGTTCTGTTTGCCGGAAGTTCTATTTCAACGCTACACTGATTGCCACCATAGAGCTCCTACTTCCTTCTTTATCACCTCCATTGCGTACTCTCCATCTCTCTCCCTCTCTCTCTCTCTCTCTTTCTCGTTCCGCTCTACACCCCCTCCCCCCCTTGGAGTCCATCATTCTGGCAGCTATGTTTGTTGTCTACGTTTTAATGCGCGCTATTAACAATGTTCTGCAAAAAGGAAAACTCAGCCGAGTGCCACTTAGTTTAATTTATGCATTTTTCTCTCTCTCTCTCTCTTGGTTTCTCTCTCTCTCTCTTAAGATCTTATCTCTTGCCCCGTTTCCTTTTTCTCTATTTTTTTGTATTTTTTTTTTGAGAAATTGAAATGGAATTTGAGTTTGGTAACAGCTGGCGAAGACATAATCGCTCAGCGAATGCAAAAAAATATGCCCAAAAACCCCAAACAGTTGACTTTCTGCCTTTGTTGATGGGTGGGGGGAGTGGTGAGGAGTGGGGCCAAAAGTTTAAGCGTATGCCATTTGAGTTACTTAAGCAAGCTTCCACAGTTTATCCCGTCTAAGTTCAGTTCTTGCTACAAATTTTTGTTCTCTCTCTCTCTTTCTCTTTGCTTTCTTTGACCTTTTTGCTGTGTTGCAACTTGCCTCAAACTTATGCCATACTCCCCCTCTCTCTCTCTCTCTCTTTGGGTTTTTCTCTTTCTGTTCTTATTATTTACTTCGTGCGCTTTAGTTTGCAAATGCGCAAAGGCCCACAGCAGCAGCAGCAGAATAAAGTAGAAAAAGTTTTCGCCCAACGCTTCATCAATTCACTTTGACTGGCTTTGGGGTTTGGGCTTGGTTTCGGTTCCCACATTGACTCATTTTGCCACAAGTTGGCTTGCCTAGACACACACACACACACACATTCGCCTCGTACTTGCAACTACTTTGACTTAATCGCACATAAGCGCCAAGTTTCCTTTTCGTGTGTACTTAAGAAACCACTTAAGAAGTCGTTAAATAATCAATGAATAAAGATTTTCACCGTTCTCTTATTTCTTTTTATTTTTTTTGTTTCTTTTACTAACATTTTGATTTTGATTTTGATTTTTTTTTTCTTTCTCTCTTATTGCGGTTATCTCTTTCAACTCGCTCATCTTACTCGCCCATTTTGGCCTACAAAAAATTCTCATAAATAAACAAAGAAATTTAGTAACTAAATTTGATTTTACCTAGATTAGACATAGTCACATGAAAGTTGAGGTTAGAACTTATCATAAATAAGGTTTATCTAAGGGTCATTTTAGCCCTAAATTTCTAACCATACAACTTTCCTCTCTTTAGAGAACAACAATATGAAAATTATATAAAGATTAGCCATGAAAATTCTTTAAATTTTGACATTTATATGTCATATATTCATGCCACATTTTCTCTGTGTGTGTGTGTGTGTGTGTGTGTGTGTCGGAGTCAGAGTCAGAGTCAAAGTCAGTGTCATAGTCATAGTCAGTCAAGTTGAACAATGGCATTTTGTCGCCAAAGTTTTTTGTCGATTTTTTTTTTTTGGTGCACATTGACAAAAAAAATAAAGGCAAAACGCAAGAGTTAATTGAGTGGAAACACAAGTTGTTGTTGTTGTTGTTGTAGTTGTGGTGTTATATGAACATAAATATGGCTTAGTGAAAGGAATAGAAGAAGAAGAAGGGATTGAAGTTGCTTGAATATTAACTTGTTGATATTAGATTCTCTGTGAAGAAAGGGAAATTTATTTTTTTCTCAGCTTGGCAATTGAAGCATATAGTAAGTAATCTATTACTATATCTATGTATATATACATATATAGATCTATATAGATTTATTTGTCTCTGTTGCTATTGTTTGTTTGTCTTGCAAATTTTCGATTTCCATTTCTATTTTTTTTTTTTTTTGGCCCAGCCAATGGGGCAGACTTTTATTGCATTTGATTGTCGTTTGCTTTTGGGTTTTTTCTCTCTCCTCTTTCCATATCTCTCCAACCCCCCCGCGTTATTGAGTTTGCACCGCGATTTAACGGCTTTTAGCTGGCTGCTGCTGCTGCTGCTTCTACTCTCTTTGGGCAAAGGGCAAACCAAGCACCGACAGAAGTCAGTTGTCATGACACCCTCTTTCATTTTGTGTGTGTGTGTGTGTTTTTTTTTCCCTTTGCTTTTGTCATTCTGTCACAGAGAGAGAGAGAGAGAGAGAGGGGGGGAGTAGAAGAAGCAGAGCTGAAAAGGAACACTCCAGCAAGTGCCTTAATTTGTGGATTTTGTACAAATGGTTCGGAAGAATTGCTTTAAGTAATTGTTTTCGCCTCTTGTCTGTGAAAATATTGTGCCATTTGCCATTCGCCATTCTGTCCTTGGGTCCTTTCATTCTCTTTTTTGCTTGACTTTCTTTCCATTGACATTGATGTTGTTGTTGTTGTTATTGTTGTTTTTTCTATTCTCTCTTTTTGGGACTAGGTAAGAAAAAGTGTATGAAAATGAAATTTTCAAAGATTTCGTTTCTACATATATCGATTTTAAATTCCTATAAATTCCTATTCCCCAATATGGACAAGAATTGGGAGCCCGAGTTGAAACGGTAAAGATATAGATATTGTTAGATATAGTTAACCCTGGATTGCTCGATTGATTTGAAGTGCGTGCAATTTGGGTATGAATCTAAGCCAACGGCTGGCTTAACCCATGACCGATGACCGATGACTGGGTCGAATGGGGTGTGAAGAGAAGGGTAGGGGGTGTGGGTGTGTAGGCGTGGTTACAACCCTTGTCAGGTCTGGTTTTTTAGCTGCAATTTTCATTTTACATATTGCCCACGGAGTTGCATATTTATTTCTCGTTTTAGGTTCTTCTTTTTTTCAGCGTTTTTTCTTTTTGTTTTTTTATTTTTTTGCTCTCTTTTACTTTTTATCCGGTTTTGTTGTTGTTGCCCTTTTGGTGGCAACAGCCTAAATGCCTTGCTTGCCTGGCTAGGCCAGAGCGCAGTCTGAATGTTGCTCTTAGAATGGGTCTCTGTCTATTTGTCTGTCTGTTTGTCGGTTGCCCCTTCCCCTTTATCACTCTGTTTCACTGCTAACTTACTCTTTCTCTCTCTCTCTCCCTCTCCCTCTCTCTCTCGGTGTGTGTGTGTGTGTCTCTTTCTGTTTGCGCAAACTGCCTTCATACCTCGCTCTTTATTTTGCACCTTTTGTACGTTTTTAATTTTCCTGTTTTATTTCCGGTTTTACGATTCCGATCTCAAATCTAGATTGCAATGGCGTCACTCACTCACCCACCTGGCTGGTCCGAGGCACACACCCACCCACACACACACACCCACACACACACACACATACGCCCATCTAAACACGCATACACATGAATGCCAAGCAAATTTCCATGTTTCTGACTTTAATTTAAAAAAAAAAAACACTTTAAAAAGGCCCAACCCACCAGCTAAAACTGCAGCCACGTTTAAAGATAAAGATAAGCATTGGGTTAGGTCGGAATAAAATGCTTATGTACTTAGGCCCTATAACCAGGCGCAACCACAGCAACAACAACCAACCAACAACACCAACAACAGCAGCTGAAGCTGTCGCTGTCTCTCACAGTCTTTTGTAAAAATATTTGCATAAAAAGGTCAGTAGCACCTTTCATGCTCCAAAACGATGAAGAGAAAAGGACATGGGCGTAGTAGAAAGAATATATAATACAATCACAGCAATCTACTTTAGTTTGAACGACCCCGCCTCCCCCTTACGACGCCCATGGGCTGTGTGCACGGTTTGGTTAAGGAAACAGCGTGAGATCTGGAGGACAAGAGGATAACATTGATGTTCGTTTGGTCTTTCGTTTTTTTTTTCTTCGTTTTGGCCTTAACCAAATGCAAAATTTTAGGTAAATTTTCAATTTTCCCAACGATTTCGATTAATAGCCAAAACTATCAAGCGAAAGAGGAAGAGAGAGAGAGAGAGAGAGAGAGAGAGAGAGATGCGAAAAATTCTCAATTTTATGCTGACATCTGATTGACATGAAACTAAAAGAAGAAGTAACCAGGTTACGAAAAAATAGAGAATCCTCTGCTCTTGGTCTTGCTCTCACTCTTTCTCTCGTTGTTCTCCGTGTCAATGTCTCGGCTACGGCTCGGCTCCATTTAGCCGCATAACAAAGCGTAATATGCATGCATTGTCCTGTAGCCCCTGCCGTATTATATGGCATCCTCAAACTCAAACTCAAACTCGAACTCAAAGTCAAGCAGCTCCCCATGGAACCAGCTACAAATTTTTGGTATTTTACGCCAACATTTTGCTTTCTTCTCTTAGCTCTTTCAGCTTCCTGCCGCCTGCTGTCTGCCGCCTGCTGCTGCTGCCTATATTGGCTGACTTTAGTTTCTGGCGCAAAACAAATAGAATTGTGTAGCAGCAACAACAAAAACCCATTCAAAAGGCAACCGTTCTGTTTTGTTGTTGTTGCTGCTAGCACCTTCTGCTCCTTCTGCTGGCGTTGCTGGCGTTGCATGGCAGATTTGTTGATAAACTGATTGACAGCGTTGATAGCCGAAATAATTAATTGAATGAAAATGCTACAACAAATGCCTTTAATTAGTGTCGAGTTTCGGCTGCCGCTGCTGCTGGTGCTGCTACTTCCTTGCCTAGATGACCGGATCCTGTGGGTCGTTTTGTGTGAGATAAACGAGCAAATTCAATGTGCATAGTCAATTTCAAGGTATGGCCATACAATGCAAAGGCATATTGCCCTATCTTCAGATACATTTTTATCTCGAATGTCTGTTTTAAATTTGTTCAGCTTAATTGAATTGAGAACAATTTGGGGACTAATTTAGGTTATCAATTGAGAGACCAACAGAGAATATAAAAATAATC